>PYXC01002645.1:257500-372500 GCA_015244755.2 Tenualosa ilisha
GGGAAGGGGGGGGAGTGGCAGAGGCGGGTTTACGAGTCATGTTGACAATATGGCAGTCGCACAAAAGACCCTAATGCTGCCTTAAATTACCCTCTTTAGACCCACTCAGGCACACACACACACATACACACACGCACACACACACCACACACACACACACACACACACACACACACACATAAAATGCACACATTTTCCACATACAAACACTGTTTGTATGAAAGTGTGTGTGTATGTATTTGTGTGTATGAGTAAGTGCACTCTGGGTGCCCATGTTTGTGTGTGAGTCTGCTGCTGTGTGTTGGTGAGTTGTTGGATGTCTATGCATAAAAATCAAAAGTCATCCGCTGACAAATTATGAATTAATTCCCCTGTGTGCCTCAATGTAGCCCGATACGGTTAAACTCTAGGTGTGTGTGTGTGTGTGTGTGTGTCTGTCTGCGGTCACACAAACACACACTCACACACACACATACTCAGGCACTCGTCTGGACCAACCCAGACAGAATGGAACACCCACACAGCACAATCTTCCCAGTGCCAGGTGTCTAAATCTCACTACTTCTATCTCTCTCTATCACACACACACACACACACACACACACACACACACACACACACACACACACACCTCACAAGTGCAGAAACACCTCTCACATAGAGTAGCCCCATACACACTTGGATTTTAAGTCTTTTTCATATTTTACCTCAGTTTGAAGCACTTAAAGTCCTCTTGAAGAGTGCATAATCTACTCCATCTCTGACACACTCTCTAACACACACACACAGACACACACACACACACACACACACACACACACACACACACACACACAGACCTTGGAAACTGTGAAAACATCCTTTGAAATTACAGCAATATATATTATATCTCCAAGTCTTCTGACTTTACAGATAAAAGACTTTACAGAAAATAGTCAGAAGTCAAAGACATACTTTTTAAGTGTTTATTAAGCAATGGAAAATAATCTGTTTTGTAATCAGAAAATACATCACACAAATATGCCACACTAATAAAACCTGCTTTGTGTGTGGTAGTGCTGGAGTGTTTAGAATGGATTCCTACCAAGGTGTTTTGTAAGACAGAGTGTGTGTGTGTGTGTGTGTGTGTGTGTGTGCGTGTGCGTGTGTGTGTATGAGTGAGTGAGTGAGTGATGTCTTTACAGTCTAACCACTGCCATTTCTTTTGACACTTGGCAATAAAGCTTTATGTCATTTTCCATTCATTATTTTGTATTTGTCATTCGCCATAACTCACCCTCCCCAGACACTTAGTTCCTGCCACAAATGCATTATATCGTCTGTGTCACTATCTCTCTCTGTCTGTTTGTCTGTCTGTCTGTCTGTCTATGTGTGTGTGTGTGCGTGTGTGTGTGTGTTTGTACTTGTGTGTATATGTAGCTTATACGTTTGTGTATTTCTCTGTGTGTATCAAAGAAATTGTTGTGTGTTGTGTGTGTGTGTGAAATTGTTTTAAAAGCCATTCTTAATGAAGGACCAGCCTGGAATTTGGCATTGACATACAAATATTTTCACTTATGTCCAATACTAATGTGCAGGAAAAACCTAAGGAAGTGCTCCTTTAAATATTAAACTACACCATACTATATGTGCACACTGAAATACTGAGAGGGATAAAGACATTTGAGATAGTCAATGGGCTCCTGCCCTAAAGCAATACAGCCCACAAGAATTGAATCACCACACAAAAACACACAGCACTGGAATGCGTCCATTTGCAAGTTTGACCAACATGCTCTCAGCAACAATCAATCAATCTATCGGACGATCTCAAACAAATATATGAGGTTCTCACAAATCTCTGTTTGAGCGTTTCTGTGATGTCCTATCTATTATTCTCAGCACCAGAGAACAAGTCTAATCATAGCATAGAGGGAGCATTTCCAGAGCCCAGGCTCCAGCACAGGAGAATGGAATAAACGGCTGGTTTGCACGTATGTGCTCGTGTGGGACCTGGAGTGTGCTGCTTGGAGTTGGCAGTCAGAGCTTTGGCAAATGCCTATCTCACAGATGTGCTGGTGGAAAGCACCGATTCTGTCCCCTGGACAGACAGCTCGACATATAATCATAAATCAGTGAGTGATTTGAAAGTGATTTGTGTGAGTGTGTGTGTGTGTGTGTGTGCGTGTGCGCGTGTGTGCATGTATGAGTGTGAGATGTAGGGTGGGTAGTTAGAGTGTCTATGCACAAGGCACAAGTGTGGTGTGGTTAAGTGTGTGTCTGCTCATGTGCATCTGCATCTATGCAGTGTGTTTGGAGGTGTATGTCCACTGCCTCCAGTGTGTGTGTGTGTGCGTCTATGTGTGCGTGCATGCATGTGTGCATGTGTGTGTTTGAGTGTGTGTGCACGTGTGCATTTATGTGTGCGCGTGGACAGGATGGGTCGTTTCCTGTGACTGTTGACAGGCTCAAACGAGGCTTGAGACAACAGCATCCTGAGGAGTGTGACTCACCTACAGAGATTGGGGCAGGGGCGGGGGTTGGAGGGGGATAGGGGGGTGGGATAGGGTGGAGTCAGACAGAAAAACAAAATTCAAAGATGTGCACAGGGAGGGGGTTGGACAATAACACTTCCATCATCTAGGCAATTAGATTTTATGACACAAAATTCAGAAGAATAGTCCTGGCCTCTCACTCAACAATGTTATTCATTAATCTGACGGAGTGGTTGAGAGACATAAAGGCATTTTTCCAATTAAAATTGCCATCAAGAATATGTTATTGTTTTATATGAAGGTATAAGTACATCTCGACCTTACAAGGTGATGTGAAATACTGGTTAAAAGATATTGTGAAATTTCTACCTGTATTTAGTAGGTATTATTATCAATAAGATGAACTAATTTGCCAACCTTGATAATGCGGTTAAAACAATTTTGTTACCCACCCTTAATTTATTTTCTGAAGACCATAAGCTTGTTTAATGATTTGGCTGCTTACCTTAAGACTTTAAGTAATAGCCAAAGACAACAGCTTATTTCAACCACAATTTAAATCCAGCAGTGATCTAGTGATCATTTCATGCTAATTTCACTGTTGTGTAAATGTCATACAGCTAACCACCTTAGCAGGATCTCTATCTCTCTCTCTCTCGCTCTCTGCTTCACACAGTTTTTCTCAGTTACTAAGATGCACTTTAAACTGGAATCCACATCACTTTTTTATTTTATTCAAACCCTTTTTCAAAATGTTTTACACATCTTTCATTTAAAGTTTCCAATAATCCATTGGATTATATTATAAAATGGAAAACATCTGCCACTAGCCATAGCCATAGCCATAGCCACTATTTTTGCATATGGATTTCTAATGTCCTAAGTAACTTTCCTTCTCCATAATTCTTAAATTCACAATCATTCACATTTCCCTTTTGGTATTTGTGTGTGTGTGTGTGTGGGGGGGGGGGCAAGAGCATAGAGTAATGGTGAAAATGATTTAAATCATTTAAGGAAAAAGTGTCTGTGTTGAATGCAAACAGTGAAGTTACTTCCCAATTCCAAATGTACAGTGTATTTGTCTAATTCACAGTAGGTGTTTCTGGGTCTTGCATGGAAATGTTATATCTGGGATGGAAAGAATGAAATTAATGCTGTGATATGGTGGTTTCTTTCCACACATTCATGATACATTGAAAGGCACACAGGCAATGTTTTCAGGATAGATTTAAGGTAGCTAAACCACTGTCACCATTAGAGCCTTTTGCATGCAAAACGCCTGCGTGGTAACTGATCTGAAGATTTTTAGTTGACAGGAGCATCAAAGCAATCAATAAAAACTATAATCAGGACTCCAAGCACCATGCTTAGATTTACAATTTTGGGACTGATTGCCTTACAGTGGCTGAGGATTCCTTGTAGTATTTCAGTTCAACAGATAGAGAGTGACAAAGAAAAACATCAGCCAGAATTCATTTCAGGGGCACAAGACACTGCATAAAAATGTATATGTGTGGTTTCATTTATGGGCCAAAGCATTTAGCTGGAATATATAGATCTCCGTGTTTGTGTTCGCCAAACAGCAGTGAGTCAGTGGTGTCTGTTTGAGTTGATTTATACTTTCAGTGTTAATCAGACAGAAACAATCCATGTAACAACCTCTGAGTAACGTATGCTCTTATCACTCTGACGCATCACCCGTGTGGCTGCTCTACAGGTACGACACACACCTTGCCTGCGCGTGCTTTCCTTCAGACCGCAGCGGAAAACACTGAGGCTGCAGCCAACAAAGCAGCCATTGTTCCATGGTGCAGATAATATTAACCACGCTAATGCGGCCATAGATCTTTTAGCGTGAGGGATTATGAGGCCAATCTGTGCCCAAGAGATTCCTCCACCTCCTCCTCACCCAAAGCCTGAGGCCAACAGGTGGATACACACACACATGCGCGCGCACACACACGCATATAGCATGCTTAATACCATGGTTGTCCTTTTAAACTGTGGTCTGCCAGTTCACCAGTGTCTGCTTGCTTCACCCTTCATATTATTTACTGGATAAGGCTGAGAGAGTTCTGTGTTCCCCAAAGATGCTGTAAAGTAGAAAATGACAAACAGTGCGTTCTTGGCAAAGACACTGGTCTAGCTTATTTCAACACGTGGCGTTGCTTCAGCTCTAATTACCTAAGCTTTTTTTATTTTTTCAAAAAAAGTACTGACACCCTTAGGGGGAGACGTTCATCGACAATGGAACCGTCTCGCCATAACAGCGCTCCAGGCGAAGGAACCCAGAGCTGCCAACGTAAACATTTCGGCGGGAGAGACGCCTGGAGTGGCACGGCTTTAGCCTTGACAACCGTAACTATGTTCAACAAATTATCCGGAGAAAGGCGGCATGTTTACATCGTGGGATATCAAAGAGAAATCCTGCGTTGTGATTGACGGGTGGGATCCAACGTTTTCCGAGTTTGTTTTTATAAGTAGGACTCGGAAAGAGGGTATATACGAGGTACAAATGATTCCGGCCTGTCAGTCACGTGGAAACTAACATTAGGAGGGGGAGGATCACTCTGAAAGACATAATCAATGACAACCATGTAAAAGGGTCCTACCCAGCCTAAAGAACAGGCCTGCTGCAGCAGTAATAAGACTCATAAGAAATTTACTTTTGGAACAAGAACCATAATTTTCTGTTCCATGAGATAATTCCAATATCAGAATATAATAGAATACTTGCTCCAGTATAATAATAATAATAATAAAGTCCACCTGTCTGTGTAGGACCCTTGGAATCATCTTAGCTTTCGCAAGTCTTGTCCCCTGGCAGGGGCGTGTTTTGTGTCTCTACATTTAGTTTGGGTGGTTGAGGGGCTCTCCCAGAGTTGGTAGTCTACACTACATGAGATCCCATTCTATGTTGATGAAATAATGTAAGCAAATGAGTTTGTGTCTTGGAGGAGATGCACTGTCCCAGTAGCTCTGCTAGAACAGCTGCTGTGTGTTTAAACACAGACGTCTTCTTGGTGTTGAGTGATGACTTTTAATACAACATATGAAATACATCATTATTTCAAGTTACTTACGGGCAATCAGAATATTGATGTCATGAAAAATATATGCATCTTTGGGTAAAACACGTTTCTTCATCTTGGGTCTTATCTATCTGTGAAACATGACCTTTTATGTCCCATATACGGGTTATATTTGTAATCACTTGTAGTTTCAAATAATGTAAAAGTTACTTACAAAATTGTTTAATACGTTATTATACTACGTGTAACATTAAGAAAGCATTAAGAAAGCTGACCTGGCAATTACTCTTACAATTAGCCTAGCATTATATTACTCTTATAATGGTATCTGTAACATAGTGTGATAATTGTCAATAATCTGTCATGAAATTCTTAGTAATGTTTGCTATGCTAAATCCTCAATGATCTTCCTAGATGGCCTATTTATTATCTAGTAATACTAGTGTTGTCACAGGAAATGATGAATTAACAGGAACGCAAAGTATAAACAATTGTATAAACAGCCAAACATGGTTAACATTACAAATTTGCCCGTTAAAAAACAATGGTATCTCATGTCTCCAAAGGCATGAGCCTGTGTATGATGATAGCTGATCACCTGCCAGTGCAAATAGCGTGGGCTCTGTCTGCTGACAGGTAAACATGGGATTGATGAGCCAAAGGGCAAGATTTGACCTGCTGAATTTTTGAAAGACCTTTTGGGGATTGGTGCATAATGAATTCATCACCACCCAAGTGTGAAATGTTACAGCGTCAATCCTCAGCAAAACATCCTCTGACTGTATTGTGGTTTGATGTGTTCTGCTTTCTTTCTTTGTTTTGCATGTGTGCCTTTGGGTTGGGGCATGTGTGTGCGTCTGTCTGTGTGTTTGTGTGTGTGTGTGTGTGTGTTTGTGTGTGTGTGTGTGTGTGTGTGCGTCTGTCCGTGTGTGTGTGTGTTTGTGTGTCTGTCCGTGTGTTTGTGTGTGTGTGTGTGTGTGTGTGTGTGTGTGTGTGGGCACGCGTGTGCCTGTGTATTTGTGTTTGGGATCAAAGATGAGGAGTTGGGTGTTTTCCTCTGTAACTCTTCTCAGGTGACGGCAGGTGTTGTGTGTTGTGGTGAGTGAATGCTAATGCATGTATGTTGCCTGTGTATGTGGGAACATGCAGCAGTATGTGAATGAACGTGTGTGAATGTCTGTGAGTCTGTGCACTCATTTGTGTGTGTGTGTGCATGCACACACGTGTTCCTGTGTGTGTGTGTGTGTGTGTATGTGTGTGTGTGTGTGTGTGTGTGTTGTGGGTCAGTGGTTGCCTACCATCTCAAAGGCTCAGTTTTCAGGCCTCTGTGACTTGAAAACCCTCACAGACTTACTCACACTTAACCAGGTTTCAAAGACTGACACTGACTGATCACATCAAAGAAATATGCATACACACACTCACACACACTCTCCCCCTCTCTTTCTCTCTCCCTCTCTCTCTCACACACACACACACACACACACTCTCTCTCTCACACGCGCACACATAAACAAATGCATCAAAATGTACTGAGTTTCTGTAGTCACTTTACACTTATGGAGATAAGTCATAAACATACTTTGGTTATCATAAAAACATGGAGAATTGGATGGATAGGTACAAAGAGAGAGAGATGAATGTGGAGGTGTGGGAGAGGTGGAATCCCCCTCCAAGGGACCACCTCTGTAGAGGATCGTCACTAAATAAAGAGTAAGATGAGGATTACTGCCTTTCCTGGGAAAGGTACACACACACACACACACAGACGCACACATTGTTAGTGCACAATCCACACTTGTTGTAAGTGACTATAAGTACAGTGTGGAATCCTGGGAAAAAATACTTTACATTCACACACACACACACACACACACACACACACACACACAAACACACAATTTCACGCACTGGTCTGAACCGTACACTAATGGTGATATCCAATTTTATGATAAAGTAGATCTAAAGATGGGATACTAATGACACTATGCTTGTACTGCTACTAATGCATATATCTGTCTGTGTGTGTGTTAGAGAGAGAGTGTGTGTGAGACAAGAGTTTCTCTGAGCTCTTCCAGTGAAGAAAATTGTGAGATTAAGAGTCTCACTGTAATCCTCTCCATTGGAGCTGTTCCAACCCCCATACACAAGACCAAGTGAGAGAGAGAGAGAGAGAAAGAGAGAGAGACAGAGAGAGAGAAACACAAACAAACAGAACAGGGAGAGAGAGAGAAGCACCAGACATTTTAAAAAAGATGCACCCAAATATCGGCAGAGAAACTCCCTCTTTTAATAAGTGTAGCAAGACCACACAGACTCTGCTGCATGCACACACACACACACAAACACACACAACACACACACACACACACACCTCTCTCTCACTCTCTTATACACACCTGTGTGTGGTCTGTCGGATGATCTGGCTTGGTGGGTTCTGCCAAGAACACTTTTTCTCTTTCCCACATTGCCGTGGGGCACAGGTGCTCTCAGACTACCTCTCTGCTCCCCTCCTGCTCCTGCAAAAACACTCAGTGGGCCTGGGACAGGCTGGAGCTGGGGCTGGGGTTGGGGTTGGGCCTGGGGCTGGGGCTGGGGTTGGGGTTGGAACTGGGGCTGGGGCTGGGGTTGGGGTTGGAGCTGGGGCTGGGGCTGGGACGGGGGACGGAATCTGTGTGCAGGCAACCTATGGACACCCACTTATCTGGACCAGTCAGAGAGGAGCAGGGCTTTCTGAAACTCACAACCAAGTAGAAGCTTAGTTTCATCACTGAGAACCTTTCAATGTGTGAATTGCACTAATTTAATGAATCATGCAAAGCATGTTATGACAGTCACAGAGTCTCTCTCTCTCTCTCTCTCTCTTTCTCTCCACCATTATTTACTCTGTTTTCATAGATCTCATTGGGTTGCGGTTCTTCTTTCATTCACTACATTCTTTCTAGCCGTCTTGTTGCCTTTCTTTCATTGTCTTAGAGTTAAAGGAAACTGTTCTCCGTGACACTTTCTTAAAAAAGCTGTTGTGTCACAACTTGAAATTGGAGGACTTTGAAATATTACTCCCTCCTCTACACCCCATCACCCACTACACACACACACACACACACACACACACACACACACACATACACACACACTCTGGGTCTTACGGCTGGCTGTTGTGTACGGCTGTTGTATTCCCCAGGACATAGGATCCATCCAGTGAAGGGCCTCACTCATTGGTGTGGCCATGCGTGACAGAGGGGAGTGCTGGAAGCCCCTAATGGAGCCCCATCCTCACCCAGCACAGCTTACAGTTTATGATGAAGAGCCACTGAGAGTCACCCAGCACAGCTTACAGTTTATGATGAAGAGCCACTGAGAGTCACCCAGCACAGCTTACAGTTTATGATGAAGAGCCACTGAGAGTCACCCAGCACAGCTTACAGTTTATGATGAAGAGCCACTGAGAGTCACCCAGCCTTCACCAGCCAATAGGAAATGATTAAGTGCACTTGTCACATCACTTAAGTGTCATCCTCCTGCCCTACTTTGTCTTTGGTTGTTCAGCTTCAGGTCCATCTGTCTGGGAGTTCCAAACATTGACTATGGTTGTGTGCTACTGCAACTCATCACTATTGATTTAGATTTTAGATTTTTTTGTCATTTCTATGTTGTTATTATTATCATTACTGGTTTTGTTAATGTTTGTTACTAATGTTTTTTTCCAACTTATTTTAAACATGTTTTAAATAATGTCTTAACTGTATTGTATGAGTTGCTTTGGACATAAGCATTAACCAAATACCACCACCACAACCATAACAATCTTAGTAAAGTAAAGACTCCAACTGAAATTTAAATTCCATAGGACTGCCTCCTTATTTATCATAATTGTTTACTTGTATGTTACGTTTCACTGTTTTATGCAACACTGGGGAATTTTTGACACAAAACTAACTCCCAAAAAGACATTTTTGGCTCTGATAGAACATGCTAATTGGTGTTTGACACAGTAGCAATACAGTCAGCAATGCCTTGCTGTAAAGCTTTTTCTTTTACTTGGTTTCCTACTCTCCACCCACATCCACCCAGCATATCCTAGATGGCTGGTGGAATGATGTGTTTCATATGACTATATGCCTAAATACCTCAAGTTGTAGTAAAGAAGTTACATAACGTTGCTTTAATACTCAGAAACCCTCTCAACTTGTAATCACTATGCTCATTCAGGAATGTAAGCTTTCTGTTCTTCTCCAGAGGGGGGCAGCACATGCACACATGGTTATGTGTTTACATATCAGTAAGGTGTCATAAAAAATAGATGGGCATTGCTTTTCGAACTGTGTTGGAGGCTAAAGCTCTTTAGGTGAGAACAGCATAGACACTGTTGACTGAAAGTGCCATTGTTTTTACACAATCAACCAGATTAACCCAGTTATATATCTGGGTGCTGCCTGCCATATGTGGAAACATGTATGTGCTCTCAAAGTGCAAGTGAGAGTGAATAGTGTTTGTGTGTGTGTCTGTGTGTGTGTGTGTGTGTGTCAGAGAGAGAGAGAGAGGTGAAGGGGCCCCAGTATAGATAGTGGGCCTCCCAGCACTACAGCTTGCCCTGGGCACACATACGCATACACACAAACAGACACACACATACACACTAATGCACTAACTTGTGTACAATGCACTGTTTTTGTACAGGCACAAAAAGCTCTGAAACACAGCAGCCCCGAGACCTATTAACTGAACTATGTTGGCCCCAGATGAACTCTGAGAATTCTCACCAGTCTCACCAGCCTTTCTCTCTCTCTCTCTCTTTCTCCATCTATCTATCTACCTATCTATCTATATCTATATCTATCTATCTATATATATATATATATAGAGAGAGAGAGAGAGAGAGACAGAGAGAGATTCATTGGTTGACAGAGACCATTAGTCTGCTCACTGCTTTGTGGTAGCATCTATGGCTAGGGGCTGTTTTGGTGTGTATATGTATGTTTGTGTATGTGAGAGTGCGTTATTGTGTTTGTGTGTTTGGGGTTAGGTCTTACTGCCTTGCAGCCATGGTATTAATCATCCTGTGAAACTAAGGTCTACAGTTTATCTCTGTGTGTGTGTGTGTGTGTGTGTGTGTGTGTGTGTGTGTGTGTGTGTGTGTGTGTGTGTGTGTGTTGTGTTGCTGAGGTCATTTGACACTGTGTGTCCATTAGCAAGTGACATTTAACACTCACTATGTCCATCAGGCCCTGGCCACACACACACACACACAAAATCCTCACAAACCAGAAAGAGTATCAAGTAACCTCATCTCAGTTAACCTCAGCACTGCTGCTGTTGTTCTCTCCCCCATAATCTGCTGGATTAGAGATTAGTGGCCTTTGGTTACAGATTAGGAAAGCATCAGACAGCGGGGATGCCTTGACCCTGAGAATGACCTCAGGGGTCAACAGGCGGCCACATCGCAGGTCAAACAGATACTAATTGAACATTACATCTTGAATCTGAGGATGTGTGTGTGTGTGAGTGTGTGGGTATGTGTCTGTATGGGGGGGGGGGGGGGGTTAGAGAAAGAACCATGTAGACAAAAGAGGAAATCAGAGCAGACAAGAACAGAAAAAAAGGGAAACTGTTGAAGAAGTGGAAAGAAAAAAAGACATAAAATTAAAAGATTCAGAGAAGAAGAATAGAAGTGAAAGAAGAGAAAAGGAGAGATTATGATGTGGTAGAGAGAAAGAAGGAGAACTATGGAAAGAGAACTGGAAAACACACGGCAAAAGTGACTGTATTACTCTAGGGAGCTCAGATGAGGATGAGCAGGCATGAGAATGCAAAACTAATCCAAACCCCAAACCTCTAAGACACATGGCTGGCATATTTGGGGAGTTTGGTTCCAAAACACTACAGCCACCATTTTGATGAATTTTCAGAAATCATTTTATAACATTTTTTTCATGTTTTTTCATGTTTTTCAGATGTATCAGAAGATCTACATTTGGGTTACATAATAAAGTCAACATAATTGAAGTTGGATCAATAGTTACTGAAATACATAATTAACAATACATCTTCACATCTCTGAATATTTTTAAAAAACTAATTTATAGCATCCTGGAACCAAACTCTTCATTTGCGCCTCCATTTACTGGAAGCATTGCCACACAGAGAACAGGAACAGAGGACCCCCATCCCCATCCCCATCCCCAGATAATATGTCAAAAGTGCTGGATAGCCAAAGATACACTTGACCCAGAGAAAGGCTGCAAAGAGTCAGTGGAGGAGAGGATGAAGGGTCATTCCCCGTCCGGACATATTTATGCAATCAGAGAAAACAACTGGAGTCCATCAGAGTTTATGGGAAAGGAGAGAGGAGAACTATAGTGAGAGAGAGAGAACGTATGTTGAAAAACCTGTTAGGCATAAAGAAAAACTAGATGCTGCAGTAGAATGTGTGAACCTATCCAAGTATGGAGTGAATGAGAGAGACAACAGGAAGGAGAAAAGGAAGAAAGGTGAAAGACGGATAGCTCAGACCACATGACACTCCACTCACCCCACCTCCACAGTCCTGCTCTTCAAATAACTTCCTCTTCCTCCAGGGTGATGAGACACCAACCTCAGTTTGTCACTCAACCACTCCACTTACACACACACACACACACACACACACACACATTTGCAGCTTGAAGGGTCCCTCTCTGACCTCTGCCCTGTGTAAAGAGGGTTGGGTTAATCCTCCCAGTTTTGACAATAGAGGCAGGGCAAGTGAGAGAGGTAGAGCAGGGAGAGCTTTTTCACTCAGTCAGGCATAAGTGAAGACATGACATTACTGGCTAAACATTGATGATTCTCACTGGGGTCCTTAAATGTTTAAATGCAGCTTGTGAAATATCAAGCTTGCATTTCAGTTGTAGCTGATTCAGTGATTGATCATTTTCAATGAACACATGAGATCGGTCTTAAGTAATGCAGCTTGTGAATATCAAGCTTGCATTTCAGTTGTAGCTGATTCAGTGGATTTGATCATTTTCAATGAACACATAAGACGTGTTAAAATCCTTGTGCTCTACCTGTAGGTAGGGGATATTCAACAGTAACCAATCAACAACCGGTTACACAACATGATGTCGGATACATTAGTAATGCACAGTTGTTTACAAACATGCCATAGTATGTACCTGGGATCCATTCAGGAGCTCCTGTATGGTACCACATGTGCTGTCAGTAGCTTAAATGCCCATCCGAAAATGTGAGCAACTAAAACAAAATCGCCAAAAAGGAGCCAAGGGTTATCAAGCAACAGGCCTTTCATTGATTTTTGTCAATAATTGACATTATTTTCATATAATTATTTATATTGATAAGTAATGTATGAAATACATTTTTATAAATTGACACATTGGTCTGAGTAACACATATATTACACATACAGGTTTTTCATGTGCTTCAAAACTCAAGTAAGTGAATAGCTTGTCTCTGTCGCCCTCTTGTGCTGCAGTTCTGCAGGTATGATGACATCATTTAAAAACTGAAGACAGTTGTTTCTTTTTCATACTCATTGACTAACATATTGTCTTATTCTAATCATTTCATTTCAATATGTTTACAGAATTAAGGATTGGAACTGGTATTTGTTGCATTGCTGTTTATATACTGGAAATATAGTCAGTCTATAGTCTATTTATATTCTGTCAGACACATAAACTGCGCTACCACTTTTGCACGGCAGCATAGAACATTTTTTTGTTACTATGGCTCCCTTCTTCATTTCCTCCATTGCCTGGAATTTGTCAGAAGCACACAGTTGTCTTGTTTTGCTAAATGTGTCATGTGAGAACAAGGTGATTGTGTCTGTTGTTTCTTGCTGCTTTCCTTTCCTCTCCTACTCTGTCTCATGCTGTCATTACTGCTACCCTTGACATGCTGTCTCAAGTTCTGATGAAGTTGGTAGACAAGGCTAATGAAAGGTCAGGTGCATCTCTTCTAACTCATTGAATAGTATCCCCATCTTCTCTTGAAGCATGAGTGCTTATTCAGATCTGCCTGGGTCTGCTTGTGGAGGTGGAAAGATGGCTGGCATCCAAATGTAACTTCACAATCTAAAGGCTGTAGGAGGCTTGCTTCATCTTCTTCAACCTGCCCCTGTGCAGACTGCACTGTACTATTCCTAATGTACATTCTTAGTTGCTGGTTGGTGTAACTCTCCACAAAATCCTCCAGGTGCCTGGGTCAGCATGCTTTGCCTAGGGAAACACTTGGCTTTGACTGATCCATTACATTTCTGTGGTAAATGTCCTTCTGGCCTGAAGGACCTCAATAGTGGTAGTTGGCATAGCTCTGTAGACCATGGTGACTTTTCCTGTTTAACACTGGTGGAATAAATACCAGTGCATATTTGAGCAGGGGATTTGAGCAGGGGATAGTCTTTTTGTTGTGCTTGTGCAAATAAAGTAAGTATAGACTTACACCATCGTCATGAGAAATACCCCAATTGTCACAATCTGCGTGATCTCAAATCAGCTATTTCTCTTCTAAAGAAGCACTGATGACCTTCCCCAGCTTGACAGAAGTCTACAGACTCTGCTTGCACCATAGTGTTCACAAGCGTCAAGACACCAAGAATTCGTTCTAGAAATTTCCCTACCTCAGAAAAGTAATGCTTCCTCGGCTCAGCTGCACCGGAAGTCCTGTGGCGTCGAATTTAGAAACATCAGATAAAATGTTCGCCATAGCCTCGTCATTCTCAACCAGCATCACGTCCACTTCATAGTGACTCGACATTGTTGCCACACTTGTACATGACCCAATGTTCATTTGCGTCACCATAGTCAAACGCAGATCCTTAGAACTTCTTACAAAGTTGAGTTGTGAAATAGTCACAAAGCTTAAGGAGAAGGTCAACT
This sequence comes from Tenualosa ilisha, assembly GCA_015244755.2. Lineage (NCBI taxonomy): Eukaryota > Metazoa > Chordata > Actinopteri > Clupeiformes > Clupeidae > Tenualosa > Tenualosa ilisha. The sequence goes on from PYXC01002645.1 coordinate 271,889, forward strand.
CCCTGTCCCAGGACCTGAAATGACAGTACTTGCACATGCACCCATTGCCCTGTTTCTCAAGACCACTCATCTTTCTTGGCTGATGGCCTTCATGGTCCTCTTCTTTAGCCGCTGTCACTTGCTATTTGGCTAGCTCAGACAAGTACTAGCTCAGTCCAGTAATTGGTACGCAAGACAGGCACTGTTGGGCCTTAATAGTTAGTGCCACTGAATACTTATGAATTCAGACTGTTTATATTTCATGGAGTCTAATTAGGTCAGAGGTTATCGTTTAAACAAAACTTAATTGTAGCACCAGGTAGACAGAAAATACAATTGAGAGAGGCACAGGCCTAACGTTTTCCCTTTACACCATGACCCATCTTCAGTGTTGTGGCTGAGGGACAAAGGTCCTTGTCCAGAATTTTACAGCAAATGGCCCCATCAATAGGCCTATTAATACTGTGCCCCAAAGCATAATGTTTCCACTTCTGTGCTCTGTGGGGATGTTGTTCTTTCTTGTACTCAGCATCCAAATATGGTGAGTTGAGCTGATGTCAAAGAGCTCAATTTTGGTCTTCTCTGACCTTTCAGACTTTCTCCCAAGCTTTTGCTTGGGCTATTTTTCTAGCCTGGTGCACCAAACACTCTGTGCAAAGCGTCTGGAATCTCTCGATTGGCGCACAGTTCTTTCCTAGTGGACAGATACTTTCTGAGAACTTAAGAAATACTGTGCATGCCAGAGCCCTCTGTTTTTGGTGATTGCCCAGCCAAATATGTGTTGAAAGAAACCTAAGCTAATGGATTGTTCCCTGACTGTAACGTAGTGAAATGTGATATTGAGCGAAAGCACTAGGTGGCGCTAGCCTGGCTAATATTTTTCCACCTCCATATTTAAAAATAATTCTGTCTACACAATGTTCAACAGAGCAGAGGAAAGCTGTCAAAAACAAATAGATAGCCAGAGATCTGCAAACCAAAGAGAGACCCGGAGCCGAGCGGGGGCAACCATGGCCTACTGGTTAAACGGAAGGGTTGCCAGTTTGATCACCGACCAGTAGGGGCAGGGGAAGTGGTTGAACACTGCTGTCCCATGCCCACATCTGTGGTTGAAGTGCCCTTAAGCAAGGTACCTAACCCCTGGATAGTAGTTGTAGCAGGCAGCCCACTGCTCTGGGTTAGTTTGTGCTTCAACACACTGTGTGTTCACTGTGCTGTGTGTGTTTCACTAATTCACCCTATATAGTATATATTCTACATATACTATACTATACGATACTATACCATACTCCATATACTCCTAGTCACTAGTTTCAGTCCTCCACTTTGTTTTTCGTACAGAGGGTCTGGACATTCGGTTGTGAGATTTGATCGCTTGCTCATTCTAGCTCGGCATTCACAACCCCTCCCTCTGTTTGCTGACTGAACAGGTTAAAATACCTCCTGAGACAAACTCAGTGGTGTCAATTCCAAACTAGCACTGTAGGGAGATGATAATCAAGCGGAAGTGTGTAGTAAGGCATGGCCAGGCCACGGTTTCATTGACTGAAACCTCCATTTCCGTGTGGACAATAGGTGCAACAGCACAAAAAACTACCCAGCTATGTGTATGCTTTACTTCAGATGGGCATATACATGTGCCTTATTGAGCAGAGGCTGCAGGATCTTAAGCCATTAGAGTGTAGTGTGTTGATGTTCCTTGTAACTGTGGCCCCAAAAGGCTTGACGTCATTAACAAGCTAAACACTCTAGTTGTGGTCTGAGCCCTCACCTTGCATCATCTTCAGTCCACGAGGCAAGATCTTGCATGGAGTTCCAGACTGAGGGTTATATTTTCGAATAATCGCACACAGTTGTCCCCTCCTCATCCAGCTTGTTGCTGATGGTCTTGTAGCCCATTCCAGCCTTGTGCAGGTCTGCAGTCTTGTAGCCCATTCAGCCTTGTGCAGGTCTACAGTCTTGTCCTTAATGTCCTTGAAAACTCATTGGTTTTGCCCATGGTGCTGGAGAGGTTGGAATAGAAGAAGTTGATTCTATGGACAGGTGCACTTTATACAAATATAATTGTCATTTGATTGATTGTAATTTGTGAGCTCCCAAATTTGTCATTAATCAGTAATCATATATCATACTTATTTCATGTAAATGTTTTTTAGGAGGGCAAACTTACAAAGGGAACCAAATATCAGCACCAAAATTATTTTCCCTGTGTGTGTGTGTGTGTGTGTGTGTCTGTGTGTGTGTTTGTGTGTGTGTGTGTCTGTCTGTCTGTCTGTCTGTCTGTCTTTGCTGCCGCACACACACAATGAATAAAAATGTTGTTTTTTTTCTGCTCAGAGTGGTCAGTACAGAGGGTCAAGATCTTTCAGGCGTTTCCAGTAAATTTGTAACTTCCAAGTAAGTCATGTCTTAAGATCAGATGTCAAAGACTGAAAAACAACTGTGTGTGTGTGTGTGAGGGGAGGGGGGGGGGCATGCTTTGGACAAACAAGCAAGTACAGTACATAAACATGTTCTGCATCTTTTTGTGTGATAACTGCAACAGGCACCTCCAAGTGATATTGTGGAGACATTCAACAGGGAGACTGTGACCCCCAAAGTTACTGGAGGGGGTCTGCCAAATTTTAAAATCTCAATTTATTATTTTTAACAAAATGGAAAGTATAATTACAAAACAAACATGATAGCTGTTTTGGATATTAGTCTCTTTACCAAGCACTTGACACAATAGGCCACTTGTTAATGTTGATTCAGTTAAATAAGCAATGGGCCAACCATATAAACACACAGGCCCCTTTCTGGACTGTAAAATGTAGACCCTAGGGATATGACTGCTAACTATAAATGCTCCTCTACACTATGTTTCTGTTTGTGTTCTTAAAAAAGTTACATTATGCAGGTAGGCTACCACAGAAAGGCCTGTGCAGCTTGCATGCATCATACATGCAAAACGAAGTTATACCAACAGTGCACCATAGAAAAATATGAACCTTTTTGCATGACTGAGGTGAGGCATTGCCAGAGAACAAAAACCTATGGGGAAGACAAAAGGGACAGCAGGGGGCAGCAGCGGTAGTTGTCTAAAAGATTCAACACATTTACTCCCCCCCCCAGTGCCCCCAAACTGTTTATTTTGGCCAAAGATGCTGTTATCTCAATAGTGGTGACTCTAGGAGAGGATTTTAAAAAAGAATGTTTATGTGAATATATACATTCCCAGTAATATTTTTGTGAAATTAATTAATTAATGCAATGATAATCATGAAACCCAGATTGTTTTGCAGAATATAACACCAAAAATAGTAATAGTTTCATCCTTACTTGCACAGTTATGTGCTACAAAGACTTTCTAAACTAAGGTTTGGATGGTGGAATTGAAATGAAGAGTATAGGTATGATATTAAATGAAGAAGATAGGTATGATGGTAAGACATTTTGACTCTCAACAAAGCCATCAGTATACAACTGTGATACTGTTAAATTCAGTCAACAGACTGGGTAATGTTACTGACTTTGACTATTTGGTATTTTTGCCTAATTAATGCCATCATTTTGAGCTGCATTAAAACTTGATGTTTCTGGGCACTGTTTAGTCTATTCTAATTCACACTGCCATGCATGTGTTACTGATTTACATGGAATTTATTGAAACCTCAAAAGTCAATTTGGGTTTTCTTTACAATGCTTCTCTGTATTTTACCAAAAATCCTTTATTATTGTAAGTGAATGCATATTTGAAATATTAATTTTTATTTGTGTTTTTTCACAGTTTGACAAATACAGCATCTGTATCATGTATTTAGTGAAAATGAGAAAGGAGTCTGGTGAGGACAAGAGACGAGAGCTTCTGCTAAACATCAAGCCAAGCGGGGTTTTTTGTCTCTATTAGTGGGTGTGATTAAGAAGTGAGATTTACAGCCCTCTCCTACTCCCTCTTGTTTTGTTGGCCTTTAAAAGAGGGACCTGCACTAGGCTCACATCTTAAAGGCTTTACGCTTCTCTTGGTGCTTCTTAGTCAAAGGTTGTTTCAGTCAGGATGCAGAGAGCAATTCTACTGACCACTGCCATTTTGTGGGCATCAGTTCTGCCTGGTGAGTTAGTTATGTCACTTTTCCTTTTTTTCTGCATTTTGTGCTTTTGTAAATAATGTGGGCAACTAGCCAATGATAATCCAGTATTTCATGTCATTGTTCTCTGGAATAACTTCAAAAACAAATTTTTCGTGCACCGGACATAGTAGACATGAGTAGACCAGAGCCAGAAGGGAAAGATTAATGAGGAATGATTTATTTCCGACAGGTGAAAGCGTGACCGGCGGAAAGTTGGCGGTGGCCCACTCTCGACCCTACATGGCATCTGTGCAGCTCAACGGAAAGCACGAGTGCGGTGCATTCCTCATCGCCAGTCAATGGCTCCTGAGTGCCACTCACTGCTTCTTGGATGGGTGAGTTGAATGTTAGCACACCAAGATTAACTCTGAATGCTAAAGCACTTCTGTGAGAGGTGGAGAACACAACATGGAAAAATAGGTCAGCCTCATTACAGACTTAAAACAAAAGAAGGAAAGCAGACTTTCTGTGTGGGTACAATTTGTGATAGATTTCATCGGACTGTGTATACATGATGCAGCTGTATCTCAATGCTGTCAGATGCAAAAACTTTTTTTTTGCTTTTGCCATAAATAGGCTATTTACCTGTGTATTTTAGAAGTTTTAGTTGGCTTTCTGATGGGTAAGCTGAGGTAAAACAGACACTGGAAATTAAAGGATATGTTCATAGGTCTGTTGACAAGGATTCTCTTTTGCAGAGCTGGGGGGCGGACAGTTGTTGTTGGACTGCACTCTCTGTCAGAGGAGGAGTCAACCAAAAAAACATTTCAGATTTCAGCTATATACAACCATCCTGATTTTACCCTTGATAATTATGACAGTGACATTTCTCTGATCAAGGTAAACGTGTGTGTGTGTGTGTGTGTGTGTTTGTGTGTGTGTGCACACGCACGCCTATAACTGTGGTAATTTTTGCCCTCATTTATCCTTTCTGATTCATTCTAATGGGAAATCTTTCTGCCTTGTCATTTCTTTGATTGGCAGCTTGATCAGCCAGTCGTGGAGAACGATGCGGTGAAGCTGGTGTCCTATCAGCAGACGGGAGCTGAGCCCGCAGAGGGTGCCTCTGTGGATATGGCCGGTTGGGGCTCACTGAATAACCTGGGCTCACGACCTGACAAACTGCATGAGTTGACAGTCAACGTACTGAGCAGGACAAAGTGTGGTCGTAGTGACCACTATGGGTCAAAGTTCACCAAAAACATGCTCTGTGCTGCCGGTAGACGTCAGGACACTTGTGATGTGAGTTCACATATATTTACATAATGACACTATACACATAGAACCACTACAATGTAGAAAATATCCCCCTACATTGTACATTGTAAAAAACGCCTTATTAATTGCCTAATTTGTATTAAAGGGCCACCCCCCCCTCAAAACACACAAAATAAAATGTAGTTAAGGTTGGTTCATCACTGTTGCCCATGTCTCATGCCTGTACTACTGTGTGTCTGCATATCTTGCAATCTCTTTTAGGGAGACTCTGGTGGCCCACTGCTGCAAAATGGGGTTGCTGTGGGCATCACATCCAATGGGGGGAAGAAGTGTGGCTCCAGCAGGAAGCCTGGTCTCTACACCATCATCTCCCATTTTGCTGATTGGATCCAGCAGACCATGACTGACAACGCCTAGCAGCCTATTAGCCATTTAGCCTACCCACCCCCACCCCCACAGCCATCTGTCACCAGGCTCAGCAAGGAACAGAATCTGTAGAATTAGGAAATGGCCACCAGGAATTAACCATGAACATTAGTCATAGACAATTTAAGTATTTCTGGGAGTTTAAAAGGGTTAGCACAAAATAAAGTAAAGTAGGCTGATATTTAGCAGATGCTTTTATCCATAGCAACATGGATTTGACATGTGGGGTTCAGGAATCAAACACAAGTCAGCTAACTGTTTGTCGAGTGACGTAACCACTCCACCATGGCCATAGCATGTGCACTACTGATTTTCTGAATTTGAGGTAAAAAACAATCCAATTTTACTGATGTAATTTAAATAGATGTCAACCTCTGGAAGCATAACAACTTGCAGTCAGACAGTGCTAAGGTGTAGACAGCTGTTTGTTTTACAGAGTTAATAGAATGTGATGGTATGGGCACGGTGGTTTCATCAAAGATAGGACAGTGGTACTGATGTTATTTGAGGTCTGACTCATTAAAACCAGTTTAACCTTTGTCTTCAAACACTGAACAATAGTTTCATAGAAATAGAAAGTAGAAATATTTGCAACAGATTGGCAAACAACATTGATATTGGACTCAGACCTATAGACCCTAAAAAAGAGGTTGTCTGAGTCACCACTAAAACAGCATCTTTCCCCTCACAGGTTTAAAACCTCTGACTATTGGAGGCTACGATACAAACTAAAACACTTGTGCACGCAGGGAAACGCCATAATATTGCTTAATGCTTTGTAGAAAAAGAAATACAGTATGTGACATGAAAATGTTTCTGAATCTAGGAGACGCTGAATTAAAAGACTGCATCAGATGTAGGCCTATTGGCAACATACTGTAGATGTTACAATAATTATGCACAACTCAAAATCTTCACAATAAAAGCTCTTTTAAAATGATTTGTGCTGTTTTTAACTGATATTTTCTGTTAACTTCTTTAGAAACTTTAGTTCCAGTAACTTTATTTGGTAATGCTTTATAATATGTTTCATTAATAAATCATTAGCAAACCATAATTAGAACTATGAACAACTCATTATTTATTTATTTACGAAGGAATGTGTTGTAGGGCTTCCTGAAGAGACATTACAAATCATTTGTAAACATACTGCAAACAATTACATTAGCAAAAAAAAAAATCTTTCATAAACATTTATATATTTTGGATTTTGATTAAGTAATGATTTGTTCAGCTAATACTGGTTTTGTATTTGGCTTATTAATGAAAGTAATTCTAAAGTATTAAAGTATTTAATCTCCAGCGTTGTCCATGGATATTACTGTTTACAGAACAGGAGGGCTTGGGGATGTTATGCAACCAAAATGTTATGATCAAACATCAGTCTGAGTAGATATGAAGGGTAATTTATGGCAGTGTCCTCCCTTCCTCCCATTTTGTTCGGGGGAGAGCAGAAAATAACTTGGATTTAAGAGGTGATTTGTCAATGAAGTCCCAGAGATAAGGGAGTTCTAAATATGACTTGCAGGAAGGAAAGCAAACAAAAGCAAGGTCAGAGAGCTGACTTCTTCTCATCATGGTGCTCTGAGATCTTGCTCTTGTCATGCAACTTTGACTGTCTTTCTCACAGTAAATTTTCTCATCCTTCCACGGTCTCTATTCCACTCTCTACTTTTCCCTGTCTCCTGCATGACCTTGCCCATCCCTCTGCCTCCTCTGCCTCTCTCTCCCCTTGGCATGAACTTTCACTTATCCAGCCCCTCACTCTCCCCCTCCTGCATTCCTCACATCTTTCCCTTAACATCCACCTCCTCCATCCTTTCCCCACTCTTCCCTCTCAGTCTTGTCTTCTCCTCCTACAGCTCTCATTCTTCCCTCCCTCTTCTCTCCCTCCCCTCTCTTCCTCCCCTCTCCTCTTCCTCCCTTCTCTTCCTCTCCTCTCCTGTCTATATGCCTCCCTATGCTCCTCTAATCTCTTCTCTCTCTTTCCGCTGAGGCTCTTCTCTTTTTCTCATTGCCTGCCCCCACTCTCTATCTCCTTCTCTCCTCCTCCATCTCTCATCTATTCTCTCCATTTTTTCCTTTCTTGCCCCTGCACTCTCCTCATGGTTGCAACCATCTGCTCCTCTCCCTTCCCCTCCTTCCCCATCTTTTCTTCCTGTGCTCCTGTTTTCCTTTTTCTCTTCCCTCTTTCTCTCCTCTCTTTCCCCTGCATCTCCTCTTCTCTCCTTTTCTCTCTCTATATCCAGTTATAAATGGTTGTGGGAGACATGTTTCCTTTCAACTGCGAATTTGAAGTTTTCTGTGAAAATTCCTTTTCAACAGTAGCCCTTAATCCGGCACGTATTGTTTGTTTGTTTGCCTCTGTTCACAAAACACTGACAGAAAAACTCAAAGGAGATAGAAAGCTGTTTGTGGCATGGAGTTCATACCCAAATTCAAGACAACAGGATTGTTTATGTTTAAACACAAAACTTTACTTACTCACATGACGGGACAGAACAGAACAGGACAGCACAGTGACATAAGGAACTGAACAAAATCATGGGTTTAAATACACAATGTGAACTATAGGAACAAGGCAGGAGAGAAGTCAAATGAATGGACTAATGAAGAGGACTAGGGATAAGGGGCAGAGCCACAGGCACAGGGAACAACAGACACACAAGGCAACACAGAACTAGGAAGTAAACCAAAGGACAACAGGAAGTGACAACAGACGCACAAGAGGTAAACACAAGTAAAAACTACAAACTGAGTCCAACAGAAGCACCATGGATAAGATAAAAACCCTGCCAGTTTTACTTATGTCTGAGAATTTGAACGCAATTCATCTCTCTCCTTTCTCTCTTTCTTCTCCTTACCTCCTCTTCCTCTTCTCCGCCATCTCTATCTCTTCCTCTCCTCCTCCAGTTCTCTCCTCCTCTCCTCCAGCTCCTGACTGCTGAAGCGAGGGCAGACGTATGGCCTCCCACCGTGGGAGGCTGCCACCTTGCGGATGCCTCCCAACAGGTCCCGCACCTGAGCGTGGCTCACAGGGTTCCGGAGACTTCCGTGATTCAGCACATGGTAGCGGCTGCCGCAGAGACGAATGACCTCACGAAGTGATGGGTGTGCGTTGGCCACATAGCTGTCAATGTTGCCCACAGTCCCCAAGTTGCCGTGGGGGTCATCACGGGTGAAGAGCACGAGGAGGTATTCAGCAATGTTACCACCGAATGTCTGCTGGATATGTGTGAGGAGCTGGCTCTCGCCCTGAGTAAAACGACCCACCTATACACACACACACACACACACACAGAATTAGATGCATTTCAACAACTGTTTTAAATATTCGTGCATTTACCGTAAACAGGTGTCTATCGCCCTCTTGTGGGGAGAGTGTGAATGTGAGTGGTACTAGGAGCATAACAGGGCCCTCAAAGAGGTGCACACACACACACACATATATCACAAGCAGATAGACACACACATCAACCCACCTGCATGACTAACACAAAGACATGTGGCCCAGGCAGAGACAGAGCCAAGCAGTCTTTTACATCACTCAACCTCTCCATGTCATCTTCATCCCAGAGCTCTGGTGTATCCACGACAACCAGCTGGTGACCATCCACACTGATCACCCTGCGCTCACAGCATTCGGTGGTGCCCCGGAGCTCTCCTCTCAGTCGGCTGATCGGAAATCGGCTTGCTGCCCTGGTCAGGATAGTGTCTGCTGCAGAGGTCTTCCCACTGCCAGACAGACCCAACAAAACGATTGTAGTCTCGCCTCTGTCCTGACCCCTGACTGATGCAGTAAAAAAAAACAATGTATTCAGCCAAGAAAAATGTTTCTTTCATAGATCATCATAGGTATCTGACATCATAAAAGTGCTCATAAAACACTGCCTTTTATAAAACAATGCCTTTTATGCAGTGTATGCACATATGCTCTTGGATATGTACATGGATCTCAACTCAGCATTATCTCACCTACACCAACCGGCAGTCAGAAAGAATCAAATTTTACCTGCATTGTTCTCAGATATGTCTAAGAGACTCTTATATCCCCGCACTGCCTCAGCACAGCTCTCTTTTCTGGTTTCCCATTCCTTTCTCTCAGCCTCCTCCTTCTCTCTCTCCTCCGCGTGCCTCCTCTTCAGATCCTCCATCTCCTTTGCTCGCTCCTCCTCATGCTGCCGCTGCTTCTCAGTCACCTCCATCTCCTTCGCCTCGGCCTCGGCCAGCTTCTCCCTCAGCATGGTGACGGCAGCGTCCTCGGAGCGCCGGCGCCGTGCCTCACCGTACATGTCGGCCGTGTAGCCCTCTGCATGGCCGCTCTGTGACAGCGCAAAGTCAGCCATGTCCAGCAGCGCCTCCGCCTGGTCGGAGGCCTTTCCCTCCGTGAGGCTATCACCACTAAGCCGGCAGAAGCGTCCATCGCAGAGGTCCACCAGCTCCAGCAGACCTTTGTCAAACTCCTGTGCAAGGGCAGCGGTGGCGGATGCAGCCGTTTTTACAGAGACCACCAGGAGGAGGCCAAAGGCGAAGTCCCCAAAGGCCATCCGCAAGATGTCCACCGCACGTCGTTCCCTCGGACCAAACCCCTCTCCGCGGATGACTAGCAGAAAGGCCTGCAGCCCACTATCCAAGGCAGACCTGATGAATGAGTCCAACTCAACAATGACTTCTTCATCCTTCAGCTCAGGGGTGAGAAGGCTCTTGCTACTGCACAGGGTCAGCTCTCTGTCTGCCACAGTCAGAGTAACATCATAGTCTCCCCGAGGTCCCTTGCACTCGCTTGTGGAGCCTTGCTTTATGCAGCACAGTAAGGTATCCCAGTCCTCCTTACTGGTCCCCACCACCAGCATCTGACTGCTTTTGATCCCATCTAAATTCAAAGAAGCTGTATTGGTTCAATTGTGTTCTCTGAATTCATTCAGACACCTACAGTATTTTCACACCAAGCAGCATACAAGTTTACTGCAAGTAAATTAAGCTTTTAGTTCATTTTGTGCTATAAATTCCTACCAAAGTTTGCAGACATTTAAAACATGAACATAGAAAGGCTGCTACATATGATTGTTCTATACACATTTCTGCTTTGCATAATGAGTGAACTGTTTGCCTATCCACACACAAGAAATTCTTCTGCTGATATGATAACATACATGAGGCACTCTGAATACATCATGTCTTTCAGATAAAAATGCACTGACACTAAAGCAGTTTTAACAGTTTTAAGGTGAAATTAATTAAGAACTTACTCTGAGACATCATTCTTACTACAGTGACGGTCTGAAGGTAGAATGTGCTGGGAACTTGGAACAGAATTTTCTAGCTCATGTGAAGGAGGAAATAAGTACACAAAAAACATGCTACTGATTGCGCTCACATGTGTATCATGAGAAAGACCTGATCCAGAAACAGTACTATAGACAACATTAAAAAGGCCAGAGACTGACAAGAGCTGACCCTGAGTCAGTGAAAGCGGCTGGTGGAGATTTTTTTAACCAGACATGGGGAAGTACATTCCTCTTTGTTATTGACTGTGAGAGATGATTGTCTCTGTGTGTCTATTTCCTCATTCAGGTCAGTCATGTCCTCTGCGTGGGTGAGAATCATGCTGCCAGACATGAGACTGGCAAGGCCAGCATGAGGACCAGTAGCCTAAGCACACTCACTAGAAACACCTACCACTAAGAGGAACTGTTGTCCAGATGGAACATTAAGGACAAACGTGTCCTAAACTGCAAGACATAACACAAACTTAATCAGGAGCTTGACATAAACAAAACGTGTAATTCACTATTTGTGTAGCTTGCATGTAGCTTATGAAGTACACTAGGGCCATAGACAAAGCCTGTGTGATAACTTATACATAGCACAGTAGTTTTACCAGCCAGGATTTCCTTTAACCCAATGACACAGGAATGTGAAACCAACAATAGGTAGCAGGAAGACTGAGGAAGTGTGTGTGTGTGTGTGTGTGTGTGTTTGCCTGCCTTTTCAATAAAATTGGGCAATAGGCTATCATGTGGAGGTGTGATGCACAAAGTCTTTGCCTCAGCGTCTGAACTTGCAAGTAGACCCCAACATGTGCAAGTGGGTTCGTCATCCATATGCATAAAATGTTGTTTTAGTAGGCTAATGCATAGACTGTTTCAAACATACAGTGTCTGCTCACTGATTAGGCTATATTTCTAGGAGGATATGAGTATTTTGGGGTGACATCATTGCTCGATGGTGATAAATGGCTTTATTGTTTAGTGTGCGCGTCCGCTCGTTTGCTCCGCGATGCAGACAAAATACATAATCGGAGTTCAGTCGGAGTCGACGCGCCAATTTGAGTGTTGGCTTGGGTATGTAGTCTGCAGAGGGCAATGCTAGTTGCATTGGTGAGAAAACAAGGTCGAGGGAGTCGTACATTATTTTCACTGCTAATCTTGTTGTTACCTTCCCCAATCATTTTTCTTCCACAAACCACAAGACCAACCAATTTCCTGCCGAGGAAAAAGATTGCTGTAGGATTGCATGGGTTTCTGTCAAGGGACGCTCGTGTTACTTCCACTTTCTCACTACCAGGGTGAGGATGTCCGCTGAGTCGTATTTCGGTCACCCCTTTAATTGAATACTGTTCCCAGTTATTACTGAAATAAGAGTAAAGATTGATAGGGTGTATTGATAGGGTGACGGATCATGAATTTCAATTCATAATATAATATCTGCATTGCCGTTGTTATTTTCGTACTACCCTGAATTTTGCTAATGGTACGAGCGGTTACTATGCCTTCATCTCTCTGTTTCACCTACAGCTCGACTGTTGATGATGGAGTTTCACCACGGGGTCATCAAGAATATCGCTGAATTCTAAAACGTTATTTTTGAATGTGCCGTTGACAAAATGACCAGCATACGGAGGAAAAGCGGAAAATATACACCAATGAGCTCGGCAGTCAGGTAATGCCATTTTTTTTTTTACTTCTGGTCACACATTATTTTTTGAATGTAGGTTAGTGGGATTTTTCAGGTCGCCGCGCTGCTGCGAGCGAATACAGATGTTGACCCGGCTTTATCATCCACACTGTCCAGCATCCAATATCATATCGCTAATTTAACGTTAACATTAACATATACTAGTAAGCAAATTTGATTAACGTTAAAATCACTGTTATCGTTGTTGTTGACTAGCATGGTACATTGTTAACTGCAATTTGTTCATAATTTCGTTATAATGTATTCTATGCCAACACTCCATGGCTGTTTAGCTAAACGTAACGTTAAAAATGGGATTAACGGTATTAACGTTACCGGTAGTGTTTAACTAAGGCTAGGTAGGTAGTGATAAGATTATTTGACATTAAACTGCTTTCACTGAATAGTTTCAGTTGATGATATCATGAGCACAGTCGTGTGTTAACCTTAAGAATATTGATAGCTAACAATGTGCTTTACTAGCCTTAACTATAAAGGCGTAATCTGTAATGAACGTTACGTTAACGTTCCGCGATGAAACTATTCATGTCACTGGTCTTTTTCTAATCTTCATCGTATCTAATCATTATGGCGAGAAAACCCCATTATTCTGCACCAGGAGTTAGCGTAACGTTAGGGGATTTCTGGCACTGCGTTTAACGTTATGCCCGCATCCATCTTGAAGGGCGAGGGCCGGACTGTGAAGAGAGATGTAAACATCCGCTGCATTGCATGGAGCTCAGTACAATAAACGTGACTAGATTTTAGACGATATGGTATCCTTATTGCTCCCTTGCCGGATGATGATTAAAGCTTGAGATTAACATATCAGACTGGCCTCGCCCTGTCCGATAAGATACAGCGTTTGTCCACTCAATTAACCTAGTAACTGGACGTATTAGGGTCACGTTTGGTGGCGTTTATTGTACGGAGTGGCGAAAAACAGTGCCATGCATGGAGAGGGAAGAAGCTGTGGGGGAGTGGGGTTTCTAGGAGACAGAAGCTCTGTATTGTTGTCGGCCTCTTCACTTCAGTTCTCACACTGAAACACAAAGCCCTGCATAGTTTAAGCAACAGATTCTCACAGATTCACAGATACCAAAGAATCCAAAGCCATAAAGAGAGCAGATCTTAAGATCTTAAGACCTTAAAAGCAATGAATGTATTCATGAAAATAACAATGTGATTGGTGTAATGTTGTTTCTACTGCATGCAGTTCCTTCACTGATGTATCATTCACAACTTTGTCTGGGTACAATGGAGTCACTGTGCTTGAAAATTGTGGGACAAGTTTTTTTCTGTTTTGTGCCTATGCTCACTGCCTAATAAGATGTAGAAAAGGGGGTGGTGATTCCTGGGTCTGCAGACCCCTCAGGAAAAAAAAATATTGTCAAGGGGAGACACATGCCTAGACATGTTCTGCTTCAGCCACACGTGCATAGACTTCATGTGCATGTGCAGTAAAAAAAGTCCTGGGGAAATAATTCATAGCCATTGAGATGCTGTGAATGGGGCCAACACTGCACTTCCACTTATTGTGCTTGAATGAGGTTAATCCATATTGGACCTATAGTGCAATTTGTGTCATTCGTCTTTGATTAACTTTTAAACAATGGACATTGTGTTATGGCACTTAGAAAATTGGGTATGATGTGATGGCAATTTAGCCTAAGCCTCAGCCCCAGTTAAACTGGAATGAATTTATGTCACTGAAGACAGATTTTATTGTACCCAGTTTAGACGAGTCATGACATGCTACCATTTTAGATAGTATTCTATGTCAGATCTTTTTTACCACAGTACTGTTTGAATTGTTTTCAGGAACTGAACTGAAACACAGTCTAACATGGAAATCATTTGCCTTAATAGTGAGAGAACATCACCCTTTCAGTAACACCTGTATAACATTAAATCATTATAATTGGCACCAGTGTGCTGTTTCACCAACACAAGCAATAACTGCCATTGTTAAGGCCACTTTCAACAGAGTCTATTGATTGCATGAGGATAATCAAAGCCTTGTCAGTTCCAGTTGGGCTAAGCACAGACTGATTCCAGTTTAGAGTGTGGATGTAAGCTTAATGGATGTACACCAAATGGTCACCAGAAAGTTCAATACGTCAATAACTGGCACAGCAGAATTAGCCTAGTTCAAAAGAGCCACATGAGTTCACCTAAATATGATAACGTTGATTATGTTGAATTCTGATATCAGCATACATGTGTTCTGATAATATTCAACATTATAGGCCTAATCAACATTATCATATAGCCTAATTTCATATTATCACATCATCGCATTCACTTGTATTATTTTGTAGCAAGTTAGGCCTAGCTTTTTATTTATGATTCTTGAGAAGAGTATTTAGTGAAAATTTGAGCCGACTAATTTTTTTGGCTATGTGAAGAGATGACAGCTGCCTAGACTTTCTACAAGCCCGTTCCCATCCAAGTTTCCAGAATGTAGTACTTTAGAACTGTAGAGCTTTTCTTCAGTGTTAGCTGAGCTGTTTTTGATGTTTTGTCAACCCCCCAAGTTCTGGGCTGTGACAATTTACATGGTTATTTTGAGGAAGAAAAACCCTTGCTGCCTCTCTGGCTGTGTTGTTTTGGCCTAGTCTCATCTCTGTAATGTGTTCATGCTTAGGGCATGGTGGTGAGAGATTGTGTCTCGTGAATCTGATAGCTGTCCTCAGTGTAACTTTAACCTCTCTTGTTCTCCAGCTGCTCCCGCCTGCGCCAGCTCCAGGCCCTACTAAAGGACAGCACCCACAATGCACCTGACGCCATACTCTGCTCTTTAGGTGTGTATCTCTGTGTGTGTGTTTGTGTGTGTGTGTGTGTGTGTGTGTGTGTGTGAGAGAGAGAGAGAAACACTGAAAGATAGTGTAACTGGAAGATATTATGATTAGATGAATAATCCTAACCCCATGGTGTTCAGCCTCATTTTAGAGAATGACCTTATAATCCTTATACAGATCTATCCAAAATTCTCTGGTTGTGTGACTGTGTGTGTTAGCGCATGTGTGTGTGAGCCAGATTAAATGTTCTATTATTAAGTATCAAACAGAGAGAGTGAGATTAAGTTCATAATTATTAAGTTTCAAATCTATAATCCTCTATTGGAAATTTGACTTAGTGATATGGAAGTCTCATGGGCTAAGCACATATCTGAAGCCATGTGCGTATTAATGTTTTTAATCCCAGGGGATGGTGGCCTAACCAGTTTTCTCTGTCCCTAAGCAAAGGGTTGCAGCTGCTTTGGTGTTGATGTCTGTGTGTGTGTCTCAGGAATTGATAGTCGGTACAATGAGGGCTGCACTGAGCTGGCCAACTACCTGTTCTTTGGCCTGTATCGGCCCAGCCAGCTGGACCTGGAGCACCTCTCAGATGACTTCGCAGAGGAGGTGCTGGACGGTGCGTATCGCCTGTCAGACCTTTGGCCTTCTCCACTGATAGACAGTTTGCTATTGCATACTTAATACAAAGTAATAATCTGATAACTAACTGTAGAACAGTTAGCTATTATGCCAGACCCCCAAAGTGTACATGGTATAATCTAGTATAGGATTTATCTCCTGCTGTTGACTTAATAAATGGATGGAAAATAAAATGTAATGGCTCTGTGAAAATATCTGTGTTGAAGCACAGACGAAACAAGGCCAGTTTTATCACTGAACACTGACAGGCAAAATTAAAGAATGTTGCTGATAACTGTGGTGTTTTAGGGTAATGGGTGTCATTTTTGTGACTCTGTTAAAAGCAATGTAATGATGAGCTTGAGTCTCCTTGAGCTAAGGGACAACAGCACAGCACAGCTGCCTGACTGTAGGCAGGAGACCCTTGAGCTGTGTCCGCTTTCTCAGCAGTCAGGAATGCGCAGAGGGGGGGTGAACGAGGAGGAAGGAGAACGGGGGGCAGATATCAGCACGTGTAGTAGGCCTGCCAAAAGACTGGGCTGCACGTGATGACGGCTCTCAAGTTGCCTTGTCTTCCCCTGCTGCCTTTGGGGTTTTTTTTTTTTGCGATGTATATCGCCGTTTGTTTTCCTGCCAGGCTCGCTTGCCCTCTGGCTGCATTGTTACATTGTTTTTATCTGGGTGTCTGTTTTCCCTCTTGGTTTCAGTCTTGGCTGCTTCTGTGTGACTGTGTTTGTGTGTGTGTGTGCGCGCACGCGTGTTTTTTCAAGCCCAAATGTTGCTTTTTTGCTGCCAGCAGATGTGATCCTGCTGATTAAAGCAGAGAGCGTCCACCTGTACTGCAACCCGTTGAATTATGGGTACCTGCTGCCCTTTGTTGCTCACTGGAGGAACCTCCATCTGCACTGCATGACAGAGACAGAGGTAACCAGAGCTAGACATGGGCAGTGCCCCCAGTATGCCAGCCGACCCCCCACCATACACCCCACCCCCAGACCACAAACATATGCCCAAACTGATCCCTTTTCTGAGGTTAATGACTTTAATCCCATGACAGAGTAATCACTTTAAGATAAACCTCTTTTCCCCCTTTTCTCTTCATCTCTCTTTCACTATCATTTCCCCTCTCCATCCCAGTCTCCCTTTTTGGTTGACTCTTATGTTTCCCCTGTCGTTTTTTTTGTTTTCTCTTTCTTCCTCTTGTATATGTCTTTGATTTCTGTTTTTCACTCCTACACACTATATGTGGCTATGTGCTTGTTGCTTTAACTGTATCTCTCTCTCTTACTTTCCCTCTCTCTCTCTCTCTCTGTCTGTCAGTATGAGGATGAAGAGGCGGCGGAGGAGTTCAAGATCTCCAGTTTTGTGTCCATGGTGCAGGACTGTAGCCGCATTGGGATTCCCTACAGCTCCCAGGGTCAGTCTGTTGGCTCCCACATCCTCCACATACTCACTCAGTCACGGCTCCCCCAGACTCCCCTGCACACACTCCCCCTCTCTCCTCAGCTGCAGCTGCACTTTAATAGCAGCTTGTGCTTTGCCTTATTACTCTCTCTCTCTCTCTCTCTCTCTCTGTGTGTGTGCATGTGTGCGCGCTTACAGGTCACATGCAGAAATTTGACATGTTTATGCTGGAGAAGTGGCCCATCATTCAGGCCTTTGCACTGGAGGGGATTGGAGCTGGAGGATTTTTCACCATGAAATATAAGGTGCAGATTTATGGACAACCGGTTTACAGAGGATAGATTTACAGCATTACAAAGCACTTGTCATTACATGGAAAAAACAAAAACACATGCAGTTACACTGAACAAAACTGAAGCATAGGTTACTAACAGCTTCTAAATGACAGATTTATTTTTTGATTTTAAAACTGAAGCAATATGAGGTCCCTGAGAATCTGATTCTTATTTGCTTGTTAGCCGAATTGAACTGTAAGTGATATGTAATTGATTGTAAGGGACATGATATGAAAGGATGCCAGCCAGAGGCAGAGATAGCTGTCAGAAACCACAATTTCACTGCAGAGGTGATTGGATTTTGCTTGATGAGGTTAATGTTTATTTATATATTTATTTATTTACTTATTAAATGTACAATACAAGAGTTCTTTTTATGATGCTTTATTGAAGAAAGAAGCATGACGAAACAATTCATGAGATAATCACCCAGGTTAATAAAGCTATTGTAAAAAAATAGTTGATTTAATCATTTTCCTGCAGGCTACTGCCTTGGCTTGTGTCCTGTGGATTGTGAGATATTTGAGGGTGAGGAGGGTGGTTTGTATTTGGTGTGGTAACTACTGTCTCCTCTGTGCAGCTAATGGATGTGACTGAGAAGGTGTGGCAGACCTATGCTAGACTGGACCCTGTGTCTCTGGACAAGCTCATCACAGAGGTAGGCTGACACACATACACAATCCCACAGGCACTAGTCTTTCTATCTATCTCTCTCTCTCTCTCTCTTATTCTGGAATATATTAGCAGCATTTAACAGCCATATTGTGCATGTGTGTGTCAGGACCTGGCCCTGTTTGAGAGACAGTGGAGCAGCTTCTTCTCCAGTCTCAACATCGAGACTCAGCTGTCCATGCAGGAACTCTCTGAAGCCCAGGCTGGAGAGGTAAACACACACACACACACACACACACACACACACACACACACACACACACTCCTCAGTCAACACCCACCCAGATAGACCCCTAGTAATCAAGTCACATCAACTGCAGTTTGAAACCCACCAGTTTGTGCACTGATACAACAGAAGCCCTGTGTGTGATTTCCAGTGCGTTCTTAACTGAGTGTGTGTAGGTAGACTGTGTAACAGGAGCTAAAGAAGCCATTTCCCAGTGCCGCAGGATTGGCATCTCCACAGACTCTGAGTCATTTAGACTCTTGTCATGGCAGCACGCAGTTGCTCAACACTAACCCAGCGTCTGGCTGCCTTGGGAAAGGAGCTAAAGCGTGATGGTGTGGCAGCATGTGGAGGCAGACTTAATTGGTGTTGAGAGCTCTTCACAAGTGATTAAGACTCGCCACTCTGTGACTCTGTTTGGAGACACTTGCATTCTCCAAATCCCTCTCTCTCTCTCTCTCTCCCTCTCCTTCTTCCCCCTCTCTCCTTGTCTCCTCCACCCCGTCTCTTTCTGTCTCTCTTTGACTGTTTGCTCATTTGCTTTGTTGTCTTCTCTCCACTCAGGCATTCCGCACTTACTTTTCCCATGGACTGATTTCCAGCAATATCTCAGACAAAAGGTAACCGCAGCACTGCAGACACGCATACACATGCATACACATGTGTACACACACACACACACACACACACACACACACACACACACAGAGAGAGAGATAAAGACCCTTATGTGTGCAATCACAGCTATCAATCACAGGCAAGGCCCATGGGCAACTGGTTCCCAGCTGGAATGTGTGTTATGCCTTACTAGATAAGGTCATGTGTTTTCAGTCATGTTCTGTAGACTGTTTGATCCTTAGCATAAGGGCTTTGTGTGTGTGTGTGTGTGTGTATGTGATATGCCGGCATGTGTGTTTGTGGTGTGTGTGTGTGTGTGTGTGTGTGTGTGTGTGTGTGTGTGTGTTGCAGTAAAAGCTGGCAACCCTTTGCGCTGTTTGGGAGCCACTCATCCATGGAGGACATTCAGAGCTACTGCTTCACCTTCCCCTCCGAGGGCCACCAGATCCGCAACACTGGGCCCCGTGGGGGAAGCTCCAAACACATGGTGAGACCCCCTTACCCGCACACACACACACACACACACACACACACATACTCTCACACAGTGCCTATACCATCTAAGAGCACAATACTTGACCCTTAGCCCTTCATTGATGCCTAACCTGTGATCTGTTTCTCTGTGTTTTTCAGGTTTTGCAGTGTGTGGCCCCGAAAGGGCCTCTGGCATGTGCGCGAACATACTTCTTTGGCACTACACATGTTCCGTACCTTGGTAAGTGAACATTGCCTGGTGTATGAGTGTTTTCTTTTGTGTGTGTGTGTGTGTGTGTGTGTGTGTGTGTGTGTGTGTGTGCATGTGTGTGTGTGTGTGCGTCTCATAGTTTCGAGGGTCTTACTCATCCTTCCCCTCTCTCTATCACAGGAAATGACAATGTTCAGCAGAAGAACACAGACCTCCTGTGAGTGAACATGCACTTTCCATAGCTTGACTCCATGTTGAGTGCTATGGGAAGAAAGCCCAGTGTGTGTGAAATCTATTTGATCGTGTATCTTTGAAGTGTTTGTATGAGAGGGGACATTGATCTGACTGTGTTCCTTACTTGAATTGTATTCTCTTTGGCGGCTCAGTGTGGTTTGGTGCCGTTACTGTTTCAAAGCTAACATATTTGACAGGGAACATAAGGGATGTGTGAGTTGTGCTGTAGTCTTAAAGTGTGTGCGTGTGTGTGTGTGCGTGCGCGCATGTGCCTGTGCTTGTGTGCATGCTTTTCCTCAGGATACTGTCTCAGATCTACGCTGCTGCAGTTCAAGCAGTGCTCTCTGGCATCAAGTGTTTCTCTTACAACTCCAGCATCAGTAAGGTATGACTCTCTCTAGCCTCTACACGCACTCTCCAATCACCCTTTACACAACAGCAGAGACACTCACACACACCACACACACACCCCTTTACTAAAATACCCAGCTTTGGGTGCTGCTGTGCTTCTCCTCCTTTGTTTGTGTGTCTGGGTGGGTGGGGTGTGTCTGGGTGGGTGCGGTGGGTGGGTGGGTGTATTTGCGTTGACTTTGTGCTTTTGTTTTGCTTTTTCAGGCAAAGGATGTTGCAGAGCAGACATTCCAGCGCAATTTGGACGCTTTTGGTTTAACCCAGTATAGGAATGCTCTAAGGTGACACACACACACACACACACACACACACACACCCACACACACACATATACACACATATACACGCATATAGACACACACACAGAGTCAGACAATATATTAAACTGTCATGTTTGTATCTCTTTGTTTATTGTTTTGTTTCTTGTATTGTTGTATTAAATGGGTCATCTAAATTGTAGTGTATGTCTGTGCTCTGTTTTAGGTCAAAGGCTGTGTTTGGAATTCAAGCAGTGAATAATGACGGAAGGTGGGTGGATTTAGTGCACATTGAACACGCACACACACACACACACACACACACGCACACACAAATCCAAAGCAGTGCACCCTGCAGTCACATACACACACACAAATAAAATAAAGCTCTGTGCAATCACACACCCAATCTCACACAGCAGGAGCAGCACAGTATGAGGTGGTTATAATTGCCTGTTTGTCTCTTGTAGGGTGGTGCCCTTGAGTCAGCCAGAGAGTCGCTTCCTGGTGAAAACTGTAAGTGAATCTCATTTGGCCTTTGCAATTAACCAGCTCCCAATGCCAATGCATGCATTGTCTGTATGAGTCACTTAGCCAATGCACATTGTATAGAGCTAATTCAGAGCTTATTCAGCTAATTGTGTGATTGTGAAGAGGATCCTGTTGAGGAGTCTAGGCAGGGGGTGGAGGAAGGTCACAGAGGGGTTTTGGGGTTTTGCGGTGGTGACTGTCTGAGTGGTGTTGTTATGCCTCCTGCAGGCCTCCATGTCTGTGTATGACATCCCTGATCTCCAGCGGACAGCAACTGAGCTGGGCTCTGTCATCTTCTCAGAGTCCTTCCTGGAGTCCAGCATTTACATCCAGGACAAAGGTGATTTGTTTGTGTGTGTGTGTTGTGCTTTTCCCAAAAACAAGCTTTATCTCATGTAAGTAGTAAACAGTTTTCGTATGCATGTTTGTGTTTGTGTGTCGAGGATTTTCATCATTTCTGATGAGTTCTGACGTGTTGTGCCTGCTCTGTCCTCTAGATGGAGCCATCTCCTCAGACAGCTGCTTCACCATCCTCACCTCGTCGGTGCCACGATATGTCTCCTGGCTGGTGCGCCTCCATTTTACCCTTCCCCTTTTCCATTCTCTCTCACTCTCATACACACACACACACACACACACACACACACACACACACACACTCCTTGTGTATGATGTATATTGTGCATGTGTGCACATGTGTATGTGTACTTATTTTTCTATGTGAATACTGCAGTCTGAAGTGTTTGTAATGTCTCCTAGGTGGAGGACAGTGACGTGAAACTCTCTGAGCAGGCCCAGCAGTTACCGAAGGTGGGGACTCATGGCTGTCGGGGGAATAGTCTACACACAGATATGATGCCTATGTTTACACACAGTGATTTTAATTCACACACTAAATTAAAATAACTGTTTGTGTGTGTGTGTGTGTGTGTGTGTAGGCTGAAGAAAGCACATGTTTGGGAGCCCTGCTAGCTGTTGGAGACTCGGCCCAGGTGTTCTCCTCCAGCCCACTCTGCACACCAGAAGAAGGTAAGATTGATCTTCTGTTCTCTTCTTGTTTCATCTCTTTGTTTCCCTCTATTTTTGACCTCAGAACCTGACAGTAACCCCTGCCCTTCTTGTGTGTATGTACAGCAAACCCTCTATTTCATGTGTGTATGTACAGTAAACCCTGTGTTTCTTGTGTGTGTGTGTGTGTGTGTGTGTGTGTGTGTGTGTGTTGCAGGTAAACTGGTGTTTTTCTGTGAGGGGCTGCTGTTTGTCCACCCACAGTACGGTGCAGTCACTCTCTCCAAGAACCACATCAAAGGCGTCAAGCTGTATGACGGGGTACAGACACCTCTGCATGAACACACACACACACACACACACACACACACACACGCCCGCCCATTCAAAGCTCACTGCCTTTTACTGATTTATAGAGCAATCTCTCATCTCCTGTAGGGTGATAGTGTGGGGGTGTGTATGAAAAATAAAACGTGTGTGTGTGTGTGTCATAGGACTCACTGTCAAAGCTGTCAGTGCTGTATGTGGAGTATGAGAGTTCTCTGCTCCCACACCTTCCCTTTCACCTGCAAAGCAAAGACCACTGCCTGGGCCTGGCCTTAATGCACAACACCAAGAGCTACAGAGGGCTCTACTCACAGGTAAGCACACACACACACACACACACACACACACACACACATACACACACACACACAGGTCCAAGTGTAATGGTGTGTGATATGTTGTTACAGGTCCTCCAGGTGTGGCATGGGCCAGACTCAACCTTCAGCCTGCAGATGGTGGACGCAGGTCAACTGAGTGAGGAGCAATTGAATATGTAAGACAACACACACACACACACACACACACACACACACACAGACATAGAGACACACATTTGTAGGAGAGGTAGCAAGGTTATTTCAGGTTGTGGACACCACTGTCAGACTGCCAGTGTTTGTACCATGTAAGGGTAATTCCCCATAGTGGCTTTCCTAAAAGCGTCCTTCACACAATCTCACACACACACGTCCACACACACAAACACACACACGCACATGCATACCGGTTTATACTTACAATCTCCTGCTTACTTTCACAAGCATGTACACACTGTTTCTTACCCAAACACACACACACACACACACTCAAAAATACACACAAGCGCACACACATACCCACACACACACACACACACACACATACACATATACACACACACACGCACAGACACACAGACACACACACACACAAACACAGAGCCATTAAGGTGTGTGACAGGATGATGGAAGTCCCCGGTGTGTCCTGCAGCAGATGTTGACCCAGTTGCATGCTGGAGCTTTAAGCTCTCCCGGCTGCCTCTTTTCCTCCCCAGTCTCAGATGTGTGACTGCCTGCCTGCCCGTGTCAGGAGCGTGCCTGGGAGCAGCAACAAGCAGCTCTCTGATCTCCCAACCAGCTCTCACACAGATGGCATGTGTGTGTATGTGTGTGTGTGTGGGGGTGTCTGTGTGATCTTCCCCTCACAGGTTCTCCAGATTGCAGATATTCAATGAGGGTTCCAGTTCATCAGCACTCAAACAGAGGGTAGTGCTTAAGACGGCATACCCCGATCTCCCTGAGCTTGATAGGTAAACTCATTCACACGCATGCACACACACACACAAACTCATATACAAATGTAAGGAGACAATGAAATATGAAAATATAACACATACATCGAAATACACACAGACGCAAAGCCACACAGGCACCCAAAATGTGCCACCCAAAATATACTGGACAGCTGATGATGATATATTGCATGTTGTGTTGTTGTGGGTATTGATGTTTGAGCATGTGAGTGTTTTTGCCCTACAGGTTCAGACAGCATTTTGCCCTATGCAGCAGTGTGTGTGACGAACCTGTGAACATTGACCACTTGGAGGCGCTGTTCCCTAACACACACATCAGTGCAAGTCTGCCTGAGAACAAGCCCAAGGTCAGCACACACACACACACACACACACACACACACACACACACACACACACACACAGTCACTCACAAAGGGCTTTAAGTTCTCGGACCATGTGCCTGAAATGCGACAGTCCTTTAAGCATTTGAAAATGGTTACTACATAGACTGTGCATGTATACACATGGCTGGGAGCGTAAAGAAAAGACCCAAGATGATTCACAGTGTCCTTCACACATTCCATATAGATGTGTCCAACTTGCATTAAGTCTTTCCGTATTTTTTTCCTGTGTTTATGAGCATGTGTGTGTGTACGTGTGTCTGTGCGTGCATGTGTGTGTGTGTGTACATGTGTCTGTGCGTGCGCGCGCGTGTGTGTGTTTGTGTGTTTGGAACAGGTGGTGGTCTCTGTGATCACTGGGCTGCCAGGAAGCCATAAGGAGAGCTTGTGTGATTTCCTGCTCAGCCTCAATCAGGATTCAAACAGGTGAGTAGGACTCATCCTCAGCTTCCACATGTAATCTAGCTTGGCCAGGTAGATATAAAGAGGGTGTATTAAGAATGTAACGCAGATATTCAAGCAATGTTGCTTGTATGTTGTGTGACATTCTTTTATGGTCAGTTGAATTTTTTTTTTTTTAGATGAGATGTGTGAGCTGATGTGTTGATTGGTTTGCAGGTGGTTGACGTACCGCCCCTCTCCAGATGCAATTGGCTTCAGTGCCTCTGACCTGCAGCAGTTCCTCAGCTCAGTGGTGGAGAAGCAGAAGCATCCACAACAGAGGGTTCTGTTCATGACCCCGGGGTAAAGATGGAGATACGTGTGCATCATAGATCATCACATACACACAACGCATATCCCCCAGACAGACATGGGATCATCACCGTCTAAACATTTACTGATAGTCATTGATACTAGTCCTTGTGATAGTTGAGTGATAGTTGCATGAAACATTCTCAGCTCATTTCATTAGGACTCACAGGACAAATGTTGCCGAAGTCAAAACATTGACAACGACAAGGATCTTTACACGCATTCAAGTTCAGTCAGCTCTATTCACAGCACACCACACCACAGACACACAGATTTCAGCTTTTTTGAAAAAAGCCTTGAGGACTAAATTGTGTGTGTGTGTGTGTGTGCGTGTGTGCAGGTCCACAGACGTGCTGGAGGTAGTGCAGTGTATTGTGTCTCACCCCGACCCTGTGGTGAGGTCAAGTGTAAGGGTGGGGGCAGTGAGTGCCTGTGTGAACCCACTCAGCTCTTACATGGAACACAGGTAGGCTTGGCCGCAATCGATGACAAGACTTGCAATACAACTAGAACCAGTGTTTCTCTTGGTCCTCTGTCTGTGGAACTGTAGACAATAAACAAATATTCCACAAAGATCGACGTACATTTAGTCGATTGGTTGTCTAATTTAATCAAGAAAGTGGATGGCAAAAAATAAATAATAATTCTAGTCACATGGAGATGTATGTCTTGCTTTGTTGTGTCATAGCTGTGTTATAGGCATGATATACAACAGAAACATGTCATAGGTATATAAGGTTTTAAATGTTGGTGCACGTATTTAGTAATGATAAATCTAACATTGAGCTCTAAAATCAGGTGTGTCCTGCAGTAAGGTGATGTGGTTCTCATGAGATCAGTTTGCATTCATGCCTACGTTATATGGCCAGTCATTCAGCACACGGCTATGTGTAGGTACAGCTGTTAAAATAAAATATGATGAATGAAGACATGAGCAGTCTTCCTTATTCTTGAGGCAAATCAGAATCAAGTACAGAAATAGCCCTATACAAGCACCTTTGCTCATGGTCACGCTGTGGCCTTGTGGTCGTGTGTGTGTGTGTGTGTGTATGAGTGTGTGTGTGTGTGTGTGTGCGTGTGAGTCAGTCTTATCTGTCTGTGTCTCCTTCCTCAATAGATTCTTCTTCCCCAAACTACTGGAGCAGTGCAGTCAAGGTCAGTGGCTCACTTATTTTTACCAGTGTGTGCGTGGGTGTGGGCAAACACATAATATTTGTCATCCGTTCTGATTTGGGCACTGTGTATTTCTTTACTGGTAGACCTAACTCAGAAGTGTGTTTGTGTGTGTGTGTGTGTGTGTGTGTTTGAGAGCCATGGGCTGTATTGATTTGTTCTCGATTTGGCTCAGGCCATCTCCAGCTTGCTGGAGGCACATTCGCACAGAAAAGAAGCAGGCAGAAAGGCTCAAAAAGTCATTTGAAGGTCACTCACGATGCTCCAACCAAGTATACTTACCTAGCAGAGTGTAGAAAAAGTGCACTGGCCAGGGATAAGGCATTAAGCAGTCAAATGAGTGACCTTTAATGTACTACTTTGGAGTGGGAACACTGCTGATGGTATGATTAGAGCGAAAGAGAGTGGTGCAGCACTGCTGGATTTGTATGGCTATAAATCTGCTCAAAAACACTGAGATCCTTGCTCGGTGCTGCCAAGTCACACGCACACACACACACACACGCGCACATACACACAAACACACACACATGCCTGCAGCAGATAACAAAATACATGCCTCTAACGAGGACATTCAGACACCATCAATTACACTAATCTAATTAATGCGAATCAGATTGATATTACCGTTAGATCAACATGAAAAGGTTCCGCTGCTCCCATTGATTAACATGATAAATGAAATAGAATGTTGCTCATTGCACGCAGAGGTACTTAGGCTCTCTCTCTCTCAATTATTTTGCTGACTTGCAGTAATAATTATTACCCTAGTCTGTGCTGCTGGCAATTACAGGCTGTCTGGTTAATGAATGTGCAATCAGTGTAGTGACAGACTGGGTTAGCGTGTACAGAGTGTGTAGAGCTTGGAATGGATTTACTGCTTTAAGATGGAGCTAAATGATGACAGAGTGGGTAGTGATATGTGTGAAGTGATGGGGCTAGTTAAGTTTATGTTCCTGTCATGAGACGTCTGTTTGAGGGATTGTGGCGCTTGTCTCTCATCCACTATGTTAAGGACAATTAAAAGACAAGCCTTTGAATAGAGGCCATATATATACATGCTTATATACAAGTCTTGCATACTTTAATGACCTGCAGCAATAGGTCATTTGTTTTGTAGAAGATGTTTTTCCCTTGTACATTCGGCCAGTGTTGAATATGTGGGAAACAGACCCTGAAAGAGACGGCTGAAATCTGTTCTGCTCAGATACTTTCTGTGTACAAATGTGTAGAATTTTCATATTTTATAATGTGGCAAATTGTTAATGACTTGTGCCTGTCTGTGTGTACGCGTGTGTGTGTGTGTGTGTGTGTTTCGCAGGTGTTGTGAGTAATGTTGTGTTCACTGGACTGACGGAACAGAAGCACCCTCTCCTCCAGCATGTTCAGCAGCTGGTACGGTCAGCCAATCCTAGCGCAGCATTCATCCTGGCTGACAGAGGAGCAGTCACGAGGTGAGGACACACACACACACACACCAATGAAGAATCATACCTACACACACACACACAGATGAGGAATCATACCTGCACTTCATACACAGACACGTGTGCCAATAAATCTGCACGTACACCCTCTCTTCCTTTTACACACACACACACACACACACACACTGACACACACACACACACACAAACAGAGACACACACACACGCACAGACAGACAATGGTCGGGCCCCAGACTCAGTGCTATCATTATCCTGGGCTGGACTGTCTCAGCTGGGAGCTGCTTTGATGAAAGTGGCTGCCTGTGGCAGCAGATTGAATGGACTGATTATGCTAAAGCTCCTTTTTGTGTTGAAGCGGCGCGCATTAGGGCATTACAGCTGTGTGACATCACATGAGCACATGAGCTCACGCTGCAGTAATATTTTTAATGTACAGTACATCCCTCAATGAGAGACCGAGAGAGAGAGCACGTGCTCACACACACGCAGCTGCTAACATGTGGCCAGGGGAAAGGGAGATCTAAAAGCATGCTTGTTTAAGAATGGGATGTGCTTAGTGTGTGTTTGTGTTTGTGTGTGTGTATGTGTGTTCCTACAGGACTGCCGACATGAGATTTATTCTTTCTGAGAACAGCTTTTCCGAAGCTCATATGATAAGGGCACGATACCTGCTCTACCCAGGATGGTGAGATATATACACCAGTGGTCACACACACTCTGAAACAGACGCACCACACACACACACACACACACACACACACACAGTGGAACAAAGTTTAGTGATCCGGTCTGTCACACAGTGGAAACTAAAGGGGGCTGAGGATATAGGTGTGGATATCAGACACACAGTAAATCAGACATACAATCACTGACATTAAGTGACCTGTTAATCTACCAGGTCACTTTTTATGTGCTGTGTGTGTTTGTGTGTGTGTGTGTGTACTGAGGGTCTATATGGAGAGGTCCCATTGGGAGAAGCTTCCCAGGTCTCTTTGCATGCCAGTGGTAGCTTACACAAACACTGTTACTAGGCAGTGTGTGTGTGTGTGTGTGTGTGTGTGTGTGTGTGTGTGGTGTGTGTGTGCCTGCGACAAACCCACAGAATTGTGTATGTGCCTCTGTTGTGGGGATTTGTTGAAGTGTGTAGGGCCAGTCTGGTTTAAAGTGCATGTCAGTGGGTGTGTGCATGTGAGTGGGGAGTGAGTGAGGGGGGATGTCCTAATAGCATGTCCTCATGCGTGTTAGTGTGTACTTACGCGTGTTTGGCTCTGTGTAGATTAGCCACCATGTGTGTTGGCTACCCTGTGTGTCTGTGTGCCTTACAAAAATACGTCATAGCAGATTGTCTATGCATGCATGTTAATGTTTGTGAATGTGTGTGTGTGTGTGTGTGTGTGTGTGTGTGTGTGTGTGTGTGTGTGTGTTGCAGGGCTGGAGGCAAGTTTGCTTGCGGCTCTGCCTCTCTCTCCATCTCTCAGATTCGTCTGCAATTCAGCCAGCCGCTAGAGAGAGCCCTGTTCCTGCACCACTGCAAAGGTAAGCGTGTGTGTGTGTGTGTGTGTGTGTGTGCGTGTGTGAGAGAGAGAGACAGACAAACAGACTAGGAGCTAACATGTGTGCTAATATCTCTGAGAAAACTGATATGGAAAGAAATAGAAGGAGAAAGAAGGGAAGGCATGAGGCGTGTGTGTGTGTGTGTGTGTGTGTGTGTGTGTGTGTGTGTGTGTGTGAACAAGAGAATTGTAACGGTAGGTTTTGTTCCTGTCTCTGCATATATTAGAGGCAGGAAGAAAGCCAGCAAGTGGGATGGTAAGCACAAGAAATGGTGTGTGTGTGTGTGAGTGTGTGTAATGGAGAGTGATACTCACCCAGTCCAGTAGTGTGAACTCACGGGGTGTTGCCAGGCGACCACAGAAGACTGGAGTCTGATACTGCAAAGTAATCCGGATTATATAAGCACCGCACACACACACACACACACACACACCGACACACACACACACACACACACGGGAATGTGTGTATGCAGCCGCTGCCAATTAGCTGCCTTAACCAGCGCTGCTAGCTCTGTTTCCCCTCTCTCGGGATGACCGCCAGGGCAGCTGATTGCCCTGCCTCTGTGTGTGTGTGTGTGTGTGTGTGTGTGTGTGTGTGTGTGTGTGTGTGTGTGTGTGAGAGAAAGAGAAAGAGATAGAGAGTATGAGTGGTTGTGTATGGAGTCATGTGGGTTTTTGATGGTTCACTTTGGTGCGTGTGTGTCTCACACGTGTGTCTGTGTGTATGTGAACTTAAAAGACTTCTCCACACATTTTGTTTGTGTGTGTGTGTGTGTGTGTGTGTTTTATTGCTGTGATGTGTCAAAATTACCATATTTGGTTAAAAGACTGCTTTCACAAACATCACTGTCTGTGCTGAGACTATTTTTTCCCGGCATTTTCCAGTGCCTTCTATGTCAGTTAATAACTACTCTGACTGGTTGAAGTTTAAAGCTTTTATGAGTATAGAGAATGTAATGAGCCTAGCGCCTTTAGAAGCACGGGCTGGTTTTGACACATGAAAAATGACTTGATAACAGTCCAAAAAAGTCCAATTAAACAAGAAAATTCTGCAGCAGTTTGTTTAAGCTGGGTCTCTTTTCCGCATGGGTGCTTCAGAACAATCCCATTTCAGATGTGTAAGAGAGGCTCACTGCTCTTTATGGACAGCATAGTAGAGCTCATGGGTGCAACCTCACTGGAACCTCACGCTTTACATTTTCTCTGACCAATCACAGTTCCTCTTCAGCATATATGAACTAGCTCAACCCATAGATTTTTTAATGAAGTTGTTCTCTAAATATTATAGCATATTATAATGCACCTGCTGTTAATTTCACTGTAACAGTATTATTTCACTACACTATAAGTGCATATAGTTGATTTGCTATTGGCCAGAGGACCTGGGCATTATTTAATACAACATTCTTTGCCAGAGTTGAGCAGTGTGTATTTATTCATTATTTTCCCATCATTGGTGTCATTGTATCTGTTTCAAATGTCTGAACCCATTTACAAGCAAAACTTGGAAGACATGATTTAGTCACAGTCCTCTTGATTAGCTGTGTTGTATCTCTCACTCACTGTCATAATGCAGGCCCTTGCACAGGTGACAAGTGAACTGGGTTGTGGGCTCCTGTCTTTGACCTGCTTTAGGACACATGTGCTCAAGTGCTCCTCATCAGAAACAGGGCCCTTTGTGTTTAAGTAATGACATTATGTGTCACTGACACACACAACAGCTGCAATGCATGAAGGAATTGACGGTGTATAATGTGTGTGTGTCTGTGTGTGTGTGTCTGTGTGTGTGTGTGTGTGTGTCTTAGCGCTGAAGTCTTCTCTGAAGCCCAGTCCATTCAAGGGGAACATCTACCACCTTCGGGGCACTGTACGCTTTTCTGGTATGCTTGCACACACACCTTTTCTCCTCTGTACTCTGGTAAGACCTGCACACACCTCACTCACACAACACTTTGGCTTTGTGTGTGAGTGTGTGTGTGTGTGTGTGTGTGTGTGTGTGTGTGTGTGCGTTTGTGTGCTTTTCAATACACACATCTGTATCCTTGACTACAAATTGTACTCTGCTACAGGGGGAGGACATGAGAAATTGGAAACGAGTGTGTGTGTGTGTGTGTGTGTGTGACAGATAGGATGTTTCACCTCTGCTTGTCCTCCCACTGCAGCAGATCTGTTAGCTGTCCCTGTATCTCTGTCAGTTGTATTAACGAATGAGACACCGGCCCCACAGCCTCTGTCCTCTTCTCTACCGTGGGTGCGCGTATGTGTGTGTGTGTGTGTGTGTCCAGCGTGCGCGTGTGTGTGAGCGCGTGCGGTAAGCACGTGCCCCTGTATTTTGCCACTCGCACTAGGAATCGGTACAGAGCCTAATGCTAGCGCTGGGCTAGCCGTAGGCTAACGCCGTGGACGGTAGGACTCTCAATCTGGTCTATTCTTTCTTTCTCTCTCTCTCTCTCTCTCTGTCTCCATGGTCTGGCCTTGCCTCACTCCAGTGCTGTGACCATTTTCAGTTCCACACTCATTCCCCTTCAACCCCTACTGAGTTTCCTCCTCCTCTTTCAGTTCAACTGTGTGTGGTGCCCTTGTCTTCTCTCCCTGTTATAACTGCATGGGGGCAGACTCTTGCATTGATATTCAGTCATCTGGTGTTGGTTCTTTCAGTTCTGGTTCTTTCAGTTCTCCAGTGGTTCACTTGATTGTGTGAGTTCAGTGTGGAGTCAGAGTGCCTGTGTGGATTTTTTATGTTCTTTGCGTTGTTTTTTTTTCTCAACTGGTGGCTGGTGTGAGTTTGAGTGATTTAACTTTGGTTCCATTGACTAATTTCTTATTGGTTCCACTGACTAATTTCTTAATGGTGATGTGGGGTGATGTGGACAGTGAGTGATTTCTGATTGGTTGCGAGTGATCTCTGACCGCTTGTGTGGACTGATGTGTGACCGTTTGTGTGGACTTCGACTGCGACTCGGGTTGCGTGGAGCTGAGTGCGATTCACTTGTTTGAATCCTGAGTGAGATCGTGTTGGTTTGCGTGGATTGAGTGGCATCTGATTGGGTCTGGTGATTTTTTTCTGTGACTAATGTGTATGGATTAAGAGTGATGGTGGTTGGTTGAGTGAACTCTTGAGTGAGCACTGATTGGTCGATTGAGTGACGACTGAGTGACATGATTGGTTCCTGAAACACCGAAGTGCTTTCTGACTGATCGTGTGGACCGTAAGTGAACCAAGCATCTTTCGTTCATTTACTTTTTGGGTTTCCACTCATTGTCATGTGGATTCTGAGTCACACAAAGCACCATGGTTAGCGTAGTCCATTCATTTCCTGGTTGTAGTCTTTCAGTTGTAGTTGTTTTTTGATTTCTGTGGTTGCAGTTTAAGTTTGTCCCTGTGTGTGTTCAGAATGCCTCATGGGTGTTGTAGTGTCACAGGTGACTAGAGCAATGGATGATGGGATGTTTGCCTGGAGCACAAGTTGCATGCTGTCTGTTGGGTATGGTTGCCGTAGTTATAGCTCTCACTAGGCCACCATGTTTGATGGTGCGTTACACCCATTCCCATGACTAACGATGTGTCTCATGGATGAGCAGAGTTTAATACTGGATTTGTGTGTGTGTGTGTGTGTGTCTGTGGGCTTCCAAATCTGTGTGTGTGTGTGTGTGTGTGTGTGTGTACATGTGCATGCTGCAGACTCCAGTAAGCTGATGGAGGTGTGCTTAAACACTGTGACTGGAAGTCTGACTCTGGTGGAAGCGGTGCCCAGCGGTGACGCACCCTGCTCCCCCTCCACCCTGCTCTTCCATGGGGTCAGCCTCACAGAGGACGGCCTCAAGGACTGGCTCAGGCTCTGCGCCAAACAGGTAAACACACACATACATAAGCTTAAACACACACACATACACACACACACAGACTAAAATATAAACATATGCAACAACATTCAGATGAAAACACTGATTTACATCTTGCAGTATTTGCATAAATGTTTAAAAGACATTATCAAATATACAGATGCCCACAGAAACACACACACACTCACCAACATTGCATAATCTCTACTGCAGTGTCTGTTTGTTTAGACATGCTAAGCTCTGACTCAAGTGTGTGTGTGTGTGTGTGTGTGTGTGTGTGTTTGTGCCTTGGGCAGAAACTGATGAAGAAGGTGAGGAGGACCCGCAAGAGTCTGAGCCCACAGGAGCTGAGGAGTATCCACGTGAGTGCCTCACACACACACACACACACACACACACACACACATGCACACACACACACAGAGAGAGACAGAGGGAGAGAGAGAAGCGAACAAGGCCACCTCAGGGCCTTTTTGTTTTACATAATCAATCTACTTCATATTCAAAGCGCTGTTCTCACACACTCTAAACATCCACACTTGTAGCCAATTTGCTCCTGCACTTGCAAGCAATCATGCTCACTTAGCTGGTATTTATCATTAGCCATTTAGACAGTAGAAAAGCCTTGCACTTCGGGGGAATCCCAGGGCAGTCATCCACTCTACACTGTCCTCGGGTCATTAGCACCCTGTAATAAAAATGTAAAAGGTGCAACATCTATTCAGAGCAGGTTAGAAACTAAACATGGAAAATGCCTTTTTTTTTCTCCGGCATCCTCTTGCTGTAACTTCCAACTGCCAAATGAAATTGTAATTCCATCCAGCGTTGTTCATGTGAAAAAGCAGAAAGGAAAATATTGGTTCTTAGCTATTGACTGGATGCCTACTTACTCTTGCAAAATCTTTTGAGCTCCTCACTATAGAGAGAATCAGAAATGTAAATAACAGGTAGATTATAGGGGCTGAGCATTCTAAAATGAAAGCACTCATTTCATCTCTCATTCACACTGGTCTTTTATTACCCAAATAATAGAATGTAAAAAAAATAAGTATGGTTAAAAAAAAACCTTGGATATAACATTCTGAGACATAGCTTAACTTTGGCAACATTGCACTATTGAACAGGATTATGTTAGTGTTTCCCACAGGATTTTCTGAGACTGTGGAATAGGCAGGGGGGTGGTGTATGGGGGGTTGTCATACTGTAACATTTACACCATCGTTGCAAACACTAATGTTATACTGCTTTGTCTAACTCATGTAAAAAATACTAGCTTTATCGTTCCAAGAGGAGAGTTTCTGCAGTGACCACTTTAATTATGTAATGATGACTAAAACATTGAACACGCCAGTTAACGTCAAAGATTCCAGTGGAAGACTACAGTAAATAGGCCAAATGTTTCCTTTCCTTGACTGAAATTATTTACAGGTGTCTTTCAGATTTCAGATTGAACCAGGGGCCTCATGTACTAAAGCTGTGTACATACAAAACCTTACACAGGGAATCTTTCACACCCACGGTCAGATGTACTAAAAGTGACGTAAAAGTGACGAAAATTTAATTTCGGCGCAACAACATTAGTTGACCACAAATGTATATTTTGATTACACAATAAGCAGGTCCATATCTTGAAACATGCCTATAATTTAAATTTTAACTTTCAAGCTGACAAAATAAATGAATGACCAAGTTGCACAAATGTAGCATACAACACGTGACGCTTACTTAGATATTGCACAATTATTTTGTAGAATCGCAATACATGGCTGATATGACTGATAGGCTATGTGAATTGCGTGATTGCATTACTGCATGCAAGAATGCATTCATTACTGTTGCATATTTGCACTTATGTGCATATGTGATCCAGAAAATGAACTTAAGACCCGTCTATTGTTTTCAAGTGTTATTGTCTTTTATTCAGTGACTCACTGCACAATGGATAGTCATGGCTTCTTCTTAGAGGTACACTAGTTTTTTTTTGCCATTCTTTTCATAGTCGAGAAGCCCATCAAAACACTGACATGCAGGCCACAAGTTAACCAATATTCATAGTGATCAAGGAATTTTTCTGACCACCTCTCAACCTCTGCCGCGCTCTCATTTCAACTTCTTTATTGATTAGGAGACTTTTATTGATTGCTTTTATTGCTTACAAGACACAAGTCTTTTCGGTTAGTGCATTTCCATTCTGTTTTTGCCCCTGTAGTTAGCATATGTCATTGAGGGAGGAGAGAGGGTGGAGTGTAGAGCTCATGCAAGTGCGTTTAATTTCACGTTGATTGAGATGTACAAAGAAAGGCTGCGTGGAATAGGGCTGTGTCCACAGTTTAATACATCTGAATATTTTAGGTCATACAACAATTTCAGGTTTTTAGTTTCAGATTTAGTATGATTCCCACACAACTCTTTGTACATGAGGTCCCAGATATTTCTGATAGTCTTTAACTCAACGCTTCAGTCATAGATGACATCCTTGATGTTAATAACTACTTTATGGCTTCTTCGGAACTGTACACGTGTGAGCCTATGAGAGCGTGCGGTGCACTCCTGCAGGTTCCACTGTAACTTCTTGTTTCTTATTTGGACACCATCACCACTGATGAAAGAATGAGAAATAATGCAAACACAAGAAACTGAACCGTTGATGCAGTGGAATGGCGCAGGTGTTTTTACCTGTCCCCATTTACACTCACATCATGGCTGTCTGTCATTGCCAAATCAATGTATGGGAAACACTTACACTGACATAAGAATGTCCATTCTTCATTCTTTCTGTCACCTTGCAATGAGTTTGAGATAGGATTGTGCAGCAACTTAGCTATATAGTGAGTAATATATACAGTTGAGAATTTGAATAACACCACAGACACCACCGGTTCGCTGTACAGAGGACTACAGAAGTGGAGGTTTGAACTTTTTTTTGCTCAAAAGCCACTGTAGTGTATAAATCCATTAGAGACAGATGAGTAGAGTGTGGCCCTAGAGAGGCAGCCTGAAGAGAGGAGCCAACAGACAGACTGGTGTGCCCACTGCCATGTGCTGTTGTGCAGGTGAGACGCCATCTGGACCCGCTGCCTCCTGGTTACTTCTACAACGGCCATCAGTACGTCAGCTTCTTTGGAGAGAAGTCTACTCTCCACCCCTGTATCCTTTCATGTCTGTGTGTGTGTGTGTGTGTGCACGTGCGGTGTGAGGTGTTTGTTGCTATTCAGGAACTTGTCATGTGTTTGATGAGTGTATGGAGTTGATGAATGTTGCCCACCACTCATAGTTTGTGTGTGTGTGTGTGTGTGTGTGTGTGTGTAAGCACATTCATAGTCATGCGGTTGGATGAATAGATGAGAAGTCTGACTTCCATTTTCCTCCTTTAAATTCACATCCAGCTCACGGCTCATGTATAGCTTTAGAAAAAAGAGTGTGTGTGTGCATGTGTGTGTGCGTGTGTGTATTTCCTTACATGTGTGCGTGTGCAGCAATGGAACAGTTCGTAGAGGAATACCTCCTGGAGGCCAATAAGGAGATTGAGCGCTTTAACTGTGAGTTGGAGCTGCAGGACCAGAGGGACCTGTTTGACCCCTAGGCACAGAGAGTCCCCTCCTTCTGTCTTCACCCGGTCGCTCTCTCCATCCATCCTCCAGTGCACTCGTTCCTTCTCTCCGTCCATGGCGGTGGTCACTCTTTTTTTTTTTGTTCACCCCGCCATATTAATCCCTCACTTTTAAAAAGGGAAATGTTTTCTCCACAGGTTGAGGAGGGAGGGGGATGGGAGGGGGGTTTAGGCCCACAAAAACCAGCCATTGCCATGGCAACAGGAACACTTGAAAAGAAAACAAAACATGGACGAGAGATCCTGACCTAGACCAACATCAGTCCTAAGAGAGCAAATGAGGACCTCTGTGTGTGTGTGCGTCCAAGTTTGTTTTTTTGACTGTGTATGCACACGCGTGTGTGAGTTTGTCCTGAGGTGAACTAGTCTGTGTAAGGTGAGGTGTTGAATAGAGACTGGTGTACCTTAGTGCCCTGTGTTGTTTGTGATATCTGTGTGTGTGTGTGTTCGAGAGAGAGACGGAGAAAGAGAGAGAGAGCTGGGTGTTTATGCCAGGGCATAATTAAAGAGAGTATTTTAGGCCTGGCAGACTCTCTGCTCTCACCCCCACGGGCTTTTCCCTGGAACAGCCCCCCCTGGTGACACCCGATACACACCACACCTGTCTGTTGGACCAAACAACACACACACGCACATATACACACATATGCACACACACACACATGCACAACAAATGCACATATACACATAGCACTTAACTGACAAAGTCCCAGACTGGTCCATGTCTTTGTCTGTAAATACTTGAATAAAAAAAAGTCTCGTTCTGTCCGATGGCAACCACACATAAAATAGGGATGTGTAAATAGGAAGTAGCATCGGACATTGGAGCTGTGTACAGTGTGTGACACAGGGAAAGGTGTGTGTTTGTGTGTGTGTATGTATGTGTGACAGAGGTGATGTTGGTACCTCCTGCAGCTCAGGTGAGGATCTCTCGTCTGACCACCTGTGTGTGTGTCTCTAATGTGAAAGCACACATACACACACAAACTCATACAATCCGTAAACCCCCACAGCCTTGATACCCTTCAAACACTAAGTGGGATCAGTCATTGGTCGGGTCTGGGATTCAGTTGAAGTTGTTTGGGGGAAAGCGGTTTTTGAATCTTGGCTTAGTCTGTTTACCGTGACTGCCTGGGGTTGGTGTTTGGGTTGGGTTGGGTGATGTTGGGTTGGTGTTTGGGTGAGGGTGAGGGTGGGCGGTAAGGTTGGGTGGGTGGGTGGTGGCATAGAGGTGTTCTGTGGGCAGGCTGTATCTGTAGGACAGAGTGTTTATGTGTGTCCCTGTAGAGCAGCGTCCTTGTAGTGCGCACGTGTTCTGTGCTGTGCGGTCCCGTGCTGCGGTCCCGTGTAGAGGCCACACTCAACCAGAGCCGTCACTAGGCTGAACCTCTATGCATGTTCCCTCTTTACAAAGAACCTTTTTGCAGTTGGGGGTTAGCAGTGTCACACACACACACACACACACAAACAGATACACATACACAATCTTAGAAATTTTTCACTTACCTAAGTGCCAAGCTGTTAGTCACAATTGCCTTTTGTTGGTGAATCGGATGACATAAGGCAACTTGATTTTGGAGCCACACAGATACACACGCATGTGTACACACACAAACACACATACTCCCAAAGACTTTGGACACTGCTGGCCCCCTCTGCGCCAGTGTATACGCATGAGTCAGTGTGTACTAGCCATGCGGGTTAGCATTCTTCTTTCTAAGCCATACGCAGTCTCTCTTCAGACAGTGTATGCGGCATGAGTCAGTGTGTACTAGCTATGCGGGTTAGCATTTTTCTTTCTAAGCCATTCACAGTCTTGCAGATTAACCCTTGCGGCACCGTTGTTATGGAAACATGTCGCCTGTCACCATGGAAAAAAATCATCTCTTTGTCGCTCGCAGACAGTCAAGTGGTAGCTGCGTCAGTGTTTCCACGGCGATACGTCATTCTGTCTTCGTGTCGACGGACTTCAGCGAACTAGCAAGCGCTTAGCCCTGGGACTTAGCGAGCCTTTTAAGGACCCAAATACTTTCACACACTCCTAAGGTGGGCGGGTGGGTGTCGTGTTAGTGTATGATGAATTTGCTCGCCAAGTCCTAGGTGTGTGTGTGTGTGTTGCCAATGTAACTCTTTAGCGGTCATCTGTCAACACTGACCCCAATATACACTCACTAAAAGCTCTTAAGATTACGTTGCTTGCTGTGTTGTGTGCACCAGTTGTGCTCCACAATAGTTGGGTTGCACAATACCCATGAGTCACACACACACACACACACACACACACACAATAGTACAACAGCTACTCATGTACACTGCTGTTGCTTGAGTCTCAGTTATACACGGCCTTGAATATAGGTGCTTTGACTGTGTGTGTGTCCAACAGGACTGTGTGATCTAACTTTAGCTCTCCTTAAAGGCCTGGCTCATGTCTAACCCTTACATAATATTTAGTTCTAAGTAGCAGTAATTATTAGCACATACTATCTGCATGTGTTAAGATGTCTTACTGAGGTCTATTTATGCTGACACAAATGCCTTTCACCACACTGGTACTACGATGAAACAAAACCTAAAGAATACTCTGAATTTATTTTGCATATCTGATGGAAAAATTTGAATTACCTCGAACCAAATATATATTGAAAAATAAAAGACATATTTTTTTATAATGCTGTGAATCAAAAAAGCCGAATCAATTTGAGCCGGGGAGTCTCGGAAACTCAGTATTTTTTGGGCTACAGAAAAAAATGACAAAAAAGAAAACTTGAATTTTTTTTTCTCTTTTGAATTTTCTGTAAATGGTTTCACTGCTGCTGTGCGCAAAGGAGCTCCAGCGTTGGTGAAAGGCTCACGCTACAAAGCAAAGCATTATGGGTAGCGGGGAGAGCACTGGAGGGCCGCAGAAGAGAAGAAAAGCAAAAAGGGGAAGAAAATAAAAGAGTGAGAAGAAAAATAAAGCGAAATACAATTTTAAAAAAAGTGCTCAGGTACAGAATGAATCAATTGTTTATTGAAGGAGCTGTTTTTCCTCAAATGGAGCCCCACCCTGTCTTCAAAATGGTCAGGGTGGTGGCTGGTTGTTTGACTTTTGGAGGACCTCTCTATTTGTTGCACAAAGAGGGGCCTCCAGCGACTCGCGAGGCCCTCCAGAGGCTGCCCCTGCCTGTGCCCACATATATGCGCAGATGTCCTGCATTTCCGTCTGTGCGTGCGTGTGTTTTTCTCTCCGTCCGAAGAGCTGAGGTTAGAGGACCTAAACAGAGTTTGGTGCATAAAGGAAATGATTGGTGGGGATTTTTCTTTGAAAATTTATAAATAAATAAATCGATGTGGTTTGTAATGAGTAAAACAAACCAATTTTGCAGGTTTAGCGCATAACGGTTGCGAACACACTAAAGAGGGTCTTCTCCCTCTAGTTTCACATCCAATTAGAGCACTTTTCCCTTTCATTTCAGGGCTGTAGAGGACTAATCTCACAATTGAGACTGAAAAAGGCTTGTTCCCACAAGTTAGAAATTACATGTGCAAGTGTGTGACTGTGTGTGTGTGTGTGCATTAAAAGGCTAGCTATTACCGTCCAGGACAAAATGGCTTACATGTATTGCCAGGTGGGCGAGATGAAAGCCTTTCCACTTTATTCCAACCGTGGCCATCTATACTGAAATATTTTGGCATGTGTGTCACATGCCTCAGATGTGTGTGTTTCAGTATTGGACAAAGCGGTCCAGATGACCTGGTATTGTGCAGGTCATTAAAAAAAAAAAGACACATTAGATTACTGGCTTTGTGCATATGGCTAAAACCCATACTCAATATTATTATTATTATTATTATTATTATTATTATTATTATTATTATGCTAAAGTGCTCCTTGTGTCTGTCTGTTGTTAATGGTGCTCTGGCATCTGTGTCTTTATGTAACCTCCCATTCCCAGTGGGACACAGCAGCCTGTGTCAGGGGCTGTTGTCTGAGCCAGGCCTCTATACCTCTGCAGGGGGTAAGTACTGTGTATCCAGTGGACTCCTGTCGGACAATGTGCCCCCACACAGGTTGGTGTATAGTTGTGAATCATGGTCCTGTATGGAGGGATGACATAAGTTCACAGATGCACAGAACAGAACAAAGGGGATGAAAAGGTTAGGCTCATACACCTGGCATTACAATGACCTGACAGACTCCACACACTTACATTCGCACATACATGCACACACACACACTTGCATGTGTTGTAAAGTCTAGGGGGGTGGGGGTGTAAAATGTGAATTAGAGAATGAAGGAAGCAAAAGGGCTATCATATTCTCTCTGCCCCCCAGTAATCTGCTGCTGCTCAAGTTACACACAGAAGGGTTTGTTTTGTTTTTGTTGTTTTTTGGTTTTATTTTTATCCTGTGTTTATCAATCTCTTTGAGATTGTTTTGTGGGAACAAGCCAAATCATCCAGGGATAGTCTCCTCCTTTTTATTATGAATTTTTTTTTTTTTTTTTCCTTTTTTTTTTGTTTCTTGCACATAGCTTTTGCCTGCAAGTGTTGACCTCATAGGTTATAAGGTGAACACTTCCAGTTTCCTGAAAAATAAAGAAACAAACATTCACTTCACCTCTTTAAAATGCTGAAGATTCACAATCCTGTTTCTACAAGCAAGAAGAGGAGAGGGAATGAGAACAAATCAATAAATGATTTTGGGATGTTATACTTGAAAGTGCCAAAATTGTTTGATTTCAAGCTGTTCAACTGTTGATTTATTTTGTTATTTTAGGGTGATATTCACTTCAAGCAAATTTAGTAAATTGACGGCATGGTGTTTTACACAGAGTTACTGTAATTCTGTTTGCCTCCTGTGACTGATGCTTTTGATACTCTCATCTAACTGTGGTCTCGACCAGCCTCAGAAATCCATTAAATATTTATATGCTTGATGAATCCGACTCAGTTTAATATTTTAATGGAGTTTGTGTGTGTGTGTGTGTGCTGCGTGTGTGTGTGAGAGAGTGGTTATGCTTTGTCCTGGCTGTAAAACAGCTGCCTCACTCTGAAGGCTTGTCGCAGCTCAGCTGTGTGTGTGTGAGAGAGAGAGATTTCCGATTGTCTTGATATGTGTGTGAGAGTGTGTGTGTGAAAGAGGGTGTAATAGGTGTCTTAGTGGTTTGTGTACTTCTGTGTGTATTTTTCTGTATTGGGGAAAACTGAGTGAAGTGTGTGTGTGTTTATTTGTCTGTAGAGGGAAGCTGAGTGAAGTGTGTGTGAGGGAAACCAGAATGTCTGCGGGTGAAAGGGGTATGTGTGGAATTTACTTGTGTATACATCCCTTTCCTGACCCTCACACACATGCCTACATGCCACATACACCCCGCCTGCCTGCACACATGGTTTTACCCACTTTCAGCCATGTCATACACTCACACATACAGGGACTGGCACTATTTTAGTTGTGTATCATGGGAACATACACACAGAAAAACACAAACTGCATTTACCAGATATCCCTTGGCCTAACGCATTTAGACAAAACTAATCTAGTTGAACCTATACATGAGTAGACCTACCATAGACAGTAAACTCAGGCTGAGTTTTTGGCCTGTCCACATAGATTGACTCCACACTCTCAAATGCCACTCGTAATATAAATTCTGACTGGACTAACACTAACACTATCACTTTCATCAAACATACAAACTTAAAAGTTACAGGCACACACACACACACAATACCAGACATTGCTTATTTCTGACATCAGTTTCTCCCTACCCCTCCCTTGAGCATCTACCCACTCACTTAAACGCACACACACACACACACAAGAACATTTTTAGCCTATTGTTTATTTATACAGCACACCAAGCTGAAGAATGGAGTGTAATTCTGAGCCAGCAGTTGTCATGGCGGTATCCCATAAACAGACCACCCCATTGGCTGCGTGCTCTGAAACAAAGAGCGGTTTTAATTGAATAGTATATAACCAACTCCATTGTGTGTAGAATAATATATCTTAATGACATTTTGGTGCCACACTATCACTCATAGCCAGCAGGCTCTCTGGTCATTGTTACAGTAGACATGAAGAGGTGACTAGCACCCGTCCAAAGGACAAACAGCACACTGCAAAGGCTCAAGAGATTGCAGAGGCTTGGATAAAGAGAAGTCATGGATGAAGAGATGGGTATTGCTAGCACCATACTGTCAAGTTTGAGATTAGCACACAGAGCTTAAAAAGGATGCAGAGCCATTAAGTTTTCTTTGGTTTGTCCTCATAAGCCTGCAAAATCCACTTAGTATCATTGGAGCAGTTCCACTTATGAGCCGATGAGCAGTTCCACTTATGAGCCGATGAGCAGTTCCTAGTACTAATAGCACACTAGGTCCGGTTGCGGGATCTTAGTCCATCATGTGCAGTTTCAGCTGTTTTCAACTCTGGAAAGTCTTGTGAGGGAGAGGTTGTAAGTATTAGCTTATATTTCTGTTACTGTTTCAGATGATAATGGTAAATATTGAGATAGTGAAGCATTGTAAATGTAGTCTCACTTAAATGAAAAACACACAAACACAAGTTGACTCTTGAGTGTACTCAGAGCTCATTGGGGAGACTGCGGACGTCCCAGGTCAGCAGGATGGCCATGCTGTCTGTGCCAGTGATGGCAGCAGCTAGTTTGATGTGATTGAGCGTGCCTTGCCCCGTGTGCACCTGTCCTTCCCACACGCGGCTCTTGTTCAGCTTCAGCTCGACGTGCTTCTCGCCGATCACGCAGACGGTCTGCGCCCCGGGCACGCGCACCCGGAACGACACCTGCTGTCCGGCGAGCAGCACCCCTCCACGGGGCTCGAGCAGCACGCAGCCGCGGCCCCATGCCGAGTAGACAGCCGGGAAGGGAGTGCCAGTCTCCTCGCACGAGTTCCTCAGTACAAACTCACACAGCGGCGCGTAGTCTTGCTGCGGAGGCGTCCGGCCGTACAGCGAGAGGCGGTAGACGCCTCGGTGGGGCGCGCTCACGCTCACGGTCACCTTGCCGTCCATCTGGGTGAGGAAGAGGTGGCGCGACAGAGGGAGGGCCTCCTCACGCAGCTCCACACCCATGTCTGTGCTCTCCTTGTGCAGCTCTGAGCTGAGACCCGCGTGCACCTGTAGGTCTGGGGAGTCCTTGTGGAAGCTGATGTTGCAGCGGCCTTGGGGCAGGCACACAACTGGCCCCGTGTGGCTGAATTGGGACAGTCCAGCCTGTTGTGTTCGTATTCCCGGACCACACCATGGAGTGAGATTCGGGGGGAACAGACTCTCGTGTCCAGTGTTGGCATTCCGACAGTGCAGTAGGAAGTTTCCAGCATTCTGGAAGTTTCCATCTCCGCCGTCATAGTCCCTCACAAACACAGATAGCCTGTAGAAGCCACGCAGAGGACATACCACATGACATGTCAGCCGTGTGGAGCCGATCTGTGTCACCAGGCAACGCTTTGCCAGCGCAGGCTCGAGGGAGACGTGTGCGAGCTCACACAGCATCATAAGCGGACGCGACGTCTCCACAGTCAGTACCCACTCGCCACCTTCGCCCATCTCCACTACCTCACTTCCTGCGTTGCAGCGCTCCACGCCCAGCTCTCTGGCGCACACGCACACACCCCAGCTCAGGAATGGGTTTGCCGGCATCTCCTCCCTCTCGGCCGGGACTGGGCACGCCACCTCCAAGGTGCACACCCAGCAGTGCCGGGCGGTGGCAGAGGTGTTTTCTGACAGGGGCCTGGCAAACAGGCGTAGGTCGTACAGTCCAGCCTCGGGGGGAGTCAGCTGCAGATTCATGCCCAGAGAGGTGAGGCT
Organism: Tenualosa ilisha; assembly: GCA_015244755.2. Taxonomy (NCBI): domain Eukaryota; kingdom Metazoa; phylum Chordata; class Actinopteri; order Clupeiformes; family Clupeidae; genus Tenualosa; species Tenualosa ilisha. Next base: position 316,565 of record PYXC01002645.1, read on the forward strand.
GAGGCGGGCACAGGAGCCACAGGAGTCCTCCTGACCTGGAGTTGCTTGCTGGGGTGCTGTGTCAGACTGCACAAACTCGGCGGTGTGTGTGTTGGCACGGGAGTGATGGGGCAGAAGCTCGTATGTCACACTCATTGGCCGGGCAAAACTCATACACACTTCAGCCTGACCATCCTCTGTGGAAATTTACAGAAAGTTATTGTACACACTATTCCTGACCATCCACCACTCTTTTTCTGGAATCTTTTTCACAGTAAACAAGCAATCAGAGGATCATTTAGATTGAGATTTAGCTGTTCATAGGCACAAGGTCCTCTCTTTACAAACATATATTGCCCATTTCCTAAAGAAGTCCAGCACAGTCCCAAAATCTATACCAGACAAACACACACACACACACACACACACACACACACACACACACACACACATAAAGCAGTCTTCAAAGAATGATGATGACCGCCTGTCAAAGTTATCCCTACTTGTCCCGTTCTATCCCTTCGCAAGGCAACCTAGCCTGACTGAAACACATCTGTTCTCAAATGTGGTACAGAGCAGTGTGTCAGTTAAGGGTAAACTCCCTCCACCATATACTTGAATCACTGTGTTAATTCACTGTGTTAATTTACTGACAAACATAACACCTCTCCCCCAGATGGGTGCCAGATCCGTCCCGGAACGTCGAACAGTCGGACACACAGTTAGTGCTTGCTCTCTAAAGTGCACATCTGACAGGCAGAGGTGAATTGTTCAAGTAATGAATGGGTGTTTGTTTCACTGGTAGGTTTGCGTGGCCACAATCAAATGGATTCATTTTAAGGCAGATCTGAAGACTAGGCAGGTTATTAGGGCTTTTGTTGTGCAACTGGAAAATAGCAGAGGGCTTGTCTTGGACAGTAATCTGGCAGATGAGGGTGTGTGTGTGTGTAAGTGTGTGTGTGTGTGTGTGTGTGTGTGTGTGTGTGTGTGTGTGTGTGTGTGTGTGTGTGTATGTGTGTGTTTGTGAGTCACTGCGTGTGTCTGGGTCGGTGTGTTGCCGTAGTGTAAACTATCTCCAAAGGAAATGTTCATAACAAAGGTTCTCTCTCAGGAATCTGATCTGTGTTAAACAAAGAAGCCTTCTAAAGCCCGGATATAAGAACACAAACATACACATGCTTCCACAAACAAACGCACACAAACACACACACACACACACACACTCACAATCTTTCTATCTTTTAAATGTGGTACCATTGGAACATGGTATCAGCACTTCCCAAAATAACTCCAGACGTGTGCGCCTGAGGGAGTCTATGTGACCCTTGAGGCAGATCTGTATGTGATCCATAGCCAGGAAAATAATACTATCCAAAACTCCCATTGTTTTTTTGTGTGCCTGTGTGCATGTGTGTTAACAAAAGAGTGTGTGTGTGTGTGTGTGTGTGTGTGTGTGTTGTGTTACCAGTGGTAACTTTGTGGTGTTGCTTTAGTTTTAAGCCTAGGCTGTAGAAAGCTGATGATGTAATTGCTCTCTTCTCAAACTCCTCCCAGCTTAGGGGCGTGTCCAGAAGCTGCCATTCTGACTGGTCTGGAAAGTGAGTATCAATGAACTCACTTGGTTCCGTCATGAAGTAGAAATCATCAAAGCTGAAAGACATGAACACATGTGTCAGGAAGCCAGTTGTGTGTGTGTGCTTGTATCAGGCTTTGTCAGTGACTGGCAAACATGTGTCTGCACACGTACAGTATTCTGTGCACACATGTATGTTTTATATTTTAGACAGATACGCATACATGTGAATTTAGCTGTGGTTGAGACCATGTGTTGTAACAGGACTTGTGTCTCTTTCAGCGTGTGTGTGTGTGTGTGTGTGTGTCTATCTGTGTGTGTGTGTGTGTGTGTCTGTGTGTGTGTGTCTATGTGTGTGTGATTATGTTTGGAAACTGAATGTATTTGTATTTGGGTCTGAGGACTTTTCCTCTGGCTGGGACTGCTGACACCGCTGACAGAGGCATTAGCTAGACAAGCCTCATTTTCTCCCTCCCTCCCTCTCTCTCTCCCTCGCTCTCTCACTCCCTCTATCCGAAACATCCTCATATGAAACAGCAGATTTTGGGGGAATTATGGCCAAACTTTCACATTGCCAGATGGCTGCTGGAATGAATGTCAGGAAGCCGGGTCACATGTTTGACAGGCGACTCGCGTCTAAACAGATGGTTGTATGATTATGCTCATGCCATCTTAGTACAAGCATCTTAATACAAAATGCCTCAGTGACATTTTCTCAGTTTCCATAAATCTTACGTGTGTGTGTGTGTGTGTGTGTTTGTATGTATACAGCATACTTGTGTGTGGACTTTACATTTCTGTGTGTGTGTGCATTTTTGTACATGTCTCTTTATTACTATTTTTTATGTAATTTACGTATGCTTACTGGTGTGAATTTGGGAGTGTTGTCTATGCGAGCTTGTATGTGTGTAGATCTGTGGCAGCAGCTCAATTACACTATTGCATCTGTGTATGTGTGTGTGTGTGTGTGTGTGTGTGTGTGTGTGTGTGTGTTTACTTTTTTATGAAGGCCTTTGTCAGCATGTTCACTCTGCCTGCTCCCCAGCAGGCATCCAGCAGCCACCACTGGCCCTCCAGCCACACCACGTTCCACATGTGGTCAGACTCATCGGCATGCTGGCCGCTCAGCTGGAACCCAATGCCTTTACTGTGGCCACTTACCTCCTGGCATTTGATGCCAACCTCCCTGTGGAGAGAGACAGAATGAGATACAGTAAGCATGTGTGTGTGTGTGTTTGTGTTTGTGTTGTGTGTGTGTGTGTGTGTGTATGTACTGCACGGGTGTTTAAGGATATTAGGGGGGTGTAGTGGAGGCTGGAACTATATGTCTTCAAATGTGAATCATTTTAGAATACAGGAAATAAAAATTACTGTTTTATAGCATTTTTAGTATGAATATGGCATCTGTGTGTGTGTGTGTGTGTGTGTGTGTGTGTGTCTGTCTGTCTGTCTGGTACCTGCACATCTCCAGGCAAATACTTGAGTAGCCACTGCAGACTCCACGGCCCTCCTTAATCACTTCATCAGGTGAGCAGAGCTTTGGACTCAAACCCAGATATCCATCTAAATCATACTCTATGGAGAGGAGTATCACTGTTCAAATAACACTTTTCAAATACCATTTTTGCCTTGTAGATATTGTTCACTTGACATCTGTAACCTATATCCATTTAGAGGCATATCAGACAAGCACTCCACTCCACAAACCAACTGCATCACCAGGCTGACTTACACAAGCCCTCAGTCTACAATCCTTTTTGCATTCAACACAGTTTGTGGAAAGAAAAATGCTGTATCTAAATAAAATGGGGTCCTGTATTGTATTTTGTGTGCTTGTTTGGATGCTGGAGACGTACCAATGTTGTGACACAGCCACACCCAGATGGCTCGGAGCTTCTCCAACTCGTTCCTGGCCCCTCGGGTCACACATTTAGCTATTGTGGGTGCAGAGAACACGCACTGCTCCCGGAGCTGGTGCACACACACACACACACACAAACCCACACACACACACACACACACATTAACTGAATTGACAAGTCTATATGGTGTTAGCACCTACCTATATTGATGGAGAAAATAAAAGTAAACACTGTGTTCTTGCCTCTAAGGTCACCCTCCTCCTAACGAGTGCATACATTCCTGTTTATAGTATCGCATTGTGCGCATTTGAATGTGTTTCATTGTATGTGTCTACAGTGTATTTGTTTGTATCTGTGATTCTGTGTTGGTTACCTCCTTTCCTGCATTGATAGCATTTGTGTCCACTCTCTGGAATACATCTGTGTTTTTGAACAGCTGCTTGCGGGTCCTCCGCTGTGTGAGGGGTTTCCCTGGCTTTGCAGCAGGGCCGCTCTGTGTGACTGCTTTGGAAGCGTGCGTGTCCGCGTGCGGCACGCCGTCTCTCCTCTTGCTCACACTCACACACTTTGCCACGCTCTCGGCTGAGAGCTGCCGTTTGGTGCTTGGGCGCTCCTCGCTCTGCGCCTCTGCCCATTGCTCAAACACGGCTCTCCTGGACACTACCCCATCCAATCCCAAAGCAACAGGGCGTGTCCTCTGATCGTATCCACTGTTTTGATTGGCTCTGGGCTTTGCCACCACACGGATGTTTTTCCTCTGGCTTGGCATCTTACTGAGCTCTCGCTTGTGTTCCAGAGTTCTTGACTCTTCATTCTTTCTTTGCTCCATGTTCTATTCTGATGTTGGTATTCTGAAGTTCTGATATCTGGAGGATGATGTTCTGAAGCTCTTCACTGTGCCCTCTAGTTAAGGGGTCCAATCTGCCAGTGGCTGTCTCAACATGCCCACCTTCCCAAACTCCCCCCTTCTCAACTTCAAGGGAGGGAGGAAAACAACTCCTGTACAGAGAGTTGTGAGTGTGTGTGTGTGTGTGTGTGTGTGTGTGTGTGTGTGTGTGCGCGCGCATGTGTATGTGTGTATGTGGTATAACGATTAAAAGATAGAACTGATGAGAATTGTTTGCATACAAAGTAATGCGTTTTACAATCTATGCCATACTGATAACTTACCTTCTGCTGAAATGAAGAGAATGTCACCACTGTAAATGAAGGCCGGGGAAGAGAAGGCGGGAGATGACAGATCGATCAGCGAAAGACATGAGGAAAAAATAAGGGTAGATTAAGAGTCAGAATCAGTTGGAAAGAGATAGTGTGTGTGCCTCTTTGTCCTCAGTGGGTGGGCTGTATATATCCTCTCTCTGGGTGACCCCTCTCCCCCACTCTGTCTTTCTCTCTCTTGCTCTCTCTCACTCACTCCCTTTCTCTCTTCCTCTGGTGAGATACCAGCCTAAAAATATGCCACTACCCAGCTGAGTGGCCAATAGGAGTGGGAGACCATCACAGCCCAGGAGAGCAGGATAGAGAGAGGGGGAGAGATAGAGGGAAAGAGTGTAAGAAAGAGAGAGAAACGAAGGACGAGTGCTGGCATCAGAAGTTTGTTGAGGGGTTGGGGGTCTTGGAGTTGAGAAGGGGTCGGTTGTTAATGAAGGTGCTTATTAACACATATCAATGGTGGTTCTCATTTACAAAACCAACACCCCCCGACCCCCTCTCCAACCCCCCCCCCACACACACACACTCACACACACTCACACACTTACACTCGCGGACACATACACACATATACTCTAATGCACATGGGTCAAGATGAAACACACACTATGGCTGGACAACATTTTGACAGACACAGTGAGAAACAGTGATACACTGTTGACACACAGAACACAGAAATGGACTTGCTGATGTAGCCTACTCATAGCTGCACACACGCATGTACACACACACACACACACACACACACACACACACACACTCCCTGCTATTACAGCAGCTGTCCAAGTTGCCCTCAGCCATTCAGTGTCCATTGCCTGCTGACATAAAACTAATCAAATCACCCAGTCTTCACAAACACACACACACATGCACAGAGAGACCAACACATAAAACATATATGTAGTTTTCTCTGAGGCTCTGTGGGCTTTTTGTCAGTTACTGTAATATGTGTATTGTTATGAATTGTTACGAATGTATGCAAGTAACTGTGTTCATATTAAGAATTATTAATGTGTTTGTCAGTGTGCATTGTGCTAAGTCTTTTTGTTTGTTTGTGTGTGTGAATGTGTGTGTGCGTGCGTGTATGTCTGTGTCACACCAGTGGCAACCTCTTCTCCCTGACAGCTTTGAGGTGGGAGCTGCCATCTCTGCCTCCCCTGTGGGCAGCAGGTTTTGGCAGGGGGTCGGCTTTTTGGCAGCCCTCCATTCCCTGCAGGGCCTTGCTCAAGTGGAATCACTCATGACAGAGCAATGATGCTGCCTGCATTGTGCAACGCCGGTTCCGGGGATGAGTGCTCCTCTGAGCCACGAGAGGGGCGGCTGGATGAAGGGATCAGAGAGGAGTGTAGTGGATGGGGATATCCCTCCTTTTCCTCCATTTTTTCATGTTACCAGCTCTAGCTTAATCATGTGCAGGTTCATGGAGGCACGAGCATTCCTTGTGTTGTGGTACACCAGGTATTGTTGCCTATGGGTGTCATTTCAGCTCGAGCAGAGGGGGGCAAAAGACTGAAGTGGCAGCCTAGACAGTTTTAATAAAACTGACATTCTTATGATGACAGACATTCCAGGTGGGGTGTGGCAGAGGCGTCTATGTGATTCTTCCTTTTTATTGGTTAAGGCAAGTTCTTTCATCCAAAGTGGAGAGAAAAATAATGACAGCTCATGATGCTACCAAAAATGCTAGCAGTTACACTGGTTAGCTAATAGGCTACAGCCAAGTTTTAAAAAATATTTTGATGTAGCCTATTTTGTACACTAGTAGCCTTGCCTAGATCTGTTGACAGAAAATGTTGCTCAATCTAGGCTAAATCTGATGGCTATCGCATCAAAACAATTGCATGTTTGTCAGCAACATTTTATTAACGTGAACATGTGATTAACAAGGGACCAAAATAGAAGAGAGAAGATGAGGCACTGCGTGGACAAAATAAGATATCACTTTGAATCATCGGAAGACATTGAATAGTGTGTGAGAGCGCTCCGGATTTTCCGCCCCTGAAAAACTCATGAAAAGGTCTACTCGCCTCCTGATTGGCTGATGGAAGCGTGTCTGTTGTTTAAGTCGAGCGCGTGCCGCTGTCATACACACCTGCAGCCTCAGTCCAGCGCGAGCCCGTCCCTCTGCAAACTTCTGCGCGTACAGTCACCCATGGTAACGGTGATTTTCTTGGAGTCAGTCGATAGGAACATTACATTATTGCTAACTTTTCATTCAGAATCAGAATAGAAAATTAAATGACCTGTACTTTTGACTGAGGGCGTCTTTGACGTCTAAATCCAGAGCAAAATGAAGACGGACAAAGATGCTGTTGACATGCGAGGTGTTACAGTGAACCAATTCACAGAAGGTAAAACTTATAAACTCTTTTTGGATGCATGTAGCTCGGCTAACGATAGATTTGTTGTTGGCTATGCTCTTGTTAACGTCAAACGTTTTTTCACAGCAAAATCACGTGCAAATAGATACACACTAAGAATTGATGAATTTGGATATTACAAACAGGATAATGCCTTATAGGATTCCAATTATGTAAAATAACTTTAAAACAGATTAATATGTGATGCTCCGGGATTTTATGGATTATGGCTCCACTGGGGAATAATATGCTGGTGTGATGATATAAAGTTCTGTGGTAAAGGCACGTGTTTGTGTGTGTGCCTACTGTTTGTGATTTTCTGGTTGCATGTAAATAGGCCTACCCTTGGCCCAGTTTTTTGATTGATGGGACCTCTTCATTTTTGACTTGAGTGTTGTGAAAGGTTTTAGAGAGCCTATGTTCTAAAAGAAAATAAGGCTTCAAATCTTAGTTCTTTATTTATCTGTATGAACACACACACACACCCACACACACACACAGAGGGAGACTTCTCTCTCTCTTGCTCTCTGTCTCTCTCTCTCTCTCTCTCTCTCACACACACACACACACACACACACACACAGTGCAGTGATTCAGCCTGTAAGGAGTCTCTCAGTCTTCAGATCGTTTTATCACAAAGGGCGTTGACATGTCACAGAGAAGGACCCTCTGACCGAGGATGACAACCTGTGGAAATCTCTGGAGAGTAATGTGTCTCCTGTCTCCCCCTAATGTGTCACCCCCCACCACTGTCATATGAGCCATTCTATCAGCTGATGGTCATGATGGATCCAACACACACACACATACGCGTGCACACACACACACATACCCACCCACTCACACACATGCATCCATCCACTTACAGGCATCCCTTCCCCATGCATGTAAATATGTTTGTAGATGTACAGAGTACACATAATAAGAGAGTGATGTTTATAAAGAAATACGTGTGTGTGTGTGTGTGTGTGTTTGAAAGTGACTAAGAGGAGATGAGACTGACAGAGCTGTAAGGAGCTTTGGATCATCCCATTTTTCAGGAAGATGAAAGAGAGCAAGAAAGAAAGAGGGAGAGTGAAAGAAAAAGTAAGATGAGAAGCTGATCTTTTGCCTCATCTCTCCTCTGTCTGCTCTCTCCCATCACTTAACGAAAGAGCCTGTGTGTGTGCGTGTGTGTGTGTGTGTGTTTGTGTGTGTTTCATTCTGCATGGGTTGCACAACAGTTATGTATGTGTGAGCGTTTATCTTACAGAATTTTCTGTCTGTATGTGTGTGTGTGTGTGCTCATACATAGGAATGTGTGTGAGAGTGTAGAAGGATACATGCATGTGTATATTTCCCAGAAGAGAACCCTGTTTTTTTATGCTTTGTTGCATTTTACAGTTTTGGCACGGAAGTTGAGAGTCCATCGTCATATAGTTCACCGCATGTATTTATTCTGTTACACACTACAGCTGTACCACAGAATGTTGATTGATTGATTGAGTGATTGATTGACAATTTACAGATATTGATAATGGATTACTGCTTTGTCTGCAATTTCATTTCTGTAAATAGACTAGAAGTCCTCACAAATGTCCATGTTCAGCTACAGCAGCTGCACATCAGCTCTTCCTCTAGCTCATGTTCTCTAAGTTCTCACAGACACCTAATCCTCACTGATACTTTTGCAAATACAGCCATACATACACACACACACACACACACACACACATATTCCCCTGAACATGCATGTACACAACAGCTTGTTTGTATGCGTACAACACATACTCATACACACAGGCACAAACATGCACACACAGACATGTGCACAGACACACACACACACACACACACACAAGTGTCTGTCTGTTTCTCAGACATAGTTGTTCTACCTTTCCTTTCTCATCTACTCAATTTCTTCACTCATGTATTCCTTTAAACACACAAACACACATACACACACACACACACACACACACACGGACATACACGCACACGGACACACTCTTGTACACACACTAACAGAATAGACAAGAGAGTCCAAGGGAAGGAAGTTCCACCCTCTGTTGTTCAATAGGTTTGTCTTTGGGCTCTTCCTGGCGTCACAGTACAACAGAAACGAGTGTGTTTGTGTGTGTGTGTGTGTGTTTGTGTGTGTATGTGCCTGTGTGTAAATTTACACTGGCTAGTTGCTGTATCTTCCGGTTTTGCTTGTCTGTGTGAAGCATCATTAGTGATTTGTTTCCCTGTCTCAGTTTTATACTCACTACCCTTAACCCACCACACCCACTCCCCCCCCCCAAGTACACACACACACACACACACATGCACACACACACACACACACACACACACACACACACGTACGCATACGCACACACAAAAGTGTCTCTGTCAACACACACTCACTTGCAGAAATACGTATATTTGTCCTCCCTTTCATCTATCCAGTCAATTTCTTCTGAACTCTGCACAACCCACAGTCACATTGGGGGTCTGCACTGATACTCCACTTGGGAGAGCAGGAATGAGAGAGTTAAAGAAAGAAAGAAAGAAAGAGGAAGAGTGTGTGTGTATGTGTGTGTGTGTGGGGGGGGGTCGGAGGAGAAGGACAGTGTGTGTGTGTGTGTGTGCGTGCGTGTGCGTGCGTGTGCGTGCGTATGCATGTATGTGTGTGCGTGCGTGTGTGTGCTTGTATATGTGTGTGTGTGTGTGTGTGTGCGTGCGTGCATGTGTGTGGCTGTATGTGCTTGTATGTGTGTGTCTCAGAGAGACACAGAGAGAGACACACACAGAGAGAGAGAGAAGTGAGTGTGTGAGAAGAGTGAGAAGTGAGTGAAGTTGCAGTGTCAGCATGTGCCTCATAAAGTTGAGTGGAAATGGAAAGACAACAAACATTTCCTGATGGCAGCATCAGTGTGTCAGCGGCTAGGAAGAGAAGTCAGGGGTCACGCCGGCAGAAACACCATCTCTTTGCGTGGGGGGGAGACCGTGTGTGAGGAAATGAGGCCTCAGGTCTTAGGCAATGCATACACATACACAAACATTTAACACTTACTGATGCTATATGTTGATTGATTTATCCTGATATTGATATAATCATATAACCCTTGTGTGTTTGTGTGTGTGTGTGTGTTTGATGTTTGTGAGTGAATAGGGAGGTATGATGTATTATGATAGCATGTAGGCCTATCTGTTGTGCCATAGTAAGAACAAGGCTATACGAGTGTGTTGTTGATGTGTAAGTGTAATAGATAGAAGGAGGATATGCCAGTATGTATATTTGTTTTGTGATGATGGATGTTTTGGGTGAGGTGTTTGTATGAAGACTATGTTGTGCCTGTGTTGTAATGTTTCTTGCTGAACACTAGAGGGTAGTACTTCACCTTAATCCCTTTCTCAACAGCAACGCAGCCAATTATAACTCAAATTCTTCAAAAAGATCTCTCTTCTCTCTCACACACACACACACACACACACACACACACACACACATACACACAGGCAATGAAACATTGATCTCTGTCACTGCACACTACTCTGTAAAACAGGGAGCCCATGTATTGCATACATTTCCATCCATGTCCAGGCATGAAGGCATCTGCAGCTTTTGAATTTTCACTTTTTGTTTTTGGTATTTGTGTTTGTGTAACTTTCATCAGTGTGTTTACCTGGTCTCCCTGGAGCAAATAGAATGTTGAAGTGTTCATTTCTGTTGGTATGAGTATGAGCCTGTGCAAATATGTGTGTGTGTGTGTGTGTGTGTGTGTGTGTGTGTGTGTGTGTGTGTGTGTGTATGTGTGCGCGTTGTACCAGGATGTTGTAAGCTTTCTGCAAAGTTAATGTGGTGGTTAGTGGCTCTGTGTAGCTGTCTGTTTGTATGTGTGTGAGTGAAAGAGAGGCAGTGTGTTTTTCTGTGTAATGTGTGTAGACAACATATGCGCATAATGCCCTCTGGCTTAATGGACACACTCACACACGATCTCATGCAATGGAACATAAACCATACACATATGTAGTCATTCAAACACACACACACACACACACACACACACACAAGCAAAGACACAAACACACACATATGCTGAAACATCCTTATTACATCTAGACCTTCAGTGAAAGTTGTGGAACCTCCCTTTGATGCTAGTTAACTAGAGAGCAGGACTACGTTTTTAGCACTTTTACAAGACTCCCTCACACACACACGCACCCCCTTCCGACACACTCACATACTAGGGCTTCACCGTAATAAAACCACCATCATTATGGTAATAGAACACACACACACACACAAACACAAACACAGTGCACCTGAACTGTTGTAACTCTGCATTCCTGAAGCTAGAAATTAGGTTAAACAGAAACACCCACCAAAAGCTTCAAATATGCACATATGCTCAAAACATACACTCATGCCCACACATGACCACACACACACATCCACACACACACACTCACACACACACGCACACACACATACATACACACACATATACTCACACACGTACACATACACACACACGTACACATACACACACACACACACTTTCACTTCTAGCATGTTAAAGTTTGTCAGTTTAGCTTGTGTACTAACTTTGTTTGGATAATATTTAGATACAATATCCAACAATGATAAAAACAATAGTGTGTGTGTGTGTGTGTGTGTGTGTGTTGGGGTGTGTATATGAGAAAGGGAGAGAGAAGGCCTATTGATGAATAGAAAGGTTGTGGTTTTGAAAGTAGGATGAGTTGGTCAACCACAGTGTTAGACTGGCAACCTGTTTGACCTATTTCGCACCGCAGACATGTAGTTACACCTCACCCTATTACGAAACACACAACACACTCTGCTTTATCTTCCCCCCTCTCTCTGTCTGTCGTTCCTTGCTCACTCCTATCCCTCATTCACTCCTTTCTTTCTTTCTTTCTTTCTTTCTTTCTTTCTTTCTTTCTTTCTTTCTTTCTTTCTCCTCCCCCTCTGTCTTTGTCTCTGTGCCTCTGATGTGTATGTGTGTTGGTGTTTGTGTGTTGGTGTTTGTGGTGTGTGTGTGAAAGAGAGCTCCTCTATCCCCTTTTCTCTATCCCTTCACGTTAGCTGTCCAAGTCCCCCCCACCACCACCACCGCCACCACCACTAGTAGCAGCAGCAGCAGCACATACATGCTCTGAGACACAAACGTGAGTTGGATTTTTGCGCACTGGCAGGAAACAGGTTGGGACACTAGGACCCAGGGACAGCCTACTCTGGAGGAAGCCCAAGGCTGACTCACTGTGTCTGTGTGTGTCTGTGCCTGTGTGTATATGCGTGCGTGTGTGTGTGTGTGTGAGTGTGTGTGTGAGAGAGAGAGAGAGAGCGAGAGAGAGAAAACAGAGAGATAGTGTGAGGGAGAGAGCGAAAAGGAAAGCAAGAGAGAGCGACAGAGAAGAAGAGAGGTAGAGAAAGCAGCGAAAGGAATTGTGAACAGGGGAGAGAGAGAGAGACAGAGTAAGAGAGGGAGGGGGTAGAGAGAGTGAGAGAGAGGAAGATAGAGAGACAGAACAGTGGGAGAGGGAGGGAGGGAGGGAGGGGAAAGAGAGAAGAGAGAGAGAGAGAGGAGTAGAGGTGGTTTGACTTATTGGTGTGAGGACTACAGGACTATGATGGGTTGAGAGAGGGATCATGGAAGCTAACAAAGTTCTTCATTTCGTTCCTTCTGGTAAGACCACACAGACCTACACACACAGACACACACTTAGACACATACTTACCCACAGACACACACACTCCGTACACACACTACCTCATCATCACGACTATGCATCCTCAGGGTCCCTGTAACCTGAGACAACGTGTGCAAAACATGTGCAGAGGGAGCTTGTGTTTTTGCATGCGTTTGAATGTGCATGCTCAAATGTGTGTGTGTGTGTGTGTGTGTGTGTGTGTCTGTGCGTGCGCCGTAAGTTGATGTTGTGCTGAACATTGCTGCATTGGAGATTGATTCTTTTTTCACTGTTCCTGTTTTTTTGGGGTGTGAGTGTGTGGTTTGTCTCTCTTGCAAAAATGCAGAGGTGCGTGAATGTGTGTGTGTGTGTGTGTGTGTGTGTGTGTGTGTGAGTGCCTGCCCGTTTTTTGGGCTGGTTTTCTGGTATGCGTCGTAAACGCTTCCTTCGTCGTTAATCTTAGTCGGGTAAACAGCGAAAAAGAAAACAATTACTCACATACACACACACCACACACACACACACACACTTGCACACACTCTAGCACACACACACACGCACACACACACACATACACATCAGATACACACATCATACCTGTAGAGCAGAGACAGAAGGAAAGCCCAGTATTCTTACTAGGATGTGTGTGTAGGTGTGAGTGTGTGTGTGTGTGTATGCGTGCGCGCGCGCGTGTGTGTGTGTAGCATTTTTTTTTTCTGTACAACAGTGCCCTTGTAACTGTTTCTGATAACATATGCACTGTGTGTATTCCAATTATTTGTTAGTGTTTTTGTCTGATCCTGTAACCTTGTGTATGTTTGTGATATTTTTGTTCTTTATTTCGTGTGTGTGTGTGTGTGTGTGTGTGTGTGTGTGTGTATGCGTATGACGTGTGTTTGTAAATGGATTTCTGTGTTTTGTGTCTGTGCATGTTTGTGGTTTTGTGCTGTTGGCGTTGGCGATCTCATTGGGGAGATGCAATGATGTTATATGTTTTCATTTCAATGTGAAGAATCTGAGTCTGACTCAAACTGATCCTAAATGCTGTAAGCATACACTAACACACACACACACACACACACACACACACACACACACACACACACACACAGATATACACACAAAATTGCACCTACAGATAGATACAAATGCACATAGGCACCTTTTTTTAAAATGTAGTGCATTAAACCTGTCCCCCCTCATTTCTCAGTTCATCCTCAACACACACATGTATACGCTCTCTCTGTCTCCCACTCTCACACACACAGACACACACACAGACACAGACACACACACACACATTCTCTCTCATGAAAACTCACAGAAACATTCAAACACAGGCACAAATATCTGTGTTTGCAGCCTGCTGTGTGTGTCTGGGTTTGTGTGTGTGTGTGTGTCCGACATCAGCATGTGTTTGTGTCTGTTGGGAAATTTCAGTGTGTGTTTATTACTGTTTGTGAGGGTTTGTGCTTTTACATCATTTGTACATCATTTGTTCATTGTTTAATTGCATACTAAATGTCTGTGTGGATGTGTGTGTGTGTGTGGGTGTGTGTGTGTGTTTGTACAATTATAAGTTGCTTAATATCTTCAGTGAATGTGTTTGTGTTGCATTTATCAGATACTGTCTGATAGCACATTTTTGTGAAAGTTTTGGTACGTCTGTGTGTTGTCAAGGCTATGTTGTAGTTGTCTGTATTTTTGTGTAAACATGCACAAATGCACAAACACACACACACACACACACACACACACACACTCAAATCCTAAATGACCCGACAGGAATTGAGAATGTGAGATGTGTAGCAGGTTCTTCTGGCCGTGCTTTTTGTTGTTTACGTGTGTGTGTGTGTGTGTGTGTTTTTTGTGTTTGTGTGCGTGTGTGCGTTTTTGTATGAGTGTGTGTTTTTTCAAACTGCTTAATCCTTCACGTTCTGATTCTGAATTAGATTTCGGTTCATCTGCTCATGATCATCTGCAGATGATTCCCCTTGTCGTCTGCCTGCTGTCTGTTTGCCTTGTGTGAGCCGGTGTGTGGTGGATGGGGGTCGGATGGAGAGATCCTGGTCTGCTGGCCAGGCAGGTTAGCAAGGCGGGCATCTTGCTGTGCGAGTGATGTGCCAGGGATGTGGTGACGATCTGACAGACGCCTGATCCTGATCCCATCTGATCCCGTTGGATCAAGACCGGACGCGTCGGTGTATGTGTGTATGTGAGTGTGTGTGTGTGTGCTGGCCACCTAAGTGTGGCTGAGTATCAGTCTGGGCTGATCGATGCGTAGCACGGATCATAGAGCCGCTCTCATGCACACACTGGCGTGTACACACACACACACATACACACACACACACACACACACACACACACAGAGTATCATATAATCATAGAAACAGACACACACACACACTCACACACACACACACACTTACACATAAAAAACTCACACATGCATACAGTCCCACAAACAAGCATGGCATATGCATGCAGGCGGTAAACACCAAATGAGTCATTCACTTGCTTTCTTGGAAGTGTACACACATCCAGTTCCTGTCAGAAATGCACAAGCGCGCGCACACACACACACACACACACACACACACACACACACACATACATAGACACAGGCTGTGTGTGACCCTACACAAACCATAACTCTCCCACTAACATGGTGTCCTCAGCAGGAGAAATAAAGAATGCATCACTTACCTCTCTCTCTCTCTCTTTCTCACACACACACACACACACAAACACACACACACTTTTGGGCATCCAACAAACATCACACACTTGTGTGAACATTACAAGGTCAAGGGATCCCTGGCATCCTCCTCTGCTATGCTCGAGTGAGGCTGGCTGGGAGATATGATACCGACCACGGCACTCCGCTCATCACTTACCACATTTTCTGTCCCGTTGTCTCTTCATCCCTCTGTCTTTTTTCTCCTTCCTCCTGTTTTCTCCTTTATTTCTCATTCATTTAGCATGACGTTTTGGTCAATGACCTGTTTTATTTTGCCTGTGTGTGTGTGTTTGTGTTTGTGTGTGTGTGTTTCTTCATCTTATGTGTGTTCATTCATTAAGCATTCGGTGCCCAAGTCTATATGTCTAGGTAGGTGTAGATAGGTAGGTAGGTTTTCTTGCGTGTGTTTGTGTGTGTGTGTGTGTGTGTGTGGTGTGTGTGTGTGTGTTTGCGTGCATTATATATTATGTGCATGAGTTTGTGTGAATTATGTATAGATACCCACCATTGGAATAATGATATTAATGAATTATAGCGTGGACTAATGTGGAATGTCCGCACTCTTAATGACTATCCCTTTTTAACGAGCCTCCATGATGATCATTCTCTCTCTAATTAGGTCAATATGAAAGGTCGACATTTTGTCCGAGAATTCCTCATTTACGACGCGGGTAATTCTGCATCCTGTATGCATGGGGGTGTGTGGTGTGCTGTTGTGTGGAGCCACCGCGTTTTGACACTGGTCATTTATGACCACAGATGGGCTGTGGGGGTCCAGTGTGGCGTGACTTAGTCTCCAGTGCTGACACAGGACGCAATCCACGTGGCAGATTAATTTAGTTACCACACACATACACACACACACACGTACATACACGAAGGGCCACTCACGGACACACACTTTTTAAACACTGATGAAGGGCCCAGTCCACATAACCCTCATAATTTAGCCAGAGGATACAAACGCACGTACGCGCTCACATGCAGGTACACACGCACTTACACACACACTCACACACACAAACGCTCACTCTTTAATGCAGTTATCCCCAGCGTTTTATGACCGATCATTCCTGCCTAATGTGGATTACACTGGGAGACACAAATTAAAAAGACATTAAATTGTGCTTTTATTTATAAAGCCCATGTAAGCCTGCACATTTTTATGAGGGAGTTTTTGGACAGGAAAGGCCATCATTCCTCTGGACATCAGTGGCCAGATTTAGATCTCAGACCATTTGGATGTGATGTTATGGCATAATTGCCTGTCCTATGAGTTAGGATTTTTTATGCCTTGTGTGTGTGTTTTTAGTGTGTGTCATGTGTCTGTGTGTGCGAGTGCTTTCCCCGGTACATGCATGCATCATAGTATACATGTGTGTGGGTCCTTCTTTGTGTATCTGTGTGTTTTTGCGTGCGTATGTACACGTATGAATATGTGAGTGTGTACGTGTGTGTGTGAGAGAGAGAGAGAGTAAGTGAGGACAGTGAGGACGTGATTTTTAGGTGGCAGCAGGTGGACTTTCCGATACCTTTGTGAGAGATGTTTTCGTCCATAATGACATTGAAATCCATTCTTATTAAATGCCCTGAAAAGGGCACCCTTACACACATGCATGCCCATACACATACCCATACACACACACACACACACACACACACACACACACACACACTTGCACATTAAACACAATGGTACGCAGTTGTAACCAGCCAGTGGGTTTGTGAATCCTAAGAAGCTCAGAATCGAAGGTCATTCTCCCCGTCTCCCCCTTTCCACAGGAATGGTAGCGGATTCCATATGAGGAGGTTAGTGAGAGAGGGCAAACCAGCCTGGTCTGGCAGAGGGGGAAAGATGTGCATTGCAAACTACAGTGATTTGCCTGTGTGTTGTGTGTTTGTGTGTCTATGTGTGTTTGTAATCAGCATGTGAAGTAAAGTGTTCAGCGAGGAGTTCCTTACATTCTGTGTCAGGCTCCCCAGCAAAGCTAAGATTGCTTCAAGATGTCGGAGGAAGCCAGTATGCACACACACACACACACACACACACACACACACACGCACAGACACAATCTCTGTCTCTCGTTCACACACACTCTGCTTCTGTCTCTTCTGACTCTTTAATTTTCTCTCTCACTCGCAGAAATATTCTTTCTTACACTCGAAATCCGTTGTCCATGTACATGGACAAACACACAGTCAGAGAAACACATGCTCTCTGTCTCTCTCTCTCTCTCTCTCTCTCACACACACACACACACACACGCACACACATACACACACACACACACACACACACTCTTTGAATTAAAATCCTCTAATATTAGGCTGCCTCCAAACATATGCCTGAGGAGAAATCTTACAGATTTGACACACATGCAAACACATGTGCCCATGCACTCACAGATTTACACACACGCACACGCACACACACACACACACACGCCAAGATGTATAGCAAGTGCCAGCTTGTGACCTTTACATACACACAAACATTCACGGGCACTATTACTTGTGTGCATGACAACACATACACACACACACACACACACACATACACACACACACATCTCTGTCTCTCACACAAACTGTGCCAAGCTTCCTGACATGCCTTCTGGAGTCCAGCTTCATAGTCTAAACGGGGTGTCAGTGTTCATCAGAGCAACCATACACCATCATGTTCTGGATGCCATCTCTCTCTCTCTCTCTCTCTCTGTCTTTCCTGCCTCTTTCTCCATTCTGTATACCATCTCTCTTTCTCTTCATCCCTTTCCCTCTTTCGCTCTCCCTCTCCCTCTCTCTCTCTCTCTCTCTCTCTCGTGCATGTTGTGTATGTGTGCGTGTGAGCTGTAAACGCCACAGGATTCTCTCTCGCACTCCCCCTCCCTCCTTCCACCCCCTTCTCTGGTAAATGTGCAGACATGAAAGTGGAATGGTGGCCTGGCTTTAATAGAGGCAGGAGGGAATGTGTGTGTGTGTGTGTGTGCGTGTATGTATGTGTGTGTGTGTGTGTGTGTAATTATCAGGAATCCCCCAGCAGTAAAGGGACAGAAAAAAATGAGAGGGAATGAAAAGGAGAGTGAGAGAAAAAGACAGACAGTGAACATCATTTGAAAGGAAGAGACTCCCATGGCGATAGGTAGGATGAAACGGCCACACGCACACACACACACACATACACACACACACACACACACGGTCACATTCACACGCACACACATACATACACACCCTCTAACAGTTCAGGCAGGAACTGTATTGTGATATTTGAGGAGCTTCTGCAGTGGTGACATGTTCAAACATGCTCAGTCTGTGGGTCACGGGGTTGAGTTTCGTCGTCTTTCTTTCACCTCGTCTCTTTCTCTCCGTGTCTCTCTCACTCTCGCATCTTCGTGCGCACACACTCACAGAAGGACAAGAGGACACTCCAAGCACGGCTGCGGGAATTGAACCGTGGACAGCAAGGCTCAGGGTTTAAGAGTAAGCTTTAGTCAACAGGACGGAAATACCTTGAGTTGAACACATAGGCAGAGGACCAAGCCTGTGTGTGTGTGCGTGTGTGTGTGTGTGTGTGTGTGTGTGTGTGTGTGTGTGTGTGTGACAGAGAGAGAGAGAGATAAAGAAAAAGAGAGTGATCGGAAGGGAGACAAGCCCACTCTTATTCCTCTTTTAGCTCTGAACTCTTCTGAGTTATGTGCTCTGGCCTATGGGACTGTTGCTTTTCTGATGATTTTGCATGTGAACCTGCCAGTGGGAGGAAGAGAAGGAGAGACAGAGAGAGATGGTAAGGGATAGAGAGAGACAGAGAGATGGTAAGGGATAGAGAGAGACAGAGAGATGGTAAGGGATAGATAGAGAGAGAGAGATGGTAAGGGAGAGAGAGAAAAAGAGAGATGGTAAGGGATATATATATATATAAAGAGAGATGGTGAGAGATTGCACGGCAGTGGTTGATGTGAGAGGTTAAGAGCATGAGGAAGACAAAGTCTGAGAGAACAGTGGGGCAGGCATGCATGCATATGTGAGCAGCACATCAGTTCAGATTATTTGCCAGCTGTGTGATGATGTCTCTGTTGCAACACAGAGAACAGGAGGCAGAGGGAGAAAGGCAGGCTTAACACTTCTTTATTAGACCACTGTCTTGCACCAACTTTCTTGCACTAGTACACCAAGATGTCACCATGATTACCCCATAATGCAAAGATAAAACCAATATCTTGTCAAAATCACCTTCCCCAAACACTAATTGTCATGGTACCGTTTACTAAGTTATATAGATGATGTCAATGTCTTAGCAGGAGGTAGGCTAGGCACATAGCAGATATTTAAACTCACACGGTGAACATATGTGATGGTTACAGGCTAAAGCTCAGCAATTTGGCCAAATTTTGCAGCTCAGTGGCTTGTCGTGTAGGGTTTTAGACTGGAAACTTGGGAAAATGTTTTAAGAATTAAATGTCAACATGCAAAAAATCACACATGCCATGCGATTCCGTGTTTATAGGAAAATTCTTTTTTCGTGTCTGGATTCTGTGATCTCGTCTGCATTCTCCGCATTGCAGAAATCATAGGGCCTAGGTAAAAGAAAATTAGATAGGCCCCAAACAAAGAAACAATCATTTTCCCTATCACAGACTTGATGAACAGAAATTCTTTTGTTATACTGAAAATAAAAACATAAATAATACCTCATCAAATTATCTTACCTACCTTACCTAACTCATCACTTAATCTACCTACCTTACCTACCTTACCTAATCCATCACTTAATCTACCTACCTTACCGAACTCATCACTTAATCTTACCTACCTTACCGGACTCATCACTTAATCTACCTACCTTACCTAACCCATCACTTAATCTTACCTACCTTACCTAACCCATCACTTAATCTTACCTACCTTACCTTATTCATCTCCTATTCTTACCTACCTAACCTAACCCATCACTTAATCTTACCTACCTTAACCTAACCTATCACTGATTCTTACCTAATTTAATCCTACCTACCTGACTGTAGTGGGTGTACTGTCTTGCACTATCACAGTGTTGTCAGTAATGCAGCCTGTGTTTTACTGGATATATGCAAACCCAAGAACTTTTTAAGTGGTTATACGGTTGTTATTGCACTTCTAATTGGTTCTTACATATCATGCCATTTTTAAAGGTGGCGAAGATTTAACGTCCAGAACGCGTACAAAACCTTTGTAGTGTACATCTGGCCTAGGCCGTATATAGAGCAGAAGTTGAAAGACAAGCGTAGCCTAAGAGAGACATGCAGAGGTGTAAGGTCAGAGAGGAAAAGAGAAGAGCTTATTTTAGACAAGTGACTGGAGCTCACATGCACAGCTTAGTCATCTTCTTCCCCCTGATGAGGTGCGAGCGAAGTGGGAGGGAGGGACAGAGGGTAGGGCGTTTGGGTGAAGAGGCGGGGTGGATGTGAAGAAGGAAGGCCAAGTACGAGGCAGAAATAGAGAGAGAGAGAGAGAGAGAGTGTGTGTTGCAGGATGCAAGTGCAGAAGGTGGTGGAGTTTTAGTGTCACGGGCCAGTGCAAGGTGAAGGGTGTGTACTCTTCGTTTGGCTGATGGCGCGCCTGTAAAAGCAGCATGTGCTGGGAATGTTAATAGGACAGTGCAGGCTGCTGGACAAATGACTTGGACTCCAGGATAGACATAGGTAACACCTCTACTCCAATGTTTAGGGCTCTTTAGGAAATATTCTTAGAATACATGTAAAACATATATCCATTTCTGAGGCAGACATATATTGATCATTTGGGGCCTCCCTAACAAATATCACTGTACCATACACTGCTATATTCCAGATGTATTATGATTATGTAAAGAACTTGGGCATGATGTGGGCCAGAACTGGCCCAGAATCAGCTAATCAGCACAGGATCACAGTTTCATCTGCTCTAGCGTGCAGCTATGTGGGTCGCCAAGCCTCAGGTGTATTTTCATATTTATTAATTAGATCTGTGTTTCTGGAGACCTCTAAGGGGTTCTGGAAACTCTGCGAATGAGTACAGTGTCACAATCTTTGGCAAGGGACCTGCTGATTCTAATAGTGTAAAGTGGCAAATGGCTGCCAGTTAGTACCGGTGCCCTGGCCTGATGTATAGTATCAGTATCACACTGTTCTCCATAATCAGTTTAAGCAGCTGAAGGTGCTAGAATGAATTAATGGGCTTATCAGACCTGCTAGTGACAGAAGGTACTCCATTAATCATGTCTTTACAACTGACACCCAGGTGCTTAAATCAACACTTGTGCGGTTATTATCTTGTGCGTTGGTCTCCTGATCTCAGAGATCTGTTCTGTGAAGGAGGCCTTGGATGAAACACAAAAGCATGAGAAAATAGACCATGGGAGAAAAGACAGGACAGGTGTGAGTGTTCAGTCAAAGCAGTCGTGTGGTGAGGTGCGGTGTGCAGCTCGATGCAGTTGACTGTCGAGAGAGAGAGAGCGAGAGAGAGAGAAATATAGGAGCCAGGGGGATAGAGTAAAGAAGAACAAGAAGAGATGGAGACAGGAAGAGAAAGAATAGCGAAAAAGACAGGTAGAGAGGAGGAGAGCGAGGGAGGGCTGCTGATGCATTAATGTGGCTCAGCTGTTGGAGGCCTGAGATGGGATTCCCCGTGAGCTGAGCAGGTATTGATTAATTTCTCCTACTGTAAGGTGCTCTGGGAGGAACGTGTCAGGAGCAATGAGCCTTTGGGATAATTGGTTCACCAGCTTCACTAATAGTTAACAGTGTGTTGGTCTCGTTGGTCATGGCCAGGCATGTTTTTGATTATGACCTCTTTTCCGGGAGGCTAAGGGGAATAAAAATGGACTTGATTTGAGGTTAAATATAGTTATCAGAAGTGAACTGGGAAAGACTCAAAGTTTTCTTTGTTTTCGTTCACTTCCTCTCACATTCTTTTTGAATGGCCCAGGGTTCATGGTCCATGTTTAGATGTGTGGATCAGTCCACCATGAAATGACTCTACAAATTGACTACAAATTGAGTCAATAGAAATGGGCTTTATTTGGGCCTATTTGGGAGTGTCGGAAAAGAGACAGAACCTCATTGTGTGTGATTTTATTGAGGGACTTCCATGTCCCATGTTTAGATGTGTGGATGAGTCCACTATTGCACTGCAGCAATAGACGTGCACGCGCACACACACACACACACACGCACACCACACTGTGTGAGCATCAGTTATAGGCCTCTCAGTTTTGTCATACAATGTACATACAATTTGTTCATTAGATATGTCATTTAGAAATACTAGGGTATTTCTACAAATTCCAAACATGATTATGTGTGTGAACATATGGCATAGCCTTGCCTAATTATGTAAACAAAAAAACCATCATGAATTCACGTGTAAAATATCACCTAAAAAAATCCAATTCACATAGGTGAATATTTGTAAGCAAATCTACCGTTACCATTATCAGTGAAATTAATTTTTCTCACAAAATAATCATTCCCATTTTACAGTTCTCAGAAAACATGTTTACTGCCAATGTTCACCTTGGTTCAAGGAATTTTAATGTCTGCTCAGGTAGATGCACAAACATTGTAGCCAGCCTCCAAGGACTGATTAATCTGCTCAGGTTTTTGGAGGTGAAATGCTGAAGGATGATTACTGGCCTTGATGAAAAAAAGAGGTAGAAAAATGGACGACTGTCTCACTCTTGTGTTTGAAAGTGACCCGTTAGTGAGGTGAGAGAGAAACACTATTATTTGAACTAATCCCTGAGACTATGCACTGTATTAGGAGGAACGTTCTGCCAGGGTGACGGCGGTTTTAATAATCGTATAATGATGGAGAAAAAAAAAAAAGAAAAAAAAAAAAAGAAAATCGGACATCCTGAGAGGCCTACTAGAAGCGGGATCAGAGTAGTCCCCTCAAATCTCCACCCTTTGATATACAGATTTGCCCTGACGTTTGAACTTGCAACACACTGATCTAGCCAGCCACATGCTGAGAGTGTGTGTGAGTGAGAGAACAAGGGGGAGAGATAGAGCTGAGAAAAATACACAAGGATAGAAAATGTTGCCACCAAGCAGTCGGTCCAGACATGCATCCTTAATCCTAACTACATTGGGTCGTTTAGGGTTACAGGAGAGGGTGTGTGTGTGTGTTTGTGTGTGTTTGTGTGTGTGAGTGGACTTATGTTGTGTGTGTGTGGGAGGGGATGGGGCACATGGAGAATCAGGATGCAATGATAAGTATGTTTCAGTATGTGTTATCAGCTAGGTAAGATCCTGCCACTAGGTGAGGTGAAGTAGAGAGGTGTGAGGTGGGCAGAGGATTGTGTTTGTGTGAATGTGTGTGTGTGTGTGTGTTGTGTTGACACCTGAGGATTGCGTAACCTGTGTAGGATTACTCAGGTGTAAATTCTACCTTGTCCTATCTTTCAGGATATTTATTCTGTTCCTGTTTCCTTTCAATTTCCTTTCAGTTTCTGTTTATGTGGTGTGTGTGTGTGTGTGTGTGTGTGTGTGGTCATGCATTGCTGTTTGATCATTTGCATAATTACTGTTGTCTGTAGTGTCTTCTGGAAAGACAGGATAACTAGACAAAAAGACCTCACACACTGTCCCACACAGAAACACACACACACACACACACACACACACACTCACACAAACACATCACCTGCTCCTTCACTCTAACGACCTCCCTTTAAACAGGTTTGTGTGTGTGTGCTGTTTGTTATCCTGAGGAGGAATTCCCTCTCTCTCTAACGGTTACAGTCTAACCAGTCACAGACTCTTGAGGAACGTGTGCCAAACAGCCTGCAGGCAGAATTAGTCAACAAAAAACATGGTATACCCTTCGCTCTCTCTCTCTCTCTCTCTCTCTCTCTCTCTCTTTCTCTTTCCCTCTTTCTTCTGCACGATTGTAAGTGACATTACAATGTTGCGGGGAACACCATTAATCTCTTTCATATGCACCCCCCGCCCCCGTCTGTCTGCCTGTCTTTCTCTCTCTCTCCCTCCCTCTTTTTCTTCCTCTCTTCCTCCCTCCCTCCCACCATAGATCAGGACTGTAAGTGACATTAAAACACAACGGGGAGCACCATTAATCTCTCTCATATGTCTGCACCCCCCACCCAAAAGCCTCTCTCTCTCTCTCTCTATCTCTATCTTTCTCTGTCTCTCTGTCTTTTCATTCCTCTCATCCTCCTCTCTTTCGTTCTCCTGCTCTTTCTTTTCATCCGTCTCTCACCACCCCTCTTTCATTTCTTGTCTGCAGGCTCTTGCTTCCTCCCTCTCTTCCTCCCTCTCTTCCTCCCTCTCTCATTCTCTCTCTATCCCTCTCTCAGGGTGTGATGCTGTATTTTTTTGCCGTTTAGAGGTGTCTCTAATCCTTGTTCCAATCCACTCTGTCTTTCCTGTGCTCTGATTGGTGTAAAAATGCACACAACCACGGACGCGACACATGCACTCACACACAACAAACACACACATGCATGCACACACATACGCATACACGCATACACGCGCACACACACACACACACGCACAGACACACACACACACACACACACACAGACTGAGGCCACCTCAGTGTCCAGATCGTGCTCTTAGCATATGCCACATGACTGTTTCTGTGGTTCTAAAATGGAGAACACATTTATCTCTGTCTGCGAGTATTACACAGATGTGCGTGCATGGACATACTTTCTGTCTCTCTCTCTCTCGCTCTCTCTCTTCATACACACACACACACACACACACACACACACTGGTTGTGTGTATGCCAATCTCCAGGCTGTAATTGTGCTGCATGTTTTTAAAGTTTTATTTTTACCCCCCCCCCCCCCCCCCCATCATTAAGATAACACCACAGCTAATGCCACTAAATAGACACCACTAGCTGCCAGCTCACCACTTAGGTCCCTTATCACTCTCTCTCTCTTGCTCTCTCTCTCTCTCTCTCACACACACACATACTTTATTCTTCTATTCCTGATCTTTCCCTCTATATATTCCCTCTGTCCATCTCTCTCTCTGTCCCTCTCTCTCTCTGTTACAGCTGACAAGAGGCTCAGCCTTTCCCCATCATTCACATTGCATGCCCTGCCATGTGCAGAGGGAGAGAGAGAGAGAGAGAGAGAGAGAGAGAGAGAGAGGAATTGGGGGATCATAGAGGGAAAGAGGAAAACAAAGAAATGAGGAGGAATAGACATATAGAGGAAGAGAAAACAGGAAGAGGCTAAGCGACTGAAGGAGCTGCTGGAGAGAGAGAGAGTGAGAGAGAGAGAGCAGTATGGGGGAGTGAGAGAGAGAAAATTGAGGAAAAAGTGACATAATGAAAAGTGAGAAATTGTGAGTGAGTGAACAAGAAGGAGATGGAGGGACAGAGAGGGAGAGCCAGAGACATTAGCATGTGCTGCATGTTTTTGCCAGGAGTGTGTGTATGGGAGTGTGTGTATGGGAGTGTGTGTGTGTGTGTCAAAGGGAGACGGAAGGAAGAGAGCTGCATGCACTGAGCAGATGTAACTGTAGCTATCTAGTGTTAAGCCCAACCGCAAACAAGACTCCTGACTGTTGACACTAAAATACACACACACAAACACACACACACACACACACACACACGCACCATAATCTTGCATGCTCAGTATGCTTGAGCATGTACAGTCCAACACCTAATGTGTGTGTGGAAAGAGGAACAGGCACTTTTGCCACACATGAGGGATCGAGGCCCATTTCACAGCGCACGGCCTGAGAAGACTGTCTCCAGTCAGCAGAGACGCCCTCGGACAGGCGCACCAACAGACACACACACTGCTTTTGCCAGCTCTCACTTCCTGTTTGGTGAACAAAGCACTTCCTGTTCTAAGTCAGTGAGCAGGATCTGATATTAATCTGTGTGTGTTTTTGTGCTGAGAAGACTTGCAGTGTGTGTCCAGGCTATGTGAGTGTGTGAGAGACCAGTGTGAAGGCTATGTGTGGTTATGTGACTCACACACATCTATGCACACGTCAATATTTTAGGGCTCATGTGTGCGTGTGTGTGTGTGTGTGTGTGTGGTGGGTGTGGAGTGGGTGGTGGGGGGGGGGTTGAGTCGCGTGGGATATTATATGAAGAAATAATTCACCCTTAATGTCAACTGCAACTGCAGCAATAGGTTTTAATTATTCATATATAATTACAAAAACATGATATTCACTTCAATTCAATTCCAGTCATGCAGAGTGGCAGTTTGCATGTCACTCTTTTTCTCATTTCACCCTCTTTTTCTCAATCTTTACTTGTCCCTCTCTTTCTGTATGTCTGTCTTTCATTTTCTTACATGATCTTGCTACTTCCGTCTTTACGTGTCTCTGTCTCTCTCTCTGTCTCTCTCTCTGTCTCTCTCTCTCTCTCTCTCTCTGTCTCTCTCATGGTCTCTGTCTTTCACTTTGATCTTTTTCTGTTAAAGAAGAGTAGAACAGTGTGTCGTGGTCTGACGAGCATATGAAAGAGAGCGAGCGAGAGCGCGAGAAAGGGAGAGAGCGAGTTCTAGAAGGAGCTTGATGGTGCACATGTGCGTGCCAGGACAACCGCAGAAACGAATGTGCTGTGCTGTGTGAGTTTGATGATGTATGTATCAGACTATTTCTGCTGCCCTTTTTTCAAACAAAGACATCAGTGGCAATGACATTCCTCTGACAGAGCTGCGCTGCCAGACTAGAGGGAAATGTTTCTCTTGCTCTCTCTCTTTCTCTCTCTCTCCCTCTCTCTCTCTCTATGTCCATCTCTTTCTGGCTGTGTGTTTTGCCTGATTATTATTTCTGATGTTACAGGCATCGGGCATCTTTGTGTGTGTGTGTATGTGTGTGTGTGTGTGTGTGTGTACATGTGTGCGGGTTCGTTGAGTGGTGTTTGAGTATGTGTGTGTGTGTATGAGGGAGAGAAAATGGGGAGGGAGAGAGAGAGAGAGAGAGAGAGAGATGTGAATTTTGTGTTTCTTGGATTAAAGGCTGCTGTCATAAGAAAGCAGATTTAAAACATCTCAAAGCTGCCAGAAAACCAGACGGAACCACTCTCACGCACGCACACACACACACACACACACACACAGACAGGCAAGTATCCACACACACACTCATATGCGCACTGGACTGGACTTAGTCTCTCACTCGCACACACACACACACATACACTCTCTTTCACACACACACACATATACTCTCTTTCACACATACTCAAAGCACACGGATACACAGACTCTTGTTAGCAGAGTTGAGTATTTTGTGTTGTAAGGTAGAGGAACCAAAACTGGTTTTAGCCAGACAAGACCACACACCCTCATGAACACACACACACACACACACACTCACACACACACACACACACACACACCATTAAGATCCAGGAGAATATAATGTGAATGCACTTGGCATGATGTCATCATGTTATTTGATGTGCTTCCTTTATGGGTAAGGAGGATTCTGTGAAGATCCACACAAGGGTATTTTCATGTAGTGTGGAGATGGGTCATCTTTGGACACTCACTTTTAGACTTTTGTCAGCTGTGTAACAGGAAGTATAACTGCTGGGTGTGTTTTGTGTGTGTGTTTGTGTGTGTAATTTTAAGAGCTGAAAGTGAAGAGAGAGAAACCTCAGTCACGGCTGACTTCAGCTCATAAATATCCCTCTAAACAGCTCCAAATTAATATGGACCACAGGTGTGTGCATGTGAGTGTGTGTGTGTTTTGGTGATTCTTTGCATTTTTGCTTGTGTTTAGGCCTATAGATGTGTACTTGATATGTGTGTTGTGTGTGTGTGTGTATGTGTGTGTGTGTGTGTGTGTGTGTGAATGCGTGAATGCAATGAATGTAGTCTTTCACACACTCATCTTGCCCTCTCCCTGTTGTTTTCCTGTATGTTTGGTGTTTTGCTCTCTCCCTGTCTCCCTGTGACTCGTGAAGGAGTGAGAGGCTCGACAGCTTTCTCATAACCAGCATATACTCAAACACAGACACACCCTCCCAGCCACACACACACACACAAACACACACACACTCTTATCCAGGCACTGTGATAGACAGTCTTTTTTTTCTTCCGTTCACACAGAGATTCCGTCAGCTGGGATGACAAAGAATGGATACTTCTATCAGGAGATGGGTGAGTTTGTACGTGTGTGTGTGTGTGTGTGTGTTAGTATGGCTTAATGGATCATTAGAACTGAATGAAAAGTTTGGGTGTTTCAGGATATTTTAATTGGGTGTTATGAGACTTAGTGCTATCATACTCTGTGAATAGATTGGCAGTAGATATAAGGAAATGTGTGCTTAACAGTAGTCTGTTTATCAGTTTCTCAATAAATGTCAGTGAGTTTATGTCTTAAAACTATTCTGCAGAGATTTACTGCTTACATAATGGGCTTACAAACTACACATAGAAAATGTTACCTAATTGGGGAGTGCTTTATTGTTCAGCTTCAACATGTAAGTGCTACCCCAGATCCTCTACGGATTTTATCTGGGGCCATTTGTGCGGCTGGGTGAAACTGCTGAGGAGGGATTTGCTTGCATATCATGATGGTTTCCTGTTCCCTCTCTAGTTCCTCTTCCAGCCTGTGTTTGGGATCAGCTGAGACACTTGTGAGATGCTATCAGTCAACCACTTTAAATACTGTAGTATTAGAAACTGTTGACACTGGCACATTTTTAATGTATAGGCTTTCACTTACATGATTGTCTGATGTAAACTAATAAGTGTTCATAAAACATCTTTCTTCTCTTTAAAATCATGTACCTGTTGGCTGCCTTTGGTAGTGCTTTTCGATATGGGCGTCAGTGGGCTGGATGGGAGTCTACAGCAAGGTTTTTAATCCATGGCAGTGATGCTAGCAGCATCTGTGCTGTGAGTGATTAGACGAAAGCAGACACTAACGCTAATGCTGTGCTCTGGCTTTGGCTACAGCTTGGGTACTGCGGAAAGAGAGAGAGAGAGAGATGTTTCATATCCGAGGAGGAAACAGAACTCTTAGTGACATGGGAGATTAGTAGATAAACATTACAAACTCTCCTATGGTAGATGCATACTGATTAGGCTCAGATTTTTACGGGGTGGAACAAGTCTTTTGGAAGGTTTTCTAATAATAGCTCCACCCTATTGAAGTAAGTTGCTGTTTTTGATTGACTTAATCTGAGGGATCATTTCTTACAAGCACCCATGGGGTCATATCTTCAAGTAGGATATTTTTCTTCAGACCAGAAGCCTTAAGAATATGGTTATTAGCATAGATTTAGCAGATTTGATACCACATTGTTCCCTGGAGCATTCCAGTAATTGATCTGGATCTTGGGTTCATTTAAATGACCTGTCACATAACTGCACAGTTAACTAGTTTCACGGCATATCTCAGCTGTTTCTAGACATTATTTTGGTAATTTGTTTAAAAGTGCTTTCCTAAATTTTAAAGGGACAGCCAGGCCGCTGAACCGAGGTGTGTCTTGACATACCCGTCACCATGGAAACAATGCTCTTGTTTTTGCTACCTCTCTAGGAAGTAAGTGAAATGCCAAGGTGTGGTGGCTGAGTGTTGGTCACCTGGGACGTGCTGGTCTGGCTGAAAGTGATTACCCATCTCCCTTACAGTCACTTTGAACGCTGACAGCCCGTGCACTGCATTGCATCATCAAGTTAATAAGGAGCAGGGTGATTCTGTGGCTGTAATGCAGATCAGTCCCTGGGTGCCTCTGCACCTTGCCCGGTTGGAGCAGTGGAATCAAAATGTTGAGCATTTCCCCCCAAAGATCAGTTTCATTTCATTCGGTATGTGAAAGCAGCAATCGTACTCCAAACAGTGCAAATAGACCAAGACCACAGAGAGGAGATGGCCTCAGCTCATTTCCAAATGAACTCTACAGTAATACATCATGGTTGGAACATCTGTCAAATTTAAAGCAAAAAGTCTTTTGTTTCTTAATGCATTTAGTTTGGTTTAGAAGTTTTCTTTCGCTCTGAATGTTGACCTGTGAATACAAAACAAACCCAGGGACAATCTCAAAACTTGTATTGATTCAGACTGCAATCCAAAATAAAATAGTAATGAAAAAGCCCTCCCTCTCTCCTCACTCAACACTGTCTGGCTCACAGAATGCCTCCTTTGGAGAGGTCGTGATCTGCACAGCCTCAGATTTATTAGCCAGACATAAATTTGTCTGCTTGATGCTCTGGCCACTGAAATACCATCACAGTCTACTAAAATGCCATCAGCACATTCTCACACACACACTCACACACACACACACACACACAGACACACATTCTCAGACCCTGTGTCTGTATCTCTGTTAAGTGCTATAGTTTAACAATGAAAGTATGGAGGGGGCGTTGGATGCTGTCTCCCCTCCAAGTGATCTTCCCTCTCTCTTGGGGTGATGTAATGCTTGAGCCCCCACAGTTCTTTTCAGTTGGCACCAGTGGTTGATGTTAGTGTTGTTCAGCCGCAGGCTTCGTAATATGCAAAAAAAGCCCTGCTCTAACACTCATTAGTAAAACTGCCATGTCACTGCTGTTGTCTCTCATTATTCTCATCAACATGAGAATATCAGTGTGCTGAAGGCGGCCAGTGCACTCTATCCATGACGCTCACTTAAGCCATTGCCTCCCACCCCTCCCCTCAAGCTCTAGGACCACTGAGTTCCTCGAGGGCCTAAAATGGTGGTCGTTAGTGGGAGTTAGGCTAATCACAGAGACACCAGAGGGGCTTCATTTTTTGCTGCTGATGGTTAGCAGTCTGTGTGTGTGTGTGTGTGTATGCGTATGTCTGTGTGTGTGTGTGTGTGTGTGTGTGTGTGTGTGTGTGTGTGTGTGTGTGTGTTGACCAGCAGGTTAGGGGAAGAAGGTGGAGGGTAGAGGCAGGTATGTGGCTGCAGGGTTGAACATTTGAACAATTTTTAACTGGCCTGAAGTAAATCAAAGAATATGTCAGGCAAGTTGGATCATCAGTTACTAGCCTGTTCTGGCCAGTGTCTAATTTTCTGCTAATCAAAACTAGATCATTTCAGTTCATCTGTGATATCAGGCTGAAGGTAAACATACAAGGCTATGAATGGAAAGGCTGGTTCAAGTTACAATGTAATAAAATTAAAATTTTTAGTGACAGTGACTTTATGGGGCCAGTAGAAATATCCAAGGGGCCGGTTCAAATTCACTGTTCTGGTCTGAGGGCCTGGATGGAGGAAAATCTTACGTTGGACCCTAGGCTATACAAGTAGCCATTATTTATAGACCCACTCCAGCCATTTATTTTGTCACTCTAATTTCAATGTAGTTCTTAATAAATAAGCTCATTTGTTATAAAAAATAATAATTTCATCCCTACAAGTATCTTTGTTGTGACTCTGTAATCCTTTTGGCTTGAACACTTGAACAAGAGGCATTTGGGGAATATTGATCACCTGGTCAGGGACTCTAGAGCCACCTGAAAACATGATGTATGGAGGGAGAACTACACCTTTAGGCTGTGTAACGACTTGCCACCAATAAGGCTGTTTGGAATGCCTCACTGTAGAAGTGCTTCTCAAATCTCCCATGGCTCACCTATTCAACATTTGTTGTTGCCCATCGTTGTTGGTGCACTCATTTAATGCTGAAATATTCTGGCCTGAAAACAAAGTATGGGGATGTGTCTGATTCACAGGCTCCAGTCAGAGGGGGAGCCCAAGGCTTAACAAAGCGGCATGAACAATTATTAATTAGACTTGAACTTGTCTTTGTAAGTCTGCCTGTTTAGTATCCAAAGCCATTCAAATGGCGTCCCATTATGTAGGGCAGAGCTTGAGTAATATCTATGGATGCCACTTAATAATTAGTCTCAGCACCCCCTACCTGCACAACCACTAAACCACAACAACATTAAAATGCACATTCTAAGAGTTCTTAGTGACAATTACAAGGAGTTCATTATTGATGTAATTGTTGAGGTGTAAGATTGACACTCTGTGTGTGTGTGTGTGCGTGCGTGCGTGCGTGTGTGTGTGTGTCTGTGCGTGTGTGTGTCTGTGTGTGTGCATGTGTATGTGTGTGTGTGTGTGTGTCTGTGCATGTGTATGTGTATGTGTGTGTGTGCATGTCTGCCTGCTTGCGTGTGTGTGTCCTCTCAGAACAGCGGGAGAAAGAGGAGCCGGAGGATGGGAGCGAGGATCGGGAGGAGGGCCAGGACTCACCCATCCCCTCTGGAGATGACATCCACCTCTACGGTAACCAGATACACCCAGGGGGGACAGGTCCGTATGTGTCTGTGTGTGTGAGAGAGAGAGAGAGAGAGAGAGAAAATGTTAATTTGCATAGGATGTTTATGCAAGGAGTAAGTGAAGGGATGAGAGATGCCTGTGGATGAGTAGAAGTGTGTGTGTGTGTGTGTGTGTGTGTGTATTATAGAGGTTTGTGTGGATTTTGGGCATAATATGAAAAGCTGGAGAAGTGGAGAGAGAGAGAGAGAGAAAAAAACACATCGGGACCTACAGCTGTTATTTCTAGAACCAGGGGGTCAGGAGAGCAATGGTTTCCTTGGCAACAGCATCAGGTGTGTGCACTAAGATTTGCCCCCTCCCACTCCGTGACAGGTGATGAGTGTCACTCAGCACACCTGGGACCCCCCCCAACACACACACACGCACACACACACACACAGGCCCACACACACAGGCCCACGCCTTAGTGTAGGTGATAACTGGGTAGCTGTAGGGGAAAAGACATTTATTGATTACTCCTCCTAAAGGTTACAGTAACACACTTTCTTTGCACTTTAAATCAACCCACTTTGCTACGTGTCCTGACTGCAGCTTTGCTAATAAGGATGATTAAATATGCTGTCATCCAGTTCAGGTCAGGTGGTGGAGAACCACCTTGCTTGCTTTAGATAGCCTGTCTTTTTATGCTGTGTGTAGGCGTTTGTGTGCATGCGTGTCCATTTGTGCGCGTATGGTGTGTGTTTGTGTTGTCTCTCTGTGTAGTGTACAGTAATGCATCATTTACCGCATTATTTACAATTTAAAGAGAATTTAGTCTGTGTGCATGTTTGTTCCATGCAGTTTTTGAAGTTTGTTTATGTGTTGGGTAGTGTGTGTGTATGTGTATATGTCTGTGTGTGTATGTGTGTGTGTGTGCATTCAGGTGCGTCATCATAGTCTCTGTGCTTTTTATCTTGTGTTCATGTTGAAAGGTGTGTCTCCCTGTCTGCATGTGCTGGTGGACAGTCTTTGTGTGTGTGTGTGTGTGTGTGTGTGTGTGTTTGTGCGCGTGTGAGTGTGTGCTGTGAGCCTGTTGACGTGGGCTCCTATCGTAAATGAAACGTTAAAAAGCAAAGGCTGAAAGCGGCCAAGCGCTCTTCATCCATATTCTAATGATCACATTGACCTTCACAAAGGTTAAGAGTGAGACAAAAAAACGGTGAGCGGTGTGAGGAGTGGGAAGAGAGGGGAAGGGGAGGGAAGGAAAGGAGAAAAGAAAGAGATCAAGAGGAAGAAATGAAGAGAAATGGCAGAGGAAAAAAGAAAGAAAGAAAGGAAGAATGAAAGAAATAGGCTAGCAAAGTGTGCAACAAGAGGAGATAAGGAGTTAATGACACCCAGAGATAGGGGGTGCACTTAAGGAGCTGAATCGCTTACATAATTCATTCACACATCGCTATCTCTCACCTCCCGTGAAAACCCCTGCACTTCTCCACTTCAGATGGGCAACTTTGTGCCTTGGCTTCCTCCTCCTAATCCTAATCCCATCCACGGCCGCTCTAATCTGAACAGTAAAACTGCAGAAGTCAAAGCAGGGTCAGAATAATCCCACCTGCTAGATCAAGGCCTCTCTCCTCTCTTACTCAGAATGAACATCTCTTAGCAATAATGAGCCTTGTGATTTAAGTAACCTGGGCTCCTCTCTCTTTCATTCTCTCTGTGTGTGTGTGTGTGTGTGTGTGCGTGCGTGCATTTTACACGTGACTCAAATGTGATTAAAATGACTAGTGCTGTAGATGTTATTGAAATGAGAGCATGTTTCTTTTTCTTTATTTTTTTTCAGTGGTGTTTAAATGTCATGGCATGCCCCATTTGAATGAAGTACAGTATGTGAGTGTGTGTGTTTAAGACTAGCGCTGTGACTTTTTAATTAAAGGAGGAACCTGTGTTGAAATGTCATGAGATATATGTTTTGGAGTGACAGCTGTATGTGTAAGTGAGTTTAATTTGTGTATATTTTATTGCTGTCAATGATAACGTGTTAACACATGTGATTAATGTAAAAATTTTAGAGATTAAGATTTTTTTATGCAAATGAATCATGCAGACGCATACGTCTCACTACCCGCCAGTGCCCTCCTCATTTACACACACCGCGAGGGCTGTGATTGGTTGAGTTTGTCCACTCACTTTGTTTTGTTTGCCGGTCTGTTTCAGCAGCCCACTGTGGGTACTTTTATTAACATGCTCGTCCACTGTATAGATTTTGTCAATACTTTAAGACTTTGAATTCAGTGGCAGGATTTCCTAAATGTATTGTGTCTATCTTTCAATCATTTTTTTAAATTCAGCGCTTCGTCAGCAGTACTCTGTAGGTAGTCATTATAAGTTTGCGTGTTAACAACACGGCATTAACAACTGACTGCCCAGAAACCTTAAATAGACCTGATATATTTTTGTAACAGTAGTGAGGTTGATGAAATATGCAGTGTTTTAACAGTAATGTTAACAAAATGGAGGCATGACAAAGGAATTCGCTTGACCTGATTGTGTGGTCAAAGGGTAGATAGTTCCACTCAAAGCAATTGGGTGAACTCTTTGACATTGTTTACAGAATACAAGCAGCATAATGACAGTTGTAGATGTTTTATAATATGGCAGGGGGGCGGGGCTTAAAAAAAGAATGTGGTGGGTCACCCCTGGGCACCCATGTTAACCTGTAGCGCCACTTTGCTGAGGCCTGTGCTAACCAGGGGCATATGTGACATTCTCTCTTCACAATAAAAATCAAGGACAATTCTGGAACTTTAACTCCATTTTTCTATTGTGATTAATTCGATTCATTTTTTTAATCGATGGACAGCACTAGTAAATGTGTGTGTGTGTGTGTGTGTGTGTGTGTGTGTGTGTGTGTGCATGTGCATACTGTGTGTATGTCGTGTTTTCATTAGGTGGGTTTATAATACATTTCATCTGCTGAAGTGCTCAATCCATTTCCATGTTCAGCAGGTGTTCTCTCTCTTACTGTTCCCCTTCTCTCCCCCAGATTCAGACGTCCATGGATGTGTCCTGCTCAACACCTCCAGGAGAGTAAGTCACTCTCTCTTCTCCAAATCTCCACTCCTCTCCTCCTCTCTTCACTTCTCTTCACTTCTCTTCTCTCCTTTCCTTCTCCCATGCGCTTCACCTTCCTTATCCGCTTTTTCTCCTCTCTTGTCCTAAACATTTCATTTTCTTCTCTTTGCCTCTTGGCTTTTGTTGTTTATCCCAATCATTCTTTTTTTCTTTTTTAGTTCTCTTTCCCTCTCCTCCCTCCATTATTCATTGGTCCTCCTCTCCTCTCTTCTCCTCTCTCCTTCTCTCTCCTCTTGTGTGGTTCTCTCTCAGTTCCCACTTTTAGCCTCATCTCCCTTCCTCTGTTCTCCTGTCTCTCTCCTGTCTCCTCTCCTCTCCTCTCGTCTCCTCTTGTCTCCTCTCCTCTCTTCTCCTGTCTCCTCTCCTCTTTTTTCCTATCTCCTCTCGTCTGCTCTCGTCTCCTCTCTTCTGTCTCCTCTCCTCTTTTTTCCTGTCTCCTCTCCTCTCCTCTCTTCTCTTCTCCTGTCTCCTCTCTTCTCCTTTCCTTTCCTCTCCTCTCCTCTCTTCTACTGTCTCCTCTCCTGTCCTCTCCTTTCCTCTCCTCTTCTCTCCTCTCCTCCTCTTCTCTTCTCTCCTCTCCTCTCCTATTCTCTTCTCTCCTCTCTTCTCCTGTCTCCTCTCCTCTCTGGTCCTCTCTCTCATTAGTGCTGGATATGCCTCACTGCTCTGGGATTTCTGCTATTGCAGCTGCTGGAGATCTTAAGCCCACTATGCATTCACTAACCCTCAGTCGCATACACACACACATACACATACACACACACACACACACAGACACACAAACACACACAAACACACACACACACACGCACACACAAACACACACGTGCACACACACACACACACACACGCACACGCACACACACACACACACACACACACACACACGCGCACACTCCCACTCCAATATCAGCCAAGTGCTCACATTCACACAGGCCACACACACATGCACTGATAAACCGATTTCAGATCCCATGAACTCTCTCTTACACACACTCCCCAACACACACACATGCACACACACCCACAGACACATGCACACAAACACACACACACACTCATACTTATAACCAGTGTAACATGGGTGCAGTCCCAGCATCCACAGAGCGGCGAGTCACAAAAGAGTCCTGTAAAGCCTAATCTCAGCTGTAGCGCAGCGTGGCAGGTTTAATTCCTCAGAGTGCATAGGCCCATACACACAGTATTTGCAGTGATCCCCTCTTTGTCAAAAACCTTTTCTGAGTGGTGGTCATCTCTGTGTGTGCGTGTGTGTATGTGTGTGTGCATGTGAGAAAGAATGTGTGCGTGTAAGTGTCCCTGGAACTGTAGGCATTATGCTGTATATCTACTTGTTCAAGTGTACTTTTAGATTTGTCTAATGTGTCTGTGTGTGTCTCATTTTGTGTGTGTGTGTTTATGTAATACAGTATGTGTATTGGTGAGTGTGTGCCAATGTGTTTTTGTATGTATGTGTGTCTCTATGTATGAGTGAGTATTTTCCATGGGTGTGTTTTCTGCAGTATGTAAAGCTGATGAACTTTGAGGAGGAGGTGCGTGCCCACCGTGACCTGGACGGCTTCCTGGAGCGGGCCAGCATCCTGCTGCACGAGGACGAGGCCTCGCTGGACGACGTGCTCAAGACCATGCTGCGGCACGTCTCGCAGGACCCGCACACCGCCGAGCCCGCCTGCAACTTCGAGGAGATCATGAGCTCACTCTTCACTGACGCCGGCTCACAGGAGGTCAATGGTGAGTCTTATACTGTGTGTGTGTGTGTGTGTGTGCGTGTGCGTGTGTGTGTGCTTCGGGGGACATGTGTCTGGATGTGTGAGTGTGTGTATGTGGAAGGTGTCTTGTGTGTATGCGTGTGTGTGTGTGTGTGCGTCAATCAAGTTTATATAGATGGATGTTTGAAAACTCAGTAACTGCGATGCAGAAAAACATAATTTAAAGGATAAAAGAAAGTGCTGAAAGGAGCTAAAGGCAGTGTTAATAAATAAAAAAATAAAATCTTTGAGTCCCACAGCCACTAAATGTTACATAACATCCTCTTTTATCAAGGCGTCTTAAATATTACATTGCTTAGTTCGGTCGCAGTCCTAATGTCTTCTGTGCGTGTCAACAAAAGTAGTTCAGCTGTCATAAAAACATCCGTTGGAGTGTGTGTATGTGCGTGTGTGTGTGTGTGGGTGCGCATGTGTATGTGTTCGTGCCTCTCTGCTGCATCTATACAGACATCCCAGCTGAGAGCTGACAGCACACTGAATTTATGGAAGCTGTTCGCTGGCGGGCGGATTTGGGGCGTTCTTGTGCAGTTGCCAGCCTGCTTTGGCTTGTTTCACACATTCTCCCAAGACCATGACAAGACCC
Organism: Tenualosa ilisha; assembly: GCA_015244755.2. Lineage (NCBI taxonomy): Eukaryota > Metazoa > Chordata > Actinopteri > Clupeiformes > Clupeidae > Tenualosa > Tenualosa ilisha. The sequence goes on from PYXC01002645.1 coordinate 354,668, forward strand.
TTTTCAACTCACAAAGCACAGAGAGGCAGAAAAAAGAGAAAACAGTATAAACAGAAGCATATTAAAATAGAAAGATGAGATGTCAAAGGAAGAGATGAAATCACAAAGAGGAGAGAGAAGGAAAGTAAGAGGGAAGGAGAGAAAGAAGAGAGATAAAGATGGAGAGATGAAGCTAATGTGAAAATATAATAAAAAAGAGATAGAGAGAGGTTGAAAAAAGAGCAAGTGAAGTGATGGGAGGCAGATGTAAGATGGATAGACTTTTAGAGGTGTATGTCACTTCCCACCCCTTGTGGATAGGTGTGTGTGTGTGAGCTCTGTGAGGTCAGAGGTCACATTGTGTGATGAGGTGATAATAGAGACTTGTCAATCAATCATTCTTCTCTCTCACACACACACACGCACACACACATACATACTCACACACACACACACACACACACACACACCCCCCACACACACACACACACATATACATACATACATACAGGTACAGATAATACATGTGCAGTTCTCTGATTGTTCAGTACAGTAATGGGCCGGAAATTCTCTCCCTCTCTATCTGTCACATGTGATCGATCTCATTGGCTTTTGCCTGGCTCCATTTACATAATCCCTCCTTAGAATTTCTCTGTCACAAATCAAAGGGAAAATGGTTACATATTCATGACCTAACAACGTGCTAATACATTTACTGTCTTGAGCACTGACACTATGTGTGTGTGTGTGTGTGAGAGAGAGTGTGTTTCAAGGCTAGCTGTGAAGATTAGCTGGTTGGCAGAGGCAAGAGGCGTGTGTAATTTTGACGGTTTTATTGATCATTTCCGCCTGAGCGAATGTGTCTCAATTCCCTGGGTACTCTGCCAACATCCAAATGCATTCAAATGAACCTGGTCATGGACGCATTAGTCGGATTATGGGGTAAAAACATTGCGTATCAAATTTTCAGCGTTTTGCACAGAAAATCCCAAATTACTTATTTAATTTGAAGAATTGTTTTGAAGAAAAAAGAAAGAGCTGAAGGTAAAGCTGCTGAATTGACTTAAGTGTTACTGTGTGTGTGTGTGTGTGTGTTTGTGTGTTTCAACAGTTTAGAAACAGCAAAGGCGTATCTTCCAGACATCAATTACAATTTTAAAAACATTTGAATTTGAACATGAATGATTAACTCATTGGCACCGCCCCCTCACTGTCACTGTTGCTAGGAGACAAGATACAAGAGACACATCAAGAGATTGGATCTGATTAGATCCAAGGCAGTTCAGTGAGCCAATAAGAAGCACTTGCATCACAAATATTCTACTATTTGTTGATGAATTTAATATCAAAATGACAAGAATCTGATAATTGTGCAAAGTGGTTTGGAATCTGGATGCAGTGAGGGAGCACTGCCAATATCCTTGTATAGTCTGTGCTCACAAAGTCACATATACTAGAACTGTACATTTAGATAACAACAACACCTAACTGAAACTAATGTTAACACAGTCAAATACAATTTTACACTGGTACATATACACAGACACACAAACAATAACACAGTCAAAATCAATATATACTCTGGAGCACACAACACACACATGCTAATGCAATCAAACACAGCACATATACACTACTTTATAGACAGACAAACACCATCAGATGCAGTCACTCACAAACACTCTTACATTCTCTTACTCTCACCGTCTCTCACACATCATGCAGCAAAGTATATATCTACACATACATACACACTCAAAGTATATATCTCCACATACATACACACTCAAAGTATATATCTCCACATACATACACACTCAAAGTATATATCTACACATACATACACACTCAAAGTATATATCACACATACATACACACTCAAATATATACGTACATACACACTCAAAGTATATATCCACACATACATACACACTCAAAGTATATATCTACACATACATACACACTCAAAGTATATATCCACACATACATACACACTCAAAGTATATATCTACACATACATACACACTCAGAAATGTATGCGCTGTAATTAAATGTAAAATGTAAAAATGTTAAATTAGTGAGCACCTCTTCAAAAAACTGTGATGAGGAAGCCAGGACATAGTGATGATAGTGTGTGTGTGTGTGTAGGTCTGGGATGAGAGGCACAGAGACACATATCAGAGCTGAAATCAAATTAGACGGTAGTATAATAGCAGTGTGTCGCTCAGTCATGATAGAGGGACAATCAGGCAAATTCATTGTAATAATATTTAATCATATTTCACCGGATTGTGGGGAGACAGAGGGAGAGCCATTAAGGCTTTTAGCATCTGTCTGATGTCATCGCTAATGTATGTGTGTCCTGTGTGTGTGTATATAAGGCAGACTGGTGTGTGTGTATGTGTGTGGAGGCGTGTCGCGGCACGCATGCTTGATGGCTAATGTGTGTTTCTTTCTGATAGCCGTTAATGACTGTTTGCATGGCATTATGAGCCCTGCCACCCAGGCCAGTCTTTTCCGCAGAGAAAAGACTTGGGTGCTGTTGGAACAGCTGTTGTGTTCAGACACACTCTCACACTTACCGGTGGGGAGGCGCTCCCTGCCCACTGCATCCACTGAGACAGCCTCTCAACACTGTCAGCACTCTAAGGATGCCTAATAATTATTATTGTGTGAATGTGTGTGTGTGTGTGAGAGAGAGAGTGAGTGAGAGAGAGAGAGAGAGGGGAAATATACTGTGTGTGGTATGTGTCTGTCTGTTCTCTGTGTGTGTGTGTGTGTGTGTGTGTGTGTATATGTGTGATGGAGAGAGGGAATATATTGTATGTGGTATGTCTGTCTGTTCTGTATGTGTGTGTGTGTGTGTGTGTGTGTGTGTATGTGTTTCCAACCGCTGAATCTCTTGTGTGTTTGTGGTCTCTCTATGCAGACAGGTCTCAAAGCTTCCTTTTCTATGACAACGGTAAGATGTGTCACTGGTCAATATCACTTCAGATGTGTTTGCAAAGGCTGGGTCGACACATGTCGCTCTTCCCTTCCCCTCCTCTCCCATGCATACGCACGCACACACACACCCACACACAAACACACACACACACACAAACAACACACACATGGTGTAGCAACATTTATCCTATCATCCTATCAGCTAGAAGGACACATTCACCACGCCTAATATGGGCACTTGAAAGTGACTAGGCTCTCCATCAGGTCCATCTCCTATCTGCCTGTAATGGACTCTTTCACATATGCGCTGCAGCTGCAGGGAGGGAGCGCCAGTGATGAGACACCATCCCTGACAGTGAATGGAGCTGGTTGGAGAGTCTCAGGACCAGCCAAGAGACTGTGTGAGAAAGAGAGAAAATGTGTGTGTGTGTGTGTGTGTTTGTTAGAGAGAGGGAGAGAGAGAGCTGTGACGAGCACAAGAGAGTCCTGATGAGGTTGTGATGAGCGGCAGCTCTGATGAGGTCGTGACCCGTTACGAGGAAAAAGAGAGCGTAAAGGTTGGGTGTGTGTGTTTGGGGGGGGGGGGGGGGGGCTCTCTCTCTGGCATGAACTCTTTGAGAGTAGAGTAGAGTAACATAGAGTCTCTCAGTTAGGCTTTCAGCACTGAGGAAATGTCAGTCAGGTGGAAGGCTCTGACGTGACTCATTCACTCAGAGTCCAGCACGCCAGCTAACAGGCTGAGCGTCTCCACTGGGAGCTGCTTCTAGACTCTGCTGGCTCTGAAAATCACTGGACAAGATGGACAGCACAGGGAAGGCCAGAATACACATTCAAAATGGGTTTTATTTTAAAAACATTTTAGATAGGGTTTAGATGTTTACTGAGAATTCGGTGTGCACCGATGAATCTTGTGTATCAAGTTAGTTCATCAAGTTAATTTGGCTAATAAAGAGGTTGCATTCATTGCAGGCTAATACAACTGCACTGATTTGAAAAACAGGAATGTGCCATTATACTGTATTGACTGGAATCCTGGAGTCCTCCCATTTAAAGTAGTAGTCCTTTGACAACACTTGAGACATTTCAGATGACAGAGTAATAATCAGAGAAAATCAGCAAAGGTATTGTTACTCAATAGGCTATGCATAAATTTGTCCCCTGCTGTAGTAAAGCCAGCAGCGAGTAGCTAACAGCACTGTGCCAGAGCCGGGCCAATTACGGGCCAGTTTTAGTTCATTATGAAGCTGAACGTGCTAGAAGAAAGCCAGAGTCTCTGGTAGGCTTTTTTCAATTTGCACAAGTGTGCGTGCGCGTGTATGTATGTGTATGTGTGTGTGTGTGTGTGTCTGTATTCTGCAGCCAGTTTGACTAAAGGAATGCATCTTACTGCAGTGTCCTGGCCAGGTACCAAATCTCAGTCCGGCGCAGCAGCCGAGAGACCAGACAGAGCAGGGTGTAAACATTCAGCCTGCCCAACTCAGTTTGCCTGAACTCCACTGGTAACCCGACCATAGACCCACTCACCTAGACAGAGGACCTGCACCACCGACATGAGCCCACAATACCCTTATGATGATATCAAATATATAGTACATCCCCATACATATATTCATATACACATTCATAGACACTATATTAAATCCATACTGCACCAGTGCTGGCGCACACAGAATGTTGGATGTATTGTTATGAATATGAGGAGAAGTATGAGGGTGATAAGCCCCTCATGCACCTCATAACCTGCCATATTCTGCCCACTGACTCTTCTGCATAGTAACCAGTGGACATGGATCTGGTGAAATAGTAGCTCAGCTTAGCCATTTCGACTGAATGCATAAAACATCATAATCATGAGAGCTAGCGAACAGTAAACCCCTTGGGTGTTGAGTATCCCAGTAAGAAATGGAGGGTCCTGTTCTACCTTCACATTTGTTTTATGGGATGACACGCTGGTTGCACATTATTCAACCTATTACACAGCTTCGTCCTTCAGAAATGAGAAATCTGAAAACTGTGTTTGATCACTGATGTGGCACTAAATGAAGGCCCCCGCTACATTGCTCCTGTGGAACTCCATTCTAACTGTAGCAGCATAAGGAATACTATTAGCCAATTCAGACCTCCCATTACTCTTATTAAAGACTAGGAACACTCCTATTCGCACTCTGACTCACAGTGTCAACAATAATTTGATATGTAATACTGTTTTTATTTGTGTTTGAATTTTCATTCAAACGTCATACCCAGCAGCCTGTTTGGGTGATTTTGCTGTCAGTCAAATGTCCCTTGAGGAGTCTCGACCCGGCCCTCATCCATCTCCCATTCAATCATGAGCCCGCTCTCCCCACAGCTGTGTTCTGATTGGCTGTGCCCTTGTGAGTTGTATGTGGTAGGTGAACGGATGATTGTGTTCTTTCTGTGTGATCACCATGCGCAAAACACACCACATTGAAGGTGTGTGTGTGTGCATGTGTCTGTGTGTTCACATCTGTACATTTGTGTGTGTGTGTGGGGGGGGGCATATTTTGTAGTATATATGTGCGTGAATAAGCATCTGTGCGTGTGTTGTGTGTATGCGTGTGTCTGCACGTGGGAGTCAGTGTGTTTGTGTTAGCATCCCTGTGTGTGTTACGCCTGCTCTGATGCCGTGTACTCCTGAGAGGGTCATCTTCATCTGCAAGGGGACCGAGCCACCGTGTGTGTTGCCCATACAGAGCAGCTGGGTTGGTGGTCTGAATGACAATTTGTTTTGTACATGTGTGTGTGTGTGTGTGTGTGTGTGTGTGTGTGTGTGTGAGGAAAGAGAGGAAAAGAGAAAGAGAAAGAAAGGAAAGAGGCAGGAGTTTGCATGATTGTCAGAGAGATGTAGGAGAAGGCAAAGAGAGGGCAGAGAGAGAGAGAGAGAGTTCATGTGTGTGCTTGGCGAAAATTGAAGCACAAAATCCATTTGTGGAATATTATGAAAAATCTCTCCCTCTCCCTTCTCACTCTGTCTCTCTCTCTCTCTCTCTCTCACTCTGTCTGTCTCTCAGTTTTCTTCCAACTCAGATTATTTTTGGATGATGTCTGGTTGTGTCTCCCCTTGCGTCATGTTCTTTCTTCATTACTCTTCCTCTTTCTTGTCGTCTCTGCCTGTATGTCTGTGTGTGTCTCTTTCTCTCTCTCTCTTCTCATTCATTCATTCTCATATTCTGTCTATCCTCTGGGCAGAGATTCTGTTGCCATAGTTACGGTGATCATTCTTGGATGTGAGTTTGTGATGTCTTATTGATGAGACAGCGTGACATGCTAAGTAGCTCTCATTCTCACTCTCTCTGTCACACGTAAACACACGCACCGTTAAACAAACTGTGTTTCATTTACATTGGTGTTCTGCGTACAAACCTTCATCGAAACACACACATTCACTTACTAACAATTTTTTACAGACAATGATGTAGTGTTTGTTTATTCTTTGAAATATGTGTGTGTGTGTTTGTGTGTGTTGCTGTGTGTGTGTGTGTGTGTCTGTGTGTGTTTGCATGGTTTTAAATGAGCTTTTGCCTTGATATTGCTCTGTTATGGCTCTCTCATTCATTCATGAGTAAGTCTATCCTTTCAGTGCAGTTAGTTGAACATTTATTTACTTGCTTATTTGTTGTTATCTCATAATATTTAATTTTGATGCTCATGTGTTCATCAGAAACAAATGTCTGTGACAGGCTTTTTTTTTGACCAATGATAAAACCCTGCATCCTTGCCAGCCCCTCTTAACCCCGCCCAGTCCCTTTCTAATCCCACCCAATGTTCCTTAGTGCACCTATTATCGGAGACTCTCCAGTGCGTCACGGCAACGGCCACAGGAGTACAGTACCAGCAGTCTTGGCTCTGCATACTGTGAGTTATAAATGCTTAATAAAGGCTTTATTAGTCCTTCAGGCTTTGTTACCCATGTCCACATTAACGTTCATGGTATTTCACTGCACATTTGCATAGGGTGTTGTCATTACACTGATACAGCTAAGATACAATATTTCATATATTTATAGATGGTTAATTAATATTTTATAAATAACTTATAGACTGTTTTCACTGCTTCACTGCATAAAGACTATACATAAAAACTGCCAGCCAAATGGTTTCTTCAGACGAACTTACTGTTGCTGTTACTACTGTTGTAGGTCATAATAAAAGCTGATGGAGTGTTTGTGTGTGTGTGTGTGTGTGTGTGTGTGTGTGTGTGTTTGTGTGTGTGTGTGCACGCACGTACGTACAGCTGTAATGTGAAGAGCCTGCAGCGGAGGCATGTGTGTATCTCTCGGCTGGAGCGGCCACAGAACTGGGGGGAGAACTGCGCAGAGGTCCGCTACGTCATCCTTATCCTGGCGCCACTCAAAATGGTAACACACACACATGCGCACACACACACGCACACACACAGAGGGATATGCACACTCATACTACACACATTCTCACGTACATTTGGACACACATATGCATTTGTTTACACAAAACTACACACACATACACAGACACCACTCTGATGTCTCTTGGTCACAGTAAACTAACATGCACACACACACTGGACACACATATGGGCTGCAGAATCAGAAACAGGATCTAAGCACACACACATATGAACACACAGGTACAGACAGAGACAAAACCACATAATGTACACACATGCATTTACCTACAGCAAAACAAAATGTCACACTTCTTTATGTTAGACCATGCTAGACTGCAAATGAAGATCTACCCCAAACATTTTGCACTTTGTTTACAGAATAAATCTTGTTGTTTGTGTGTGTGTGCGCGCCTGTGTGAGAGTTTGTGTTTGTTTGTACGTGAATGAGAAAGTGAGGTTGAGAAAGAGTGAAAAGAGGGAGAGAGAGAGAGTGTGTTTACTGCAGTGGCTCCAGACCTCTGCACTGTGTGCTAATTAGTACCGCAAACTATACTCACACACATAGTACTTCCCTGTCTCGAATGCACTGTGTGGAATTGTGTGTGTGCATTAGTCTGGATGTGTTTTGTGTATGTATTTGCATGTGCATGCTTCTGTGTGTATTTATTCATAGTGTGTGTGTGTGTGTGTGTGTGTGTATGCGTTCTAAAATCTGTCTTGAGCCATATGAAATCCATCTTCATCTGCTCTGTTCTGCTGTCCTCTCTGCCTCAGCCACCCAGCTCTGATTTGCTCTCTTTCTCTTGACATCCCTCTCCCTCCCTCCCTCCCTCCCCCACCATTCCTCTCTCTCCTCTACGCTGCCGCTCCATCCATGTCTCTCTCTTGTGTCTCTCTTTGGTCTTTCCTCCTTTCCTCTCCCTATTCTACTTTATTCCTTCTTTTCTTTTACCTTTGCATTTTCTATTTCTGTTATTTCACTCCCCTCCCATGTCAATTTCAAAACCACTCTTTTTCCTCACCTTTTCTTCTTTGGATATTCAACTGGATGGCTGGAGAGATGGAAAGATGCATATGCATCAAGTAAAGCAGGGGTTCTCAAACATTATTGAACCAGGAGCTCCATGCAACACAACTTTAACTATACAGGCTTCTATCCATCTGTTCTGTTAGATGCTAGATGCTATTTTGTAGCAAACTCTTTCCACGGCTCCCCTGGCAGGGTGCTGCGGACCCCAGTTTGAGAACCAACGAATTAAAGTGTGTGTATATACATCAGCTGAGCATGAACTGATCTATTTACTGTATGTGAGCATCAACAATTTTGGGTCGAATCAAAAGGCCAGTTACCAGTCTAATGAGTCACTTGTCATAGCAGTCATCGAAGTACCAGTGATAAACTTAGTTTCGGGTAGCCTAGATAGATAGCAACACTTTACGCCATGTTGTGTTGATTTGCTGTTGAGACAGAATGGCAAATATACCGACAGCTGACTGAATAATTTGGTGATTTGGACGTTGAAAGCAGAATGAATAATGCATGTACAGTATCCTGCCTTCAATCTCTCTCTCTCTCTCTCTCTCTCTCTGTCTCTCTCTGTCTTTTCTCTCTCTTAGAAAAGCACTAAGACGGCGATGGAGCTGGGCCGCACTTTTGCCACCATGTTCTCCGACATCTCCTTCCGCCAGAAGCTCCTGGAGACAAAGACGCAGCAGGAGTTCAAGGAGGCCCTGGTCATACAGAGATACCATCTGACCTCCGCCAAGCACAAGCCGATCACCACCGAGGAAGAGGGCACCGACCCGCACAGCCACAAGCCACTGAAGGTGTGTGTGTGCTCTCGCATATCAGAGCTCCTGGCTGTGTGCTGGGGTATGCGTCAGATTGCAATGCAGTGTGGATGTGTGTTTATGTGTGTGTGTGTGTGTGTGTGTATGTGTGTGTGTGTGTGTGCCAGAGATGTGTGTCAGGTTGTGAGGGAGTGTGTGTTTGTGTGTGTGAGGGTGTGTGCATGGATGTCTGTGTGTGTGGCCTAAGGACCTGGGGTATGCGAGTGTCTAAAAATGGGAGTGTGTGTGTGTGTGTGAGGCTTAGGTTTATGTGGTATGTGTGTGCATGGAGTTTTGTGTGTGTGCGCTCAGTCATTTTGACCTTGGGACTTGTTTTTCCATTTTCTCTCTTTGATAACATCCTTTATTTTATTCTGATGGTCTTCTTGTGTTCATCCTTTAATTAAATTGTCCTTGTGCTTCTTTCATGTTTGACTTGTTTTGCACCGGCACTCCACACACACTCACACACACACACACACACACACACACACACACACACACATACACATACACACATAAAGAGAGACACATACACACAAAGACACGTGTAAACAAATGTGAAGAGTTGGCTCAGAAATGCCCACAAATGCACTCACACTCTCACACACATACACACACACATACACACATACACACTGACTCGTGGGCACAAATTCTCCCTCTCTTTTCAGAAGTGAAAAATGAGCCATAATGGTGATTTCCTCTGAATTGCTTCATTTGAGAAATGGGAAGCGGATAGAGTTGTATGTGTTTGGGTGTGTATGTGTGTGTTTAATCAGTAGTGATCTTGCATGGAAAGGGGCCAAGGAGGATACACACACACACACACACACACACACACACACTTGCCTGGTTGTAATGGTGTGTAAAGCCCAGATTGGTTTTCCCGGCAGGACATTCCTGGGTGTTTACAGAAAGGTAAAAACAAACAACCCTGACCATTAATGTAGCAGTCCATCATATATGAACACAACAAAGGACTTTCCCAAAACACACACATACACACACACACACACACACACACACACACACACACACACACACACAATCATTTACCAAGACATAAATACATGTTCTCTTTTTCTCTTCTTTCACTCATCTCTCTCTGACACACACAATAGAAACACACACACACACACAGTGTCACACTGTCCATCCATCCACACACACACACACACACACACACACACACACACGTAAGTGAATGATGTGTTTTAAAGGTAGGATTAGAGCAGTGTTTAAAAGCACAACCATATGGCAGCACAGACAGAGCTAAGGCTTTTTATCAGTGTGGATTTACTGTGCTTATTTTCGGCTACTCAGAGGGGACTTGAGCAGGTCTTCAGGTAAAAGGGCTGTAGAACCCAGTAATATAATAATGTCCCCAAAATGTAATAGCTCCCATAAATAAAAATCTACTCGTAATCAAAAATGTAGTAAGTCCACATAATGTAATAACTTCCCAGTAATGGAGCCTATGCATTAGCCAGGCTGGTGCCACCTAGCATTAGCCGCTCAATATTGCATTTCGCTGCAGCACTAGTCAGGGAACTCTCCAAAGGCTTCAGTTTACTTAGAGTAGAGTTTTTTGTATCTCCAATCAGCGAACAGAAGTTGAAGGCAGAACTAGTGGATTTACAGTTCAAACAAAGTTCCTACCCACCGCAAAGTAAACGTCTGCCTATTGAGAGTTTTCAGATTGCAAAACAAAATATTCAGGTCTACCAGACTACTTATGCATGCGTACTGATAATCCAAGTCTCATGTCTGTTTTGAGTACTCTAGTGCCACCGTTTTCGATTTCAATAAAACCTAGAAGAAAGTTTTACCTAATTAGGTCTGGCAGCATTACTTTAATTACTAAAGAATGTTTGCAAAAGAATTCAATGAAAGTCTAATGTATTGAGGTTTTTCAGATGACGTTTTGAATCATTTTGACATTCGTCATCTGGTCAATACAAGCCTATGTTGCCAGCAGTTGTTTCTATAGTTTATATCTTCATCATTTCATCACTGTCAACAGGTCAAACCTTGATAAAAGTGAAAATTATGAAAGGGTTTCCTATATTGTAGCATTCAATAGCCTCTCACAATATATTACTATTTACTATTTAATGGACAGACTTTGTAATTATTACTTTCAGCCAGAACGGTAGACTGGATGTACGAATTTGTGATAACTCTGCGATCTCTGAGATCATGAGATATAAATTTTCCCTAATAAACAGTTTAAATTTTCCCTGTAGGATCGCTGCATTCTCTTTCATTTTTGGGGAAACACTGGATAATATTGATGTTCACCAGGTAGGCCTGTGTTGTGTATGTGTAGTGTTAAGTTACGTTAGTAGTGTTAAGCTAATGCTCATTTATATCACCTATTAGCTGATTATGCTGACCTTGCTATGCAATCTGTTGCTTAAAAATGGGTGTAATAAGTATGGTAATAACGGGTGTAAAATGAGTATGGGTCTTTAAGCTCCATGGTATAATTTGTAAAAAAGGTTAACAAAGTTGTCATATGACTAATTTAGCATAGCTTTTTCCTGGCATCACGTTTGCGGCTAACACTAACTAGCTGTCAAAAAAATTTCCCCCATTACAGTGTGATACAAGCACTAGCTTGACATAGGTTGCTAATATCCACCTTGTTTGTTGTTTCTCCATCCTATATCACCTTTAAGTTTAATTTAACTGCTAATTAGATGCTAATTAAATAATCTAAAAAATCTCAAGTTCATATATTATTTAATGCAATTTTTATAAATACAGATACCCATTAAAGTATGATCTCACTTTCTCTTTGGTGGCCATTGATTTTTGCCAGTTGTTTGGAATACAGTGATTCTAAAATCCATTCCTGATGCTTGGTTGGAAAATCATCTACAGTCTGTGCTGTGATAACTGGTGGAAATGTGTAGTTTGCGAAAAACAGTGCACCCAACCATTGCAAGGCCGAGACACTTCATTAAAAAGGAATCATAGCATCTCATACCACATGGTTTGTGATAGCTCCAGTAGCATAAGGGGAAAGAAGATGTACCTTAAGAAAATGCTCGCATAATTACTTGCTTACACAACACAGACTGTGTTGGGCAGTAGCTGCACTACAAGTAGCAAAGCATCTAGTTTAACTTTTGAGTAGCGTGGCTGTAGTAAAGTTATTTTCTGAATCTGATAGCTTTTCATTAGTTTAGATATTTTTTTGGCCTTGTTTGGTAGCTTTCTCATAAGCTAAATTTTTACAGCACCATATCACAGTAGCAAATCTTCCATCTAAGGCCATGCATGGAAGATCAGTCCTTAGCAATAATATGATGCATTTGTTGAGTGAAATGTCCACACTTTATACAAAAAATTGTGTGTCTTTCATCGCTTACATGTGCACATTGTAGTAAATTTGAATAGTCAAATCATATTAGAAAGCACTAGACTACGAGAAAAACTGTAGTGCAAAATGCTGTAGGCATCATAAGAAATAATGTACAAACATCAGGAAATTTTTTTCAAGACCCAATAAAGTAGAGACATGCACATACTATTCTCCCATATATTCTATCCTGGGTACGGAATGTCAAAATAACAGCCAAAGGTTATTGTTTTAAAAACTTTTCACTAGGGTTGTCAAACAATAAAATATTTTAATTGCAAGTAATCTCATGAAATTGTGTAGGTAACTGCAAAATCATGATTACCGGTAATCGCAAAACACTTCTTTAAACATCTGTTTAAATTGTACTCAATTACATTTCTATGGCAAATATAGCTCTGAACATTACAGCAGACTTTATTTACAGCGTAACAAGTTAATTTCTTGCTTGCATACTCAATTCAATTGGAATGAGGATCATCTTCTCTATGGTAGACTCTTTTACAGAATGATGAAAGAATATTTGGAATTCGGGTTTTGATATGAAATAATAAAAATAATCTATGCTGTTTTGATCCTGAGAGGGAAAAACCATTAGGCCTAGACCTATGGCCTGTTTTGTTTTTCCAAAATAATGACATTTCTGACAATCGTTAGGCAAACTGCATTGGCTGCAAGCCATATTTCTGACTGTCTGACTCCTGACAGTTCAGTCAAGTAAAGCAGTAGGCTATTTTGAAATCGCTAGGCTACCTACAGTCTACAAATGTGCGCATTCTCGATCTTAGCCCATCGGCCATGAGCCATGGGACTCTGCATTTCACCCAAAAAAGTGAAAGTATGTAGGCTGCTTAACTGGCCATGTTGCGGGTTCATTTGAGAAGTTGCTGAACTACATTTTGCCACACAGTTAATGTTATTACTAGCTTTATTTTGCATGCTAGTTACCCGCAAAAAATCTGCTTTGTTCCTTACCAAGATGAGCCCAGATCTCTGTTGTTCAAATACCCTTCGTTATTTAATTGTGATAAAATGAGATTGTGTTAATGCACTATTAACATGTTAACTTCCACAGCACTACTTTTGAACTATAAACAAGTACAATTACTCACTATTAGTTAGTTTGAGAGATCTGTTAGTTTGATTACTAATATTATCTTAGCAAAAGGTTGGATCATTTCATTCATTTATAGGCCTCTACCTCTGCCATTTATTTGTAACTTAGCTTGCTACATTTGTCTTGAGGTAGTTTTAGTGTAGTGTAGTGGCTCCCAGCTGTTGCTGGCAACATTGACAGAGTTATTATAATTTAGGAAAATTGGGTTCTGAAAAAATAAGGTTAAACCCAATAATGTCATAACCCTCCCTGAATATAAACAGACATTTTATTACATTATTGGGAGTTATTATTACATTATTGGAAGTTATTTTCAAGAGAATACTACATTATTGGGTTCTACAAGGCTCCTGGGTACATGGCAGTGCATTCAACATGAAGTCCAGATTTCACCAGTCCCAAATGAAGTTGGCAAGAAGATCTATTTGTCATGATTAATGTTAATAGGTTGCCTCCATTTTGCTGCAAATCTATCACACTAGAATGAGCTCAACCTTTGGGTTTCCATCTACTCTGAAACATTCATTCACACACCAGAAGCTGCGCAACCACACAATCGGAGCTTTGTGTTCTGATTGGACGTTTGCAACGAGATTGCACTCATAATTCTCCATGGAAAACTCCATTTTCCAGCGTCAGAGAAATGGTCTGAATGACATTATTCAGCTACACTTTCAAGCAGCATTGCCTTAGAGAGCTGTGCTGTCTGTCTGCATCTTTCAAGCATGGGATAGGTACACATTTGCTCGGATGTTTGCATAGTTCGGGACACGTCTTTGGCAGTGCCAACATCTTGCTCCACCTGCTCCACTAAGGGTTAACAAGTAAAAGTGGCTCCCTGTGAACAGAGCAGAGTGGTTATTTTGTAGCTCTCAGAGCTCCCAGCAGATGGGCGGAATAGTAGTGGCCTAAGTGAGACCGAGGGCTGTGTTTTCTCACTGGATGGAGGTAATACGCGGCGCCCATGCCATATTAAAGCACCCCTCTGACGGTGATCAGATGAACAACACCTTTATCACTGTTTCCATCCACATTAGTTGTACCTTGTTTTGCTATTTATAGACCTGTGGATTTCAGTTATTTTCTTTGCCCATACTGAAAGTGAATACCAGATGGAATATCAGACATTGTGTGTGTGTGTGTGCATGTGTGTGCGTGTATGTGTATGCGTTTGACAGTATGTGTGCGGAGTGTGTGTGTGTATATGTGTGTCTGTGCTTGTGTGTTTCTGTGAACATGCACGTTAACAGTGCTCATTCTGTGTGAAGATGTTTTCTGAATGCAACTGCAAGGCCTATGATCACCAGCATTTGCGTCGTGCTAACACTCGTCTTCTCTCCTCTCCTCTCCTGTCCTTTTCTCCTCCTCTCCTCCTTTCCTCTGCTCCTGTTTTCCTCTGCTCTCCTCTCTTTAACCCGTTTCTCTTTCCATTGTTTCTCTCTCTCTCTCCAGTCTGCAGATAGAATGTTCTCTCTCTCACTGCTGTGTGCTGATATCTGTGTGAGTGCGTTTTAACGCTGAACTTCTCTCTACAGTGTAAGAATAAATGTGTATGTGTGGGTGTGTGAGAGAGAGTGTGTGTGGAACGTGTGTGTGTGTGTATGTGTGTGCCTGCGTGTGTATGTGGAATCTGTGCGTAATGTGTTGTGTTGTACTGGTATATTTGTGTAAATGATGTGTAAGTATATTTCTGTGTGTATATGTGTGTATTTGTGTTGTGTTTAAAGATGAAGTTTGTGTAGTGGAGATATGTATGTGTGTATGTATGTGTGTGTTCGTGTGTGTGTTTGTGCATGGTCCTGTGCGTATGTGAATTAACTCCATGAATTTTGTGTGTCTTCAGTGTAGAGATTTTTTCCGGGTTGGGAGAGGGATCTATGAGGATTTGTGTCGACGTCTACCTCTCTACGCATCTGACTTCACAGATGGTACAACACACACACACACACCACACACACACACACACACACAAACATGCATATGCACACACCCACACTATGGTGTGAGCAACTGAAACAGTCAGCACATCCTGGCAAACAGATTTTCACCCATTCTATAATTATGTTCCAATAATTGTGTGTATGGCTGGATGTGTGTGTGTGTGTGTGTGTGTGTGTGTGTGTGTGTGTGTGTGTGTGTGTGTGTGTGTCTGCAGGTATTGTTGGCAGTAACAAAGCTCTGGGGAAGTACATGACCACAGCCATCTTCCTCTACATCGCAGTGCTGCTTCCAGCCATTGCTTTTGGTTCACTCAATGATGAGACCACACGTGGGGAGATAGGTGAATAAACACACACACACACACACACACACAAAACACAGACTCAGACTCACACCCAATTCATGTTCACAGGCGCTGTCTCTCACATACATTCAAATACTCACGTTCACTTGGTCACACACACACACACACACACACATTGATAACATTGATATGCATCACAGTTAGTTTCATTATATTACATTGATATGGAATGGAGTCATAAATTATTCTGTTTTTCAAATGTGTGTGTGTCTGTATGTGTCTGTGTCTGTGTGTGTGTGTGTTTCAGATGTGCAAAAGACGATCATCGGGCAGAGTATTGGGGGGATCATTTACTCTCTGTGTGCCGGTTCTCCACTGGTGGTCCCTCTCACAACAGCTCCAATCGCGATATTCATAGGAGGTGGGTATTATACACAAACACACACACAAACATTTGTATGCAATTACACGTATCTATAAGGAGATTAACACACACAGAGTAATGGCACAAATGCACACATACAGTACAAGTACCATAACAGGGACATGAACTTACATAGCCTGTCCCAAAAAAGAACTTTTATGGCATACTGTACATCCATATACTGTATATTTAAGCACATTCACTAATACACACACACACACACACACACACACACACACACACACACTCCTCCCTCCTCACGCGTGCACATGATGTTCTCCCCCACCAGAGAGATGCACATGTATGTGTGCATGTGTATGTGTGCTCACTGTGACATATGCCCATACATTGTACACATGGATGCACACGTGAACACTAAAGACCAAAAATCGTACATGCAGACATAGCAAGAAACAGAGCAAATGTTTTTTTTTAGTGTGTGTGTGTGTGTGTGGTTTGCATGTGTGTTTGAGTGTGTGTGTGTGTGTGTGTGTGCCTGAGAGTGTGTAAGTCGGCCTAAGCTCCACTTAAAAAAATTACTGTTTATTTTAAATATGTATTTAATCCTTGAACTTCATTACAAATGTTGATTTTCTCCTCGACCCATTCTCTCTCTCTCTCTCTCTCTCTCTCTCTCTGTCTCTCTCACATACACACACACACACACACACACACACACACACACACAAGCGGGCACGTGTATAAAGTGTAAAGCCACAGATATTTTGACATAGAAATGTGACACTAATGTAGACTGTGAGAAAGCAGTGCATAATTGCTGTTTACCTCACACAAATGGCTGTTTATCATTTTAAAGTGTAGTTAATCTTTATTGCTTTGTTACTTTCATAATACACATGTGGAGTGGAGTGTGTGTGTGTGTGTGTGTGTGTGTGTGTGAGGGAGAGGGAGGGGAGGGTGTCACGGCACAGAGAGGATTGATAGCATCTGTGTGTGTGTGTGTGTGTGTGTGTGTGTGTGTGTGTGTTCTTGGACTGAAGGCATCCCTTCCTGTCTGTCAATGTGAGCGATAGGACTGATGGTCAGTGTATTTGCGATGTGTCTGCATGTGTGAGACCTGACCGCATGTCTTGCATAGTAATGTTTGGGACAGCACAAAATGAAGCAGTGGCCGCGGCGAGGCAGTGGCTGTGGTGAGGGCCTATTTATGGCGCGGTTGTGGACGGGCCAAAAATGAAACGACTACAGAGTGTTTCGCCACTGAAAATGATTCAGAGAAGTTCTGCTGGCATGAGTTCCCCAGTACACTTAGAAATTTGGAGTCATGTTGGTTGGTGCTGAGAGGATGTGCTACATCACACACACCACACACACACACACACACACACACACACACACACACACACACAGAGGGTTTATATGAGTGGATGGCTTTTTTAATCAGGGTTACAGGGCTGCACACTGCATGCTTAGACTGGAACAGACCAATACAGCCTCATATCCAAACTGATTATCACTGAAAATACATAGTTGTGATACTTCATTTGCACAGTTATTTGTCTCGTATTGTTGTG
>PYXC01002645.1:382500-397500 GCA_015244755.2 Tenualosa ilisha
AGAGAGAGATAGAGGGTGGGGATTAGAAGATATTATGTACAGATTTTCAAAGTGAAGTTCAGTTTTATCAATCTATCACACCAGTTCATACATTAGTCATCCCTGACTCTCTCTCTCCTCACTTTATCTCCATGGAGACAAGAGAACCTCTGCTCTGAAATGGTGTTGTTTTTCTGTTCTTCCATCTGTGGGTGATCTAACAGCGCCCCCTCTCTGTTGTTCCCCAAATGACATTGGATTCTCCTCATGATGACTATCAGAATATTCCTCCGTTTGTGAACCTTATATCTGAATTTTCCAGTTTGTTTAAAGAGTTATGTTTTGTGCTGTTCTGTTCCTTCTGTTTTTAGCCTTTTTTTCTAATCATGAATGTACAATGTGTAGATTTTTATATAGCATTTAACAAAAATCATTGTCAAAATAATAATTTTGTCAACAGATAAGCTAAGAATTTGTAAACTGCATTGTGAACAAATGAGAGAAATGTCTATCTGAGCGATTGTGTGAGGAATATGAGGTTTATGCTATACACTGAAAATAAATCATTTCAAGCTGGTTGCCAAATGACGGCCAAAATGTGTCTGGATGTATTTTCTGGGGAGTCAACATGCCAGAATAGATCTCAGGAGAGTGCAGTAGAGTAGAGAGTAGAGTAGAGTTACTTTATTGATCCCGAAGGAAATTAAGGTGTCCAGCAGCATAATACACGTAATACACAATGCAAAAACAGATCAACCATATTGCACACATCTGCATTCATACAACATTCACTGAATGGGAAAAAAAAAAGGTAATGCACTACCACACTTAGAAATTGGGTAATTTTGTGTGAATGGCTCACAGGTCACCCTCTGAAAAGAATCACAGGTGCTTCAGTGCAAAATGTATATCGAAATCCTAAATATCACATCTGCATCAATAACATTTTTGAAAGGTGATGAGAGGTGATGCAAAACATTTTGGTGATAAAGCCATGTTGCCCAAACTCATGGCTCCTTTCATATGACACACACACACACACACCACTACCTCTCAACAAAACCAACTTTTTCTGACCATGCTGAATGTGATTTCAGGAAACATTTTAGGATGCATTACCTGTTTTACCCTTACATTTAACTCCATTGAAATACATTTCAGAACTAGACATAATCCATGGTATGAAGGAAGTTTGGACATGTTTTAATGCATTCTCAGTGCAATGCAATGCAAATGTTATAGGTATAGGTTTTAGTGCTGTTTAACCTGGAGGCCTTACAGTGCACCTTTTCCAAACAAACCAATTTTTGTGAAAAGCTGGCTATGCTGAATATGAAATTCAAAGTAAAAATTGACAATGGTGGGATGCTCTTCCTATTTCAGCCCCTAAGGTGTACATTAAAAACCAATGCATTTCAATACAGAGCAACAGCTTTGCAATTTTATGACAAGGGCATTTTCTGACAGAGGTTTCCCGTAGAATTCAAAAACAGCACTGAATCAGATGTATCTCAAGTACTTTCTCTCTTACAAGGCTCTCAAAATGGAGGTGATTTTCAAACATAAAAACAACCCTTTAGAGATTCAAACTGCATGTAGTTCCCCCAGTCATGGACTACCCATGTGTATGTGATGACTTTGTCATTAATATTACAGGATTGCCAGATTAAGTATTTTGAAATATGATTCCGATAACCTGCATTTACAAATTAAATAAAGAATGATGAACATTCTAGTTTTATATAGGGATATCAGGCCAGTTACTTGCGCTGCACTTACAGCACAGAGCCTGAAGGGGGGGCATGTGATCAAAACACTGGGAAATGATAATTAAAGGTATACCAGGCAAGACTTACCTTCGGAGCTCCCCCTACAGTTACAGATATTTTTAAAAAAATAGAAGCAACATTATATATTTCCACCAATCCTTGTGAATTTGTTTGCAAATCAAAGAATAGGAACCAGCAATGATCATTTTCATAGCATTACGTTGACTGACGAGGTAATAAATGCGATTTCGGTTTCATACAGTTTCAGTTTCGTTTAACACCGCCTCGCCGTTTCAGATACTGCGGAATCTACACTAGGGACAGCCGAGAGAGCCTTCATTCACTCCAAAACAAGCCATTTAATCATCAAAGTGACGACAAAGGTAGTAGGCTGGTATAAAACCAGACCCTCATTCTACACTTTCGTTTCGTACAGAGGGTCTGGACATTAAGTAGTGAGATTCGATTGCTTGCTTGAGGTGTTTAAGTTTAAAAAGATTGGATCAGCCCCTGACTGACAGCTTGCCTTGACTGATATCATTCTAGCACTGCATTCACAATGCCTCCCACTGTTCGCTGATTGGACAGATTAAAATGCCTCCTGAGACAAGCTCAATGGGATCAAATCCACTCTAGCACTGTAGGGAGATGATAATCAAGCGGAAGTGCTAAGAGGGCAAGGCAAGGCTACGAAGCTGGTAAATTAACCTAAAAACGTGACCAAGTGTGCCTTTAATTGGTTGTATGACACAAGTTCTTAAATGAATGTTAAGTGGTAACATACGTATTTGATTCCCATAAATATTTAGAGAACCCGATAGCTGTACTGAGCATAAGTCACTTTCATCCACTGATACAATTTCAGGAATACAATATTTAGAAAAAATATGAATGCTAATAGGAAGCTTAGAAACAACTCCAAATTTCTTTCAGATGATCTTTAAATATAGATAAACACAGTATTTTTTTTTTTTAAATCTTGTTAACTGTCCACATGGTCAAATCAGATGAAAATGGGTATTTTTCTACAGTTTGCATATTTCAAAAATTGCTTCTGGTCATACAGCAGTGGCAGGAAATGACCTGAGGCATTTGGTTTACATGCTGTTTCAATGAGAAGCTTTCAAATAAGGAATATTTTTTTCATGTTTAGAAATTGTGGCATGAGTCTTGTCAGAGAAAAAGCATGTACGATACTGTATATCTGCATTTTTGAATTCTTCAGAAAAAGCTAGGTTTAATCACAGAATAGCAAAGCCATGAGTCTTGGAATGAGGATAAAAACACTTGTTCACCAAGATGGTTTGCATTACCTCAAACTTCAAGGAGCAGTATTTTCAAGACACAGAGGTGATATGGAATTTCCCCATATGGCACAGGAGCACCTGCGATTTTTTTTTCTTACTTTTCTGAGACAGTGACCTATGAAATTTTGTTCAAATTGGGTGATTTGACACAGAATGACCCAAATCTTTCTTCTGTGGCTGTGTCATCAAAAAGCTACGATCAGGAGAATCTCAAATGATCAACAAAAACAGAGCAAAAATAGTCAGTGGTGTAATACTGGATGACAGAGTAGGCTTAGTTTAGCATGAAGTGTTACTATTAATTATTAGCTGCTGTAGGCTCCTTTGATGAGGCATATACAGACAGTAAAGGGGCCTGCTCTTCATATGGGGACATA
Source organism: Tenualosa ilisha (assembly GCA_015244755.2). NCBI lineage: Eukaryota > Metazoa > Chordata > Actinopteri > Clupeiformes > Clupeidae > Tenualosa > Tenualosa ilisha. Next base: position 385,933 of record PYXC01002645.1, read on the forward strand.
TTCATTTGCTCTAGGCCGATATTTAACGGTGGGTCTGTTATGCCGCTAGCCAAGGCATCCTCAACCACAACCAGTAACAGACCTTTTTAATGCAACATATCAGATCTACAGAAATTATAAGCTCATCTAGTCCTGTATACAGCCATTTGCCAACAATGTAAAACTGAACTGAAATTTGAAATCTCTCTGAATGAACATTCTAAGCAGCAGATGTCCTGTCCAGATGTCTACTTCCTACTGTTGATCTATTAAGCCATTGTGAGCCTTCCAGTATCTGCTCAGGGGGAACTTGCTTCTGCGGGGTTTGGAAGAATGATCATGGTTGATGGCTATTGTTTTACTGTGTCCGCTCCCTAATCATGGGAGCTCATCTTGATGTCAACCTACCTCTCTAGGCTAGTTTAAAAAATGGATGGGCGACAGTCAGTCAGATCAAAACAAGCTGAAGAAATTAATTTGCTTGTAGTCGTTTAGCAATGGCCTTGCAAAGGACACGCTTTAAGGGAAAAGTACCCATAATGGGCAAATAACAGGATAGAGGGGTTGGATGGGGTAGTATGGCGGCCTCTAGAACCTCATTTAACCAACATAATTTTACTGATATTCAGTACCTCTGTGCCGCATTCACAAACAAAACAATGTTGGTACAGAGCTTTTACATATCAGCGAAAAGCGATAACTCGCGATAACACGCGTTAACATAAACAAACACGCCTCTACGAGCATATCGATTTAGCAACGAGTGAAGACATCGCCTTAGTTCCTGCATGTCAGACTTGTTTTGCATGGAGGCAGGGTGATGCTGTTCCAGCGGTGGGTCGGGCTTACATTCAGGGTCAAATCGTTCTCTTCACTGTGTTGGGGGAGGACCAGGCCGTACCCCTTTGAAATCGAGAAGAACACACACGTGTGTATTTGCGGGAGTCGCAGCTACGGAACAGTAATGGCAGAGGAAGCAAAGAAACTCGCTGCGTATGCTGCAGTGGACAACCACATTCAGGTACGTAGACTAAAGGCTGATAACAGCGCTACGACTGACTGCAACAAAGTTACTTGAGATTATGTACGAAGTAAATAAACCTTGTGCCAAACAACGGTGGGTTTGCTCATGACATTCCTCGTGATTAACGTTAACGCTAGCATTTCACACAGACACTAGAGTTAGCTGGCTAACTAAGCGCTCACTGATCAGCGTACTTGCAGTCAAAATGAAATCAAATGGCATCAAAGTCCACGAGCTGGATAGATGTCCATAATCACTTTAAATTCAAACTAAAACTATATGATGCCTTAATTGTACACCTTTGTAGTTCAGCGTTGACGTTAACCTCCTAATATTATTTTATTGTTAAAAATGTCACTAGTTGCTCGTTAACCTTATCGGGAAAGCGACTGATTTACTAAGAGCGTTCTTGGTGATGAAAGTCTTTGCGCGACACTTGATTGATGTTATTTACAAATTTTAACATAAACCGTCTCTGACTGCTGATCTTTCACGTGGTGGATGGGCGTTTTAATATTCTTTTAATTTTGCCAAAATGTAATTTTCACTTCTGTACAGGCATCATCTTTGCCAATCTGTTTGTGAAACACCGCAGTTATCACATCTTGAACCTACGGTTTAACTCCTCATATAACAAGCTCGTTATCTAAGGTGTTATCTTCTTACCTAAGGTGGTGAATCCTCGGATGGCTAGGTTAATTCTAGATGCGGTGCACACCGTAAATCTTGTGACCAAGCCATTTACGCGAAGTTAGAAACTATATTAAGCATGGTTTTGAAGTGTTCGGTTTTGAACACCACGTGCTACTACAAAGAGAGGTCTCAGCAGGACACGGGGAGACGCTGAAGTATGACCGGAATGTGTGCAGAACTCTGTGCGCAAATTGTAGTGTGACCATGAACCTTTCTGTTTTATCTTGTTTTTGTCTCTGCAGAATAACCAGGTTGTCGGAATTGGTAGTGGCTCTACAATAGTGTATGCTGTGGATAGGCTGGGTAAGTGGAGTTTCTTTGGTAGAAATTAACAAGGCAGTATACAAGTCGATACACTTTTATAGGTATAGATTTACCGTAATCACTCTGAATGAAAGATGTGAAATGCATTATTCTTATTGCATTAAAAAAATGATGCATGTGTGTGTCTATGTGTGCATTAGCGGAGAGAGTGCGGCAGGAGAAGTTGAACATTGTGTGTGTTCCCACCTCCTTTCAGGTAAGTGTCATTTGTGAGGGCTGTGTTAAACCCTATCCGTGAAATTGGATATTGTGCCACACTTCCCCATGCCATTGTCTTTCTTCACTCCACAGGCGCGTCAGTTGATTCTGAAGCATGGCCTCACGCTCTCTGACCTGGATAGGCATCCAGAGGTTAGCTGGTGAACAGTCAGCCACCAACACACACATGTGCTTATTCTTATTATGTCTGGCAGACTATTCTAGCCTTTGAAAAAGGTCTCTTAGAAATTGTGTGTTTCTTTGTGTGGCAGCTGGATGTTGCCATTGATGGTGCTGATGAAGTGGACACAGGCCTCACACTCATCAAGGGAGGAGGGTAAGAAGAGCTGTTCTTCAGCCTTGACACGTTATCTGCAAGCAGTAGTATGGTTCACTATGATGTACATGGGTCATAGCTTTACTCTTTTCTGGCAGAGGCTGTCTGACTCAGGAGAAGATTGTGGCCGGTTGTGCCAAGCACTTCATTGTCATCGCAGATTTCAGGTGGGGTGTGTTTGTGTGTTTATAGGAGGTGTGTATGTGAGTGGTAGTGAGAGTGTTTGAGTCCTTGACTCAGCGCAAAACTGAGCAAAGTACATCGACCAAATTATTTTAGCCTGGATAAACTCAGACCTCACACCAGTCGAGTTGAGAGCGGGTCTGGCAATGAGTGAGTGACCTTCCATTTTCAAGGGAGTCACCAGGGTAACCGTTGTCATCCTGCAAGGTCCAGCCAAGGGCTGTTTTATGTAAACAACGGTTTTAATTGCTGTTGTTGAGTTACAAGTTCATGCCCATAGTTTAACCAGTGACAGTGATGCAGATGCCTTCAGTCTTTGTGAATCATATAAATCCTGCCCCAGGGTTATAAGCTATTGTCAAAGCTTAAAAGCATAAAAAGTTTTGTAAAAGTGGTTTGGTTTTGGCCATTTCCATGGATAAGGTAAGAGTTTTGTGTGATTTCACACAAGGGGCTAATCATTTTGACTGTAACTGTAAATGAGTGGTAAGGATTGCAGTGGGAGTACTGTTGTAACTTGTGTTCAATTTCCTGTCTGTACAGAAAGGACTCCAAGTCTTTGGGCCAGCAGTGGAAGAAGGGAGTTCCCATAGAGGTCATCCCTATGGCATATATCCCAATTTCCAGGACCATTGCCAAGAAGTTTGGTGGAGAGGCTGTGTTGAGGATGGCAGTCAGCAAAGCGGTGAGCGGCACCCCCACCCCCAAACAGAATCTCTGTGTCCTCTTATTAGGAAATTGACCAGTATTTAGCACATAACACTGTTTGACACCTCTGTTTTACAGCACTGTTCTGGGTCAAATGTACAGCATTTGTCAAATCAAGTGTGATTGATCAGGTTGCATTTATCTGTTCCACCTCCAGGGTCCTGTCGTGACTGACAACAGCAACTTCATCCTGGACTGGAAGTTTGAGCACAGCCAGAACTGGAAGGAAGTCAACACAGCAATTAAAATGATCCCAGGTCAGTTTGTTAACTCAAGCATGACTTCTGAGAAAATCACATCTCACAAATATGCATGTCAGTTACTCCCATTTAGATGACTGTATGTTAGTATCACATGATCATGGTTTATATTAGAAAATGGAGAGTTTACATTTCTTTACTTTATTATCACTCTGCCTTGTTGATATGAAGAAATGTAGTTTACTTCTAAACGTCTGTAGAATCACAGACTATCCCTTGCATTGCTTCTGGTATTTGACAGTGATGATCAGTGCATGTGTGGTAGCTTGCTTTGGAGTCAAACCTACATCATGTCAACTGGCAGCATAAGTGGCCTAGGCAGACATTTAAACTGTCAAACTTTTAAAATCAACTGGTTTTTGTTGGTTCCATGAACTCCGCATTCTACCTTGTTTGTTATCATTAAACATGTATGCTGGCCGCTTTGCTATGCTCAGAAACAAGTCATTAATTATTGAATTACTGTCACGATTTTTTAAATCATGAGGGGGAACTCCAATGATGCATTTGTTCCAATATGATATGGTCCATTTCTGTCCACCAGTGTTTGCCCTTAGAGTGTTGCTCATGGTATTAAATCGAGTTATCATATTAACTGCAGCTGTCAGACATCAGACTTCACACTTTTAATTTTTAATTTTGGACCCTCATTCTCTATATTAAACCAGAGACTGTTTAATAGGAGGAGACACATCACGGAAAAAATCCTCCAGAAATACATTACGGCAGTTGTAACGTAAAGATGGTTCAGTTGAGAAACCTGAGATCCTGTCTTGCAATGAAAGTAGCCAATCACATTGTTGGATGTGGGATGATTGACAGTTAGGTTTTTGTTTACTCTCTCTGTCACCATGTCAATGGCCATGCGGCAAATGTTGGTGCAGATGTAGTGTTGTGAGCAAATTAACATTTAGAATAAAGTCTTTTTTTTTTTTTTTTTTTTCTTTTTAGCAATATTTGGCCAAACTCAGAAGATATTTACGTTGTTTAATTCAGATTTAAACAAGGATTTGCACAATATACTTTGGAAGTCAGTATGACCCATCTATCTGCAGTTATGGATACCTCCCCATTCATTTAGATAGGGTCTGGTATTGTTAATCCCAAAGGGCTGCCTGAAGGCATGGCCAAGATGGCCACCAAGTGAAAGGACTTGCTTAGAAGGATTATACCCAAGTTGTTTTCTTCCTGTGTCCACCACATGGGACTTAAGTATCTTGTCCTCTCTTTGTCTTCAAGACTTCATCTGTCCTGCTCACTGACTGTCTTCCTTCTCTAGGTGTGGTGGAGACTGGGCTGTTTGTGGGAATGGCGGAGAAGGCTTACTTTGGCATGGAGGACGGAAGCGTTAAGATCAGAGACCCGCCAGTCATCTAAAAGATTCCACCGATCAACGGAGACCTCGCCTATCGAGCATTCAACTCAGAGATGCGCAGCCTGTCACCTCAAGTGCCACATGAAGAAGATATGACGCACATACGCGTGCGCGCGCGTGCACACACACACACACATATACACACACACACAGCCATACCTCTGTAAGTGTCCCCTTAGCTTGGGTGTAAACCACTAACAATTTCAACCCATGTAGCCAGAAAATCTCCCTCGCCCCTTTGTAAAGTCCAGGCCAGGTGGACCATGCCAGGCGACTGAGACTGGATGCGGAAGCGTATTCCACAAAGCACAGCTAGATAATCTGCTGAAATGCAATCCAAAACTACAACCCAAGCACTCAAGCCTAACTAAACGTGCTGGATTTTGGTGCTGTCTGTGTTTGACTTGGCCTAGTGATCTGGCTAACGTGGAAATGGTGCTTTGTGGAATATCCCACTGGTCTCACTCTGCTGCCAAGGCATCGCTGAAAGATTAACACCCACCCAAACTGGACCTCTTACAGACTGGTGCTAAATCTGAGGGAGAGGGAGAGGCACGCTCTGGGTCTTGTTGGTCCATCTCTCTTCTTTCTCTCTTTGTATTTCTCTCGCTTGATTGAGAGCCAGATAATTATAGAGAAAATAAAATCTAGTTACATGTCTCTCCCTCTCTGATTGAGGGATGCATTTTAGCCCAATTTTTTGTCTGACTGCATGTCTTTCAAACTGATTTGACAGTTTACTTATTCTTGCATGTGTTCTCCACTCTCTGGCTCCAAGTCACGCACACAGTCATGAATATGTCACTCACACGCATTAGTGGAGAAGAAAATGTCAATAGTTTTTTTTTTTCAGTGGTGCTGTGGGGTGGAATAGGCCCTGCATATTTTAGGTCTCTCTCCTGTTCTACACACACTAGTTAACATGCAGCCGACAATTAAGATGTCCTTCAGTTAGGCAGTGATCAAGGGTTGTGGACACTGTTTGTCTTTGCTTCTGATTGGCAGATCCCATCAAAGCCAGCCAATCAGTGGTGGTCTAATCACCCGATGAGCTCAAAATGGAGTGGTTGAGCGGGAAGAGAGAAGGGGTCTCGCATAAGCAACACTGAAACCTGAACACTGCAGTGGCTTTGGCCTTTCACCATTAAACCGGCATGCATGTTTTTCTTAACTGTTGTTTGCACAAACCAAAGGTCAGGACATGCTGAGCATGTGCAAGGACGAGGAGGAGGGAGAGTAGAGTCTTCAGGTTCACAGTAACTCTTCACCAAAATGTCAGTGTCCATCCATGTCCCCTTAGTTTTTCTCTGACTCCATTAAGTGAGTCTTCTCATTTTCTATGCATTACAATCGGTACTATTGTAGTTGTGATTGTATCTTTGTGAATGCAGACAATTTGCCTACTAATTAAGAAGTTATATTTTTTGGATTGTGTTTTTTTTTTTCATTATTATTTTAATTCATTGATAATTTTGCCTTCTATGATGACGTGCCTGTTGCCAATGGTCACCATGGCCTTGTGAACTCTCAAATGAACTGGCCTTATTTTAAGTCTGTCTTCGTTTGTGTGGATAGTCAGTCAAGACACTTTGCTATGAAATGTCATGGGGACTTTGAGGCATTTTGCTGTTGACTGCAATATTGATAATCTTAAGTTCAGTGTCTGTATATACCCATGTTCCATGAACTGTGAGCTTTGGCCACTACTGTGAAGTGGATACGAGGGAACTGATTACTGTTATTATTTTACTGTGCTCTCTGAGTTGCAGTTTTAAACAGGACCAATAAACAAAACTTACTGATTGCTGTTTTGAAATTACTTTTTGTGCATAAGAACAGGGTATGAGGTCTTTTTCAGAGGAAAGATCTGTCTGATTTTTTTAAAATATATATATATATTATTAAAGCAACACTACAGTTTTTGGTGTAAATCTAGTGAACTAGCAACGTAAAACAAGGCACATAAAACCTTTCCAGAGTCTTATTGGCACTGTGGAAAAGTTTCTTGGAAAAACCCAAAAATATACAGAGAAGTTTGTCTTGTTCAACCAAGTCTTTATTGCGTTCACCGAGAGAATGGTACTAACAGTGATAATTCTTAACCATTCTAGCCTTACACCTTTTCTGTCTACCTTAAGTATTCCTACTGGTAGATGATGTAGCTGGCCTTGAGCCAATCCTATGCAAGGCCTTAGTTTCTGTCCTTTTACGATGAAGCTGTAAACATGATTTCAACACAGTTTTCAGAAAGGAATCTACCCGTCAGCATACTACTTTCTTGCTGGCAGTTACACTTTCTTTTAATAGCACAACACTCTGTTTACATGTTTTTCCTATGTCTATATGCACACATACATATATTACTTGTTTTTACAGAAATTTCCGACAGCACTGCTAGGACAGTCTTATTGATGTTTGATGGCCGTTAGCAATGTCATGATGTAACTAGGTTTTCTTTTGTGGTGGTTTCCTACCTTCCACCCAGAACTCCACAGTGCGCACTTATCCGCACTATTTTCCATCCAAATTAATCTGGACATGGTAGCTAAAATGAATTGTCTGATGAAAAGAATAACTCCAAAACGTTACATAGTGTCGCCTTATTACTCAAAATGACTCCAAGAATAAATTTGAGAACTGTCATCTTTGCACCACAAGGAGGCGCCATAGCACCAGCAGATACGAGCAGAATCGCGAGCACAGCAGCCCAAGTCTGATGTTGGGAAGTTCTTGAAAAGATGGGCAGGCATCACTGACAGGAACAGAATACAACATTTTCTGATTGCAAACCGCCACATTATGTTATTCATGCATAATGTCTTGTTTTGTCAAGTTTTTCGGTTTGTGTTTCTCCATGATTTTATTTATTTGGGTGCATTAAACAGGAACTGTAGTAAACCACATGATTTAAAATCCGGTTGGTGTGACCGGAAGAACAAATCCAACTTGTCCACTTTTGCCCTCGTACGAACGGCCACGTCGATGTTTTCAACTCGAGTTTATTCGACCCAATCAAAGGCGGCGAAAACCAATGGCCCGCCTTTGTGCAGCTTGTCGTAGCAACGACTTTGATAGGCAGTTACACACGGCGAATGGCAAACCAAAGTCTCTTTCGCGGTTTGAGTAAAATGGCCTATGGTTTGAATGTGAGGTACATTTTAGGAGACCATTGGTCGAGTTGCAGAACTGTCACAGCAACTTCACACAGTCATGTCCAGACACGCCACTCGTCTACTTTTTTCCCCCCGCCCACATTACATGATTGACGTGCTAATATCCAGTAAAATTCCGCGTTTGATGGGCGGTTCAAATGTTCACGTTCAGTTTTGAATGACAAGGGACCTGAGCAATCGACGACTGCTTAGTAGACGCGTTGTTATGATTGACCTGACAAAGCAACTACCATCTTGCATTACAGGGAAGTTCACACGTTTACCATTTTTCCACAACCAATACCAGTTTAGAAACGGGGTGGGTTCAACGTTACCAAGGCTTGTCCGACGTCAAGTATAAAGGGAATATCATGGTGCCCAAGTGGCCATGAATGTTTACGTTAAGAAAAGGCAACGAAAAGGCAAGGTGACGAACTAGCTCAAGAAACTACTTTTGAGCGCCGTTTTGTCACCTCTTCCACTAGGGTTTGGAATGTGAATGCCTCTTCACTAATGAGACACTTTTACCAATGGAAAGGGGGTTTCAGTTAGGAAACGTGGGCATTTCTCTGGTGCTCCTGTTGTTGCTTCGAGCTCTTACTGGGACTTCTGCAACTCAAGCCCCCATCGAGAAGGACCCAGAAACGATCTCAGATGCGACGGACGATGGTGTTACGGAGCGGGCCCTGGAAAGCGTCACCACCCCAAGTTATGGGGACGTGACTGTTGAAGATGACGAGAATAGTGCAAATGGAGAAAGCGAGGAGGCAGCTGGGGACAGCGATGGAACCTTAAACCACAAGAGGCATGTAACCTAGCATTTCGCTTAGATTTTAACATTGTGTTGATTGGTCGATTATTGTGAAAGAAACCCTTTCACACCCCTGTCATTCCATCTTAGTTGCGAACATGCTCGAAATCAACTTTCAAAGTTACATTGGCGTCACCTCGCTCTCTGATGCTGGTGGTGTTGTCCAGACATAGCCCCGTCGACCCATTATTCTTATGGAGATAACTATGGCTAGCTGGCTTCATTTTCAACTTTAACATTAATATTATCGACATCGCAGCAGCTTCAAATTCTAAGTTATACCACATAGCCATTTGGTTACACGCGTGGCCGTGAGCTAGCATGTTTGCAAGTAGCTCTATCAAGCATACGTCATATGACAAGTTTTAACACAACTGAAAGCAAAGCGACCCGTGTAGTTGTTATTAAAAAGAGCACGACCATAAAGATTCTTGCACTGTAGAAAGATACATGGGCAACGAGCGTTATGGCTTTTGGGCCGAAAGTTGCCTAGCTAAAAGGTAACGTTAACTTCCATAGGCGAAGCCTCTATCTGAGTATTAACTCACAGAGCTGATAATGTGTTCCATGAGATCAAGAGGCCAACTTTGTTTACACAGAGCGTATTGTGTCCACCTTTAACAGTGATTGAGCAATAACAAAACTAATTCTAATGTGTTTGAATGCAAAATAACTTAAGTGTGATGTGGTGTAGGTCAGGTGATACGTACATTCCTAGAAATATTTGGATTTTTGTTGTGGAGTTTTGGAGGATGATGACATGTCCGGTGGGAGTTGGTCTATGTTGATATATTTTGCTATACTGAAAATGATTGCTGGAAAACGTATTTTTCTGCAAATGGTCTAATTGTAAATGTTCGAAAGCGAAAGGTTCATTTGAACAAACCAAATAACGTTAGAAAACATTTTGCACTAACTTAACGCTGGCTGAAAACTGCTCGTCGGATGTTTTGAATAGCGTAATACTGAGAAGTCTTCTGAGTGGAAGTTGGTCCAGTATGTCAATTTCTGTTTAACTGGTCCTATGTGTCAGTGTGTCGTCTCTGGAGTGGCCGTATGGTTTATTCATGAAAGAAAAAAAATCTAATTTGTTTCGTGTGGTTTTGGCCTAACTGAAAAAAGTCAACATGATGGATTCTCTTCACGGAAAAGAGGCTACTTTACGCAGGACTAGTCCGCCGATGTACGCCAAGTAACTTGAGCGCGAGCAACAGGAGAAAGCAATCACACGAGTTAAACCAAACTTTATTTTTCTTAAAAAAAAGGAAAAGGCGACAGAAAAAAAGAGATTGGTGGAATAGACCAGATCACAATAAACCTTATTACGTATTTGTCAGAGAGTAAACTTTGGGATCAGTCAGAAATCGGATCAAGAGAAACAGCTGTGTCTTGGACCCTAGCTGTCATTATCATCAGTAAAATCCGCACTGTTGCCGGCGAACTCGCTGTCAAAATACAGCAGTGCCTATGCTTTTGACAGGGCAGGGCTGCAGTGGACAGCTGGTGTAGCCCCACCCCGGCATGCACATGGGCACCGCGACAGATCTCGCCATCCATGCCCATGCAATTGCGTCTCTGGCTGGGGCAGCGGAGGTATAGAACTTGGAATAATCGAATAACTCTTGAGAGACAAATTGACAATTGAGCCAAACACAGAGAATTGTTTACACAGAATATGCGTCTGTTAAGTTGCGTATTTTATAAACAAATACAGGTGCATGTGGTAGAGTTGTGTACTTTAGTATGATCAATCAGATAGAGACTACAATGCTGCTGTGTGATTTTGAGAGGCCGGTTGAATATAGAAGCATCAACACACTGCAGGACTTGTGTCAAAACTAGCCTGCTTGGCACACATTCTAGTGCCATGATGTCCTTTGACTATTGGGAGATTTCAGTGAATTTTCTGCCAATTCATGCATCTTCATTTCTTTTTGACCAGATATTTATACCTTCTCTCTGTCTCTCCTGCTCTTCTGTCATCTGTTCTGGCAAACATAGTGTTTACCTGTCTTTCTCTGCTGTTTACTTGTTAATGTAGGCCAGAGACAAGGGATTGGCAGGATTATTTTATTAAGTCAGCCTTCCTTTCTCTCTCTCTCTCACACACACACACACACACACACGCACACACACACACACACACAAACACACACACACACACACACACACACAGAGAGAGAGAGACAGACAGACAGACAGACAGACAGACAGACAGACAGACAGACAGACAGACAGGCGCAGAGAGAGAGAGAGAGAGGGAGAGAGCGAGAGTCACACTTCCCAAATAACCTACTTTGAAGGTGATGTCAACACACCTATAGTGAAATGAGGCTAGAGCTTCCCCGAGCACCAGGGATGCCAGAATGACCGATTACAGGTGTCAAAACTGTGCATGAGGAACCTTAATGGTGTGTGTGTGAGAGAGAGAGAGAGAGAGAGAGACAGAGAGAGAGAGAGGGAGAGGGAATAAGCAGGAGGAAGAATAAAGCGAAGATGGAGTTTTTGGTTTTAATGAGCTCTG
>PYXC01002645.1:400000-410000 GCA_015244755.2 Tenualosa ilisha
TGAGTGCAATCAAAGCTGTGAAGTCCCCAGCTCTCTCAGTGTGTGTCTACGCTCACCCCCTCCAGGCCTTCCTCATGACACGGAACAGACTTTCTGGGGGGAAGAGGTCCCTAGAGGGGGGAACGCTCTCTGTGATGCACAGGCCCGGTGCTGCCGGCCAATCAGAAGGCAGACCTGGGAGGCCCACAGAGACTGGGCTGAAAGTGCAAACAATAGCAGTGTTGGAGGAAGTGCCATGTTTGGGGGAGCGGGGGTTGGGGGGTGGGGGAGGGGGGTTCTGGGGCCTTCTCTGCATCATTAACACAGCACTTCAGAGTTCAAAGCTCTTGTCAGTGCACTGGGTCAAGCCTCACCCAAGGACATTAGAGTGCAAGTAAACAAGCAAGCCAAAGAACAAACCAGTAAGACATGAACCTCAAATCAGAACAACATAAAGAAGGAACCTCCTACCCCCCCCGAACCCCTTCCCAGTTGGCCGTAGTGTAAAGGCAGATGTCTAATTGGTTGCTGCTGGCTGCGTTCTTTGCTATTTTGATCAGCAGATGACTTCAAGAAGCTAGAAACCCTCGGGAGAGCTCAGGGCCACAACACAGACACACACAGAAGGCACAGCCAACCAGAAAGTGTGGAACGGAGCCGCTGTCTGTGAACACGAGGCGTCAGCTAGAGAAAACAAAACACGCCGGTGCTCAGCAAGCAGAGAGTGGGAGAATAGTGCTTTTGGAACAGCACAAGTGCAACTGTCTTGCCAATCTGTTCCCATTAGAACTGTCCTGTTATTTTAATGGGAGCAGGAGATTTGAAAAATGTTTGTAAATATGGGAGTAGGCTAATGTGGTGTTGTGGACATCATGGATTGGTGAAATATCTCTGTCCAGACATGTTGACTCTAGCTTTGTGCGTGTGCGTGCGTGCGTGTGTGTGTGTGTGTGCGTGCACGCACACTTGCTAATGTGTGTGTGTTTGTAACAGTGTTTGTATTCAGGAGTGCAGATATTTGAGCAGCACTGTGCCCCTGTCAGTAATCCTTCCGAAGTGTGTTGACTGAAAGTCAAAGTGTGTTGTCGTTGGCCACCCATTCAACCCATTCACCTTCACCAGCCCCCTTCACGCTCTGCAAGTGTGACATTCAAGAGAGAGAGAGATGGAGAGAGATGTGTACAGAAACTGCATGCTGCCAAACCAAACACATCTCAAGGTCTAAGCTGCTTGATAAGCGCTGGGCAACCACACTCCGCTCGGCCAGAAAGGAACACTCTAAAACCTTCTGGAACCTTCTCTCATGTCCCACATGTTTTAGCCCCTCCAAATGTCTGAATATGGATATTCAGTCATTGATTTGGTGGTTGATGGGAAAGATAATGTTGCAGTGTCGGTGTCAGTTTCAGTTGCTACTTCCTCCTAGTTCCTCCACTCCACCTCACAGTCATCAAGTTCCTCTATGTTGTTTACAAACCCTGACATTAGTCATTTACAGCAGTGTGGAGTAACAGTTGTTAGCCTGTTCTCCACAGTCACTCTTCCACCCAGTCATTATGGCTCTATGATGGTGAACTCTAGCGATCCTGCCTCTCTGAAATCCTAGAGTCATTGGTTAATAGTCAGCTAAAAGAATTTCTAAATGCCAATTCCATCCTAAGGCCTCTCCAGTCAGGTTTTAGACCTGAACAGGTTTTTCAGTCCCAGATTTTTGTCGGAAAAAGATTGTTGAAGCCAGTTTGCTTTCTTCTCTGGACTATGGAGATGTGATTAACCGCCATGCCTCTGTCAGCACTCTCAAAGCCCTTCATGCTGTCCATCACTCAGCACTTGGGCTTATCACTGAGGATGCCTACTGGACTCATCATTGCATTTTACAAGAAAAAGTTTGGTGGCCTTTGCTGTCTCAAAGACGGGAGATGCATTTCTTTCTGTTTGTTTATAAGGCCCTGACTAGAATATCTCCCTATGTATATTTCTTCCTTTTAGTTAGGTATTCCATCCCCTACCGGTCAGAATAGCAGGCAGCAGCTGCAGGTTCCACATGTACACACTGAGCTTGGTAAGACTGCTTTTAGTTTTTTGTGCTCTCTCGTCTTGGAATAGCCTGCAGCTCAGTCTTCAACTTGATGTATATGTAACACTTGAACATTTTAAAGCCATGCTTAAATATCATTTGGCACGTTCATAATTTGTCATGACATTGTATATGTTTTATATGTTATACTCGACACCAAATTGTAAATGAGGGCTAACCCTTAATAGTTTTTCAAGTTTAAATAGGCCTAAATCAAACTGTAACTCCTAAGTCTAACTAGTAAACCAGAGCTGCTCCAGTCAGGCTTGAGTAGGACCAGGAAGAGCCTTGAAGCTCAGCTCCTCTCAGCCCAACTCGGCGCTGTGTGTGTGTGTGTGTGTGTGTGTGTGTGTGTGTGTCTGCCAGACGGTGGGAGCGCGCCGCAGCGCTGCAGAGTCTGACGTTCTCTGAAGTCTACTCCACAACCTGTCAGCTGTCAGGAATATAACCGCAGCTTGGAAGGTGCAGTTTTGCACCAGAGTGCCATTGTATTTTCTTTGTGTGTGCTTGTGCGTGTTTGTGTGGGCAAGAGCGAGACAGAGAGAAAGATGGGAGACTATGCTTTCTATTAAGTAGCCAAGAAATTCATAGATCTGATCCCCTGGCAGGTGTGTGTGTGTGTGTGTGTGTGTGTGTGTGTGTGTGTGTGTGTGTGTGTGTGTGTGTGTGTGTGTGTGTGTGTGTGTGTGTGTGTGTGTGTGTGTGTGTTTCTGTAGCTGTTGGTAGTTCTCTAGCAGATCATCCCTCCATTGCAATGATGTCCAGTGATTAGTGATCAATTAGTCATTTTATCATTTAAGATATTAAATAAAATCTTCATTACCTCGATGATTTTTTTTACTGCTGAAAAATATTTAATATTGTACGGAATATAAACACCTAGATGTGATTTTGTGTCAAATTCAAGGAAAGGTTTGGTGTTGATGTGCTCTGCCCAGAACAGGCTCCTTGGCTGACAACAACACAGTACACTGCACGCACCACTGGCTTTGTTGTTACCAGGAAGTACATGCTGGAGGCAATAAAGAGGGAATAGAAAAGCACTCAAAGCTGCTAAAAGCTGCAGTAATAAAAGTAACTGAAGTTTCTCTTGGAAAGCAGGCCTATGGATGTGTAGGAATTGATTGTGTGTGTGGGGTTGTCAGTTGTATGCTGTGCTCTGTGTGAAGAGTTTTGCGTAGGATGCTTCTGCTTGCTGTGTCTCCCTCTTCTGCGTGAGAGCAGTGAGTCTCTCCCGCTGCTAGTCACTGACATACTTCAGTCAGGCGTGCTGTTTGTTTGTTTGTTTATTTACTCTTGTGTTTGTTTACCCCCGTGCCCGTCTGGAATGGTGGGGGCAACTCCACTTGTCTTGTGTCGGTCTGAGTTTGTGTGTGTGTGTGTGTGTGTGTGTGTGTGTGTATGTCTGCGTGTGTCTGCATATGGGTACCGACATTTTCGTGCGGCGTGCGTGCGTGCGTGCGTGCGTGCGTCGTGCGTGTGTCGTGTGTGTGTGTGTGTGTGTGTGTGTGTGTGAGATCCACCGGGAGCTTGTCGAGGCTCTGCGCTCTGCGCTCTGTGCCCTCCCTGCCCCACCAGTTGCCAGCGGTAACGCCCCTCGCAGCAGGAGCCCTCCCTGCCTCCCCCGCTCCCCACTGCTTAGCAACAGCCAATCGCACGCCCCCGGCCTGGCAACTTGTTGGCCAATTAAATATTGGGAGAGGGAGAGTGCTCAGAATTTGAGTTGGCCGCACCAAGAGAATGCTAGAGAGAGAGCGCGTGTGTGTGTGTGGTGTGTGTGTGTGTGTTTGTGTGTGTTAGAGAGAGAGAGAGGGAGAGAAAGAAAGAGGGGTAGATAGAAAACAAGAGTGAAAGACGGAGGGAGGGAGGGAAGGCAAGCATGAAAAGAGGAGTGTTGGGCTAAAGGGTGATGGAGTTCATACTCTCATACTTTTTTTTTTGTTTCATACTTCTGTAACCAGGGAGAGTTTTTTTTTTTGGGGGGGGGGAGTGTTATATAAATAGCCTCTCTCGCCGTAGTCTGTGATGGCTCTGTCTCCGTGTTTAGACGTCTGTCATGCAAGCCCTCTTCTCAGAATTCTCTCTCATCTCACACTTAGATCACAAACATAAGAGGTAAATACAGCCCACGCTTTCGTGTCACACACACTGAACTTTGGGAAAGTTTGTGCAGTAAACTCCTGCTTCCCTCAGAACTCTGAATGGATGGACAGAAGTCTTATGGATCCGACATCACTCAAGTATTAAAAACTTTTACTCGTCCGCTCAAACTGTTCTTCCGGTAGAGTCGGAACTACCAGCGAGGTCTCTACAGTCCCAGAGTCCTAAAGCAAGGTCCTTCTGAAGAGTTCTTCACTGTGGGGAGAAGTTTAGGGTTGTCTTGTCTCTGCCATCTTGAGGAGCCACTTGTAGAGCAGCCAGGCTGGTATCTTAGGTGTCTGTAGGCAGCTGCAGGAGACTGGGGTGTCTTGCTTGATGTCTTCATTATTGCCGGCATGGAGAGAGGGGCTCTGGGTGGGGTTCCCAGAGTTTGCCTCAGCGCTTTGCAGGAGTTTCACTCCTCCTCTTCTCTTCTCTTCTCTTCACTTCTCTCTCTCTCTCTTTCTCTCTCGGTCTGTTTATTTCAGTTTTTCCCTCTCCTGTGGTGGGACCACACCCTACTGCACTGCAGTACCGGCTAGAGAGAGAGAGGGATAGGGAAAGAAGGTGGGGCAAGGAGGAAGAGAGAGAGAAGAAACAGAGAGAGAAAGAGAGAGAGACAGAGAAAGTGAGAGGAGAAGAAGAGAGATTAGAGCGTGGCAGGCACAAGGACCCAGGTGCCCAGTGCCTCCTCTGTTGGCTCCTCACTGCTTAGCAACAACAAATCAGCCAGCCAGATCAAGGCAGGTCCGCAGCCAATGGGAGAGCTGGCTGGCGGCGCGTCGGAGATTTGATTTTTCGAGAGAGGCGAGCGGAAGCGAGGATGGTGTGGACGAGAGGAGAGGAGAGGAGAGAAGAGCACAGTGGCGATGGGCACAAGAGGAGGAGTGTATTTTTGGAAAGGGAAATTAACCATCCCCCCATACGTACAGTATGCACACAAACAATAAAGCACATCAAAGCTCTGCTGGTTACTGCTCAGCCTACGCACTCCTGATCTAGGATCAGTTCACGCTGCTGTTTTGTCACAGCACTTGTAAGAGCTCAGAGCAGCACCTGTTAGTGAACTCAGGACTCTAAGTTCAGCTGAACCTGAAGACTTACGGTGGATGTCATTGTGTCACTAAATGACAATTGGAATTTGTTTGGCTATGTTGTGGTGGTCGGTGTGGTGTGTGTGTGTATGTGTATGTGTGTGTGTGCTTGGCGAGTGTGTTTGGGATGCACCGTGTTGCTGTGCGTCTGAAATAAGTTATGGCAGGACTGCCCCACCCTAGCGGTGTGTGTGTGTGTGGTGTGGTGTGGTGGTGTGTGTGTGTGTGTGTGGTGTGTGGTGTGTGGTGTGTGTGTGTGTGTGTGTGTGTGTGTGTGGTGTTGTGTGTGTTGTGTGTGTGGTGTGTGTCTGCGTGTGATGCGACAGCATTCTCCTGTCATTAGGATAAAACCACTGCAGAGGGCTGTCCATGGCAAGTTCGATTATCTGTCGTAGTCTTTCACCACTGCAACACACACACACACACACACACACACACAGAGGCATGCTTCAGTGAAAGTGCAGTATTTTTAGTAACAGTCCTATCTCGCATTGCAATGCTATTGTTAATACAACAAAAGTGGATATGCTTCAGATACGTTTAATTAACATGTGTGACAGTATCTTCACCTGTATGTGCTCGCTGTGTGTGTGTGTGTGTGTGTGTGTGTGGTGTGTGGTCTGTGTGTGTGTGTGTGTGTGTGTGTGTTTCTGCGTTTTTCCTTGGGTGTGTCTTCCTATCTCCTCCACGTGCTCCCCATGCTCCTATATTTTCATTCCGCGAGTGAGTTTACTGGCGTGTGTGTGTGTGTGTGTGTGTCTGTGTGTGTGCGCGTTTCCCTTTGCAGCTCCATGGTTACAGCCGGCAGCCTCCTCTCACTGGCTGCTTTTTCTCAGTGACGTTGTGCCCCAATTGGCTCTGTAGCTGCAGGGTTCACTTCTGATTGGTTATGAAAGATGAGGAAGGGTCACCCGATTGGCTGATGCTCCACGGCTTCGTTGTTGTTGAAAGAACTGCCTTTGGTCCTTCATCAATGAAGTGTGTTTACAGTGAGTGCAAGTTCATGTGTGTGTGTGTGTGTGTGATTAGAGAAAAGTGTTCTTGCTGAGCTGTGGTGAGGGAACCAGAGTCTGCTTTTTACTCCTTTTGTGTGTGTGTGTGTGTGGTGTGTGTGGTGTGGTGTGAGTGTGAGTGTGTGTGTCTGTGATGTATGATTTTGGTTATGTTTTGACAGGTTGGCTATGTTTAGAGGGCAGAACAGCCAAATATCATCACATCTTACAATCTGCAATCTGTGTTTCACTGTAAACTGTGTGTGTGTGTGTGTGTGTGTGTGTGCGCGTGTGTGTGTGTGTGTGTGTGTGTGTGTGCGCGCGTGTGTGTGTGTTTGTCCTTGCCCTCTGCCCTGTCCAACACCTTCACTCTTGTCAACATCTCCAATGGGTGTGCCTCAGTGCTCAGGTCGTCTCAGCCTGTCAAAACAAATTAGCATGGTCTTCCACACATGCGCCCCCACCCCCACACACACACACACCCACACACACACACACACACACACACACACACAGGTAGATGGTGTCAGATCAAATAAGTGTGAAAAGCTCACATGGGAAGGACATGCACATTAAATTTATGTCAGGCTGACAGACTGCATAGGCAATGTGCTGGTTTAGTAGTCTGTTTATGAGTGAGGGACTTTCTCACACACACACACACACACACACACACAGACACAGACACACAGAGAGAGAGAGAGAGATGCACACTAGTATTTCTCCTCTCGACATGAAATATGTCTGACAAACTACATGTACACACTCATGTGCAAAAAAACTATATTGGCTTATTTTTATGCCTCTCTCTCTCTCTCTCTCTCTCTCTCGCTCTCTCTTTCTCTTTCTCTCCCGCTCTCTCTTCTCATTCACCCTCTCTCTTCCTTCACTCAGCAGCATGCGTGGAAGGGGTGTGGCCTCCCCTGCTTCCCGCTCCTTGTGTGTTACCTCACTGCTTAGCAACAACCAATCAGCCAAATATTTTTGGATAAAGTTCTCAGCCAATCGCGCGAATGGAGCACCGGCGCTAGGCTGCCTGTGTTGCTATTGGAGGAGGGAAGAAAAACATCTTGAGGGATGTGTGTGTGTGTGTGTCTGTGTGTGTCTGTATGTGTGTGTGTGTGGAGAGAGATAGGGTAGGCTGTGTGTATAATCGGGGTTGAAAGTAGAGTAGTGTACACACACTCCTGCATGGAAGGAGTTGGAGAGTTTGAGGCCCTGAACATGCCTTTGAGTTGTATTAATAGCAGCTGGCTACTATTAATATTCTGCTGTTCTGTCTGAAGTGGAGTCTGATGCCTGCACTCTTTTTGGAGGGAAACCTTGAGTCTCGTCTCCCTCCCCCTCTCAGACACTCCTTTCTTTTCTTTCCCTTTTCTCCTGTCTTCCACATCTTCCTTCGCTTCTTCTTTGTCCCCCTCTGTCTTTGTATGCGTGCTGTATATTGTCTAGGTGTGTGTAGTGTGGTGTCGTAGGGGCTCATAGATCATTTGAGACAGGGCCTGCGCCCCCATTGATTGAGGAGGAGAGGATTTGATGTTAATCACTCGGGCAGCTTATATTGCACTGTCTCTGCTGACTTAGGAGCAGTGGTCTCACTCTCATCAAAGCTTTATGAAAACTTAGATTCATGGAGCACAGGTGTGCGTGTGTGTGTGTGTGTGTGTCTGTCTGTGTGTGTGTGTGTCTGTCTGTCTGTCTGCCTGCCTGTGTGTGTGTCTGTGTGTGTGTGCGTGCGCATGTGCATGAGAGAGTGAATTTGTGTGTGTGTGTGTGTGTGTGTTTATGCATGTGTGATTGTTTTTTTGTTAAAGAGAAAGATTTATGTGTTTTTGGGTAAGAGCGGCTCATCATCAGCCTCCCTCTGCGAAGATTAATGTAAATGTCCAGCCGCCCCGCTGCAGAACACCTGTATGAGCGTGCGTGTGTGTGTGTGTGTGTGTGTGTGTGTGTGTGTGTGTGTGTGTGTGCGTGCGTGTGTGTGTGTGTGTGTGTACGTGTCTGTGTGTGTGTGTGTGTATTTAATAAACATCTGAATGGATGGCAACCAGGAGTTTCAGCCAATCATATACCTCCTTTTTTTCACCTTGTAGGCCAATAAGAATTTGGATGTTAGCAGCCAGCAGGTTGCAGTGGTGTAAAAAGTTTGCTTTAGTGGAGTTGAAATGTTTCACCGGCAGGTGAACCCCTCCACCCACTCCTCTATTAAAGATCAAACTGCATAGCATAACCCGGCAGCCCTGGAATACTGCAGAGCCTAGCCCAGATCCCTGCACACCGCACATGGCCTAACCCACCAATCGAAAAATGTTATACAAAACAGGAAACGGTGCTCTACCAATGAGGAACTGCCTTCTGATAACCTGTCCGGATGGCGAACCTCTACAGATCCCCAGAGTGATCCACACAGCTGTTTAGGCTCACATAAACAACAACAACCTCACCTTTGTACAGCCATCTGCCTGGAATGTTCTGGAGGATTTCTGTGTGTTTACTTTGTGGGTCTCAAATATGGATGCGGATGATTAACCGTGTCTGGCTGTCTGTCTGTCTGTCTGTGTGTGTTGCAGGTCTCTTGTGGTGATCAGTACCCTGGACGGACGTATCTCGGCTCTGGATCCCCACAATCAGGGTGTGAAGCAGTGGGATCTGGATGTGGGCTCTGGATGCCTGGTTTCCTCCAGCCTCAGCAAACCAGAGGTACTGAAGAGACACACACACACACACACACACACACACACACACATACACCAGCAAACAAACCCCACTCACACCTGCCAGGCTGGATCCAGGCTGGACCCTCCCACCCTCTAGTGTCTGTCCAGTCTTCCCCCAGTCCAACTGTCACCCACATAACATGCAGCAACAACCACTAAAAACCTTACTTACTTTACTAATGTCCAACAAAACTGAAGGTAGAAGACATATGGTATGGTATGGTAACTTTATTGTCAATTTCTTCACATGTGCAAGACTTACAAAGGAATCAAAATTGCGTTTCTTACTCCCCTGTGGTGGGGGGAGCAAGGGGTCGCTGCGAGTTCGCGCCGGCCAAGTTCCAAATTAGGGCGGATGAAAGGCACAATACAGCATAACATGAGGAGAGAGGAGGAGAAAAAAAAGGCATCACTAGACTATGCTCCAATGGGGAGCACAGTGTAGGGGGGCAAAAAAACACCTCAGCACACATAAGCACATATAGAATACATGACCTGCAACGAGGGGGGGGGTGGAGAGATAAGAGGATATAAAGCGGCGAAGGCGTGGGGTGGTGAGTGAGGGTGGTGATTGCGTGTCAGTAGAAGTGTATAAGTTCGTGTGTGTAACGGCCAGAGAGTTGCTTCTTATGGCCTCCAATCTGTGGAGTATGGCAAGCTAATAAATTAACAATAATAAGAACAATATCTTGCAGATTGTAATATATTTGTGCAAACACAATGCAGTTTGGATAAAGTTAACCTTCAGTCAACCCCAGAGTCTGCATCCTCACTGCGTCTCACTGACAAGGATCGGGAATTAAAAATCCCTTTGCAATCTGCAGGCAATCATTTGACCAGTGATAATCCATGAGAAGAGTTTGACACAGCCCAAATTCTTGATTTGTTTGCGAGTAGTTTCAACACCAGTGTGAGCCATATCACAGATAAATAGACTAGACCTAGTCAGAGAAGAATTAAAATAACATGCAACACAAGCTTATGTTTATTGTGAAAAATCGT
>PYXC01002645.1:422500-480000 GCA_015244755.2 Tenualosa ilisha
TTCTCTTGGAAATATTACACTAGCAGAATATACAAGCTCGTCTTAAGATGTATCTGTTAGCATTATGTAATGATGTTCAATTATTTAGCTGTTAGCATTATGTAATGATGTTCAGTCCTTTAGCTGTTAGCATTGTGTAAATGATGTTCAATGCTTTATATGTCAGCACTGTGTGAGTGATGTTCAATGCTTTATCTGTTTCCTCCTCCAGTGTTGCTGATTGGCCGCTGAGTTCACCTGAGCACCTGGAGCCTGTGTCTCTGAAGGTCCCTGTGTGGAGCTCGGAGCAGTCGGAGCCGTCCTGCGTGTGTGTGTGTGGTCCAGGGAGCGACATAGCCAAGCAGCAGGCTCGCGACAGCCTCATGTCCGACCACGAGCACACGCACACCCACACGCATGACCCCGACGGTGACCCCGACCTCCTGGACCCTGAGGAGTGCTCAGACTCGCCGCACTCCTTCAAGCTGTGCCCTCCCCGCTCCGTTTCCATCCCCTGCGGCGCTGGTGACTGCACCTCCTCCTCCTTTGACATCGTCTTTGAGGACTCGGGCTGCCACGACAACCGCGAGGACGATGGCGACAACGAGGAGTCGGGACCCAAGAGCATCAGTTTGCAAGCAGACTCTAAGACGACACCCCATGACAAGGCAGCATCATCCGGCCAACACACCCCCCGCTGCTCGGCCTCCGCCTCACCCCCACGGCCCTCCTCACTGGCCCTCGGGCCCTCCGCACCCCCCTTAGCCACCTGCCGACCCCTCGCGACCCCCAAGGTAAGGGTGTGTGTGTGTGTAAGAATGGCTTTCAACTCATAGTGACTGTTGGACTTTTTAACCTTAAGAAATGTATAATTAAACAAAAGCAGTTAATTTCAATAAATTCAAACACATTTTATACTGCCATTTTGAAACCTAACCTCATATGTTATGTTTGAATCCAGTGGGTGATTGCCACAGTTGCACCCTATAGCATTTAGTGTTTGAGTTCCTGGCGGTCAGTATGTGCATATGTCTCATCTGACCTCTGCGTCCCCTCCCATCCAAAGTTCTGATCTCTGTTCCTTCGTGTGTGTGTGTGTGTGTGTGTGTGTAGGTGTATTTGTACATCCAGATGCAGCTGTGCCGCAAAGAGAACTTGAAAGACTGGATGGGTCAACGAGGTGCACCAGAGCTTCGGGAACACAGCGAGTGTCTCAACATCTTTCTGCAGATCGCAGAGGCCGTCGAGTTCCTGCACAGCAAAGGCCTCATGCACCGAGACCTCAAGGTAACACACATGCGCACACATAAGTCTACACACAGTTGCATAAGTCTACACACAGTCACATAAGTCTACACACAGTCACATACTTGCATATGGGCAAATATGTACGTTTGCAAACAGTCAAGAATTTCCACAGAAGATCTCTTGTAGGCTGAAGGTTGGATAATAAACTCAAGCATCTACAAACTCATTAACTTCTGTGACTTCTGTCTATGTCCTCCACAGTCATGCCTGTTGAGCTAACAGTGTCCCTGTCTCGCAGCCATCCAACATCTTCTTCACCATGGACGACGTGGTGAAGGTGGGGGACTTTGGGCTGGTGACGGCCATGGACCAGGAGGAGGACGACCAGGAGGAGATGAGCGCCCTCACGCCCATGCCAGTCTACGCCCGCCACACTGGCCAGGTGGGCACCAAGCTCTACATGAGCCCCGAACAGGTAAGCAGCGACCATCTGCCCACTCGGATTTGTACTTCGCTGGTTTATAGAGTGTCTGTCTGATAAGCTAGCAGTCACCTGATGGATTCTCAAACAAGAATTGGCCTGGGAATGTTTTGCTTGCAGAACAGTTTTACAGAGCATCACTAATTGAACTTAATCTTATATTGCAACATGAAACTCCATAATCCTTACTGTACTCCCCTATCTGCAATCACAGATTCGGCATGGCTCACCCCAGATATTAGTTATGTTAGTTTAGTTAAGTATTAAATGACTTAATTCATTTAATGACTAAATGACTTATTAACTTCCTGATTTGTATAAGCTAATATTGGCACTGTTTTCTTCTGTTCCGCCCCCCCCCCCCCCCGTAGTTATCAGGGAACTCCTACTCTCATAAGGTGGATATTTACTCTCTGGGTTTGATCCTGTTTGAGCTCCTTTGCCCTTTCCGCACACAAATGGAAAGAGTCCAGGTAAGATCACACACACACACACTCTCTCACACACACACACACACACTCTCACACAATGAGTTACATAAACTGACAAACACCAATAGCAGTGACAAGAGTTTTAAATTCAATTGGGACAAAAGTTAGAGTTTATTTTAAGAGTTTTCATTTTCTGCCACAGACTCTGACCGAAGTTAGAGCTCTACGGTTTCCCTCCTCTTTCACCAAGAACAACGTCCAAGAGGTGAGAATGGACCATTTCTTTTGTTTTCGCTTTAGCAATCATAAACATGTCTGTGTCTGCTGCCCTCTACTGGTGGGCCTGGAAAAGTGTTTATGAAGGATTTTACTTTGAACTGATTTATGAGTATAGGCTGCTAATCCACTTTGAAGTGATTTATACTTAGAACTCTTTACCTGGAATAGCCTACCTGTATAGAGTAGATGCAGATGGACACAGTGTAGAACAGGTTACTTGGTTGTTATAGTTGTTTGTCAACAGTTTCAACAATTAACACTTACAGTTAATAGTTAACACTTCACTTACTTTAAACATGGAAATCAAGTAGTAGCTCTTAAATAAAGCAAATGAATGTTAATTAACATTAACATAACATTAAATTAATATTAATTCTCTTTTTGTGAGTTTTTGTGAGGAAATAGACTCGATATTTCAAACTAAATGTATTAGTTGTCATTGAAGATGTTTTGACTCTTCTGCTTTGTGTGTGTGTGTGTGTTCCAGGCGGACATGGTGCGTTCCATGCTGTCGCCCAACCCTGCCGAGCGTCCAGAGGCCTCTGACATCACTGACGCGCCGCTCCTCAACGAGTTTGAGCTGCCCTGCAGAGTCCGCCAGCGCTCACGAACCTACAGCGCCTCGTCTGCCGGAAGACCCTCGCGCTCCTCACATTCATAAACACAGACACATACTCTCTCACACACACATACACACACACACATTTTCACTTACACTTACAAATGTACTGCCCTGGAGGCTGTACTCCCATGTCCATATTATACCACTGATAGATACCATGTACACACACACACGCGCACACACACACACACAGATGCATTTTTATAAAAACATACATACATACACAATCATGCAGACAGACTGCCTTTGATTGCTGCAGTCCACTTCTCCTCCTCTGGGGGGAAGCT
Organism: Tenualosa ilisha; assembly: GCA_015244755.2. Taxonomy (NCBI): domain Eukaryota; kingdom Metazoa; phylum Chordata; class Actinopteri; order Clupeiformes; family Clupeidae; genus Tenualosa; species Tenualosa ilisha. The sequence goes on from PYXC01002645.1 coordinate 425,828, forward strand.
GGGATATCAGTCGTTTTCTCTGCCTGCATGAGGAAGTCAGGCGTGTCTCTCTGTCTCTCTCGCCTGTCTGAACTGATTTGTGCTTTGCTTTTCTTTCCTCTTCGTGGAAACAGCATTCAGCAATTTGCTGAAATGGACATGGGACCCTTTTGTTTTCCTGTTTCTTAATGTAAATAAGTAAAGATGACAAAAGACGCACGTGCGCACAACACACACACACACGCACACTCACACTATTACCCGCTTAATATGGAAGATGTGGCCTCCTTGGTGGGAGTTGTGAATGGCCTTGGAACAGTCATAGCCTGAAGATATGTGGGCAAAGCTTGAAATGAGACTTTTGTCAAAAACTCTTCATCCATCATGACCAGTAAGGGCCTTTGACCTTGGTCTGGGTGTGGGATAGGCGTGTGTGTGTGTGTGTGTGTGTGTGTGTGTGTGTGTGAGCTGTGTGCTCACCAAACGGAGTGTGTTGGCAGATGGCCCACACCATGAAGTTCTCAGTATGCTAATGTTTGTTTCTTTTTTAACTTGGGAGGCAGTTTAGGCGTTATCACTGGTGTGGGGAGATGACTTGATGCCTTCAGACAAGTGTATTCAAGATTTGTGTGTGTGTGTGTGTGTGTGTGTGACTGAGTGTACATGTGGGTGTATCTGTGCAGCGTTGCCTGCGTGTATGCATGTGTGAGTGAGTGTGGATGATGTCGCAGTGGCATTATTTGGGATCAGGACTGAAGATCACATCAGCTACCAAATATCGAAGCTGCCCTTAAATTGTGAATTACAAAAGTAATTACTGTAAGTTTCTCTTTTTTCTAAAGCGTTCTTTCATGAAGGAGATCGAACTTGTAATTTTTTGTATATCGCGGAAAACTTATTTTCCTGAAACTGATTTCTATCAAAGGTTTGGATGCTCTGATGACCAGAAGTGAGAGCTTTTCTTGGACGTACGCCTGAAAAATCAGGATGAACTGTGTGTTACCCAAAAAACATCACTGACTTCATTGCTGTTTGTAGAGTGTGTGTGCGTGCGTGCGTAGATTTACATGCACGTTACCAACTCTGACTTTGAGCCATGTTACCCAGTCAACTATGACATCTTATTGACCACAATGTAATCAGTAATCACGCTCTTTGAACCATCTGTAGTACTCACTGGACAAAGTGCTCACACACGCACACTCACAAGCTAACAGAGTATCTTAGAATATCCAATAACAAGAAATCACAGTGTATTAGTGTCTCAAAACCTTTGTGTAATATTTCCACTCCTCTGATCTCTCTGAATTTACATTTACTGAGTATCATATGCTTCCAAATACATAATGTTCGGGTTGGTTTTGCCTTGTTTTGGCAGACAGGTTCCTTATTCAGAAAGTTGCAGATGAAGTTCTAAACTCATTTTGGCTGGTATCTCTGTCCTCGTTCCATATCAAACCATAACAAGTGCTGTCCTTCAAAATCAATACCAGTGACTCCTCTTAAACCACACGATTGTGCCCATGGGCTCCGTTCATATCTCTCTCTCTCTCTCTCTCTCTCTCTCTCTCTCTCTCTCTCTCTCTCTCTCTCTCTCTCTCTCTCCCATGTAAATATGTTTATTTGGTTCTATTTATGTTCATTGCAGAAATCAATCCTGTGGGGTTGGTGGTTTATAAATATTAAACAAAAAAAAAATTATATATAAATGTGTTTCAGACACTGGAACGCATTGCAATATTGTGACTTCTTATAAGTCAGGATTTAATAAAAAACATTCTATGACATTTCTAAAACATTGTAATGTGTTGTTTCTTTGTCTTTATTCTTAAACACAGTTTGAGATCTCTTAAAGCTTACTTTTAGTCTGACTGATAAAGACTGATGTCTTGGCCATCTTTGCATTAAGGTCTATCCACAGATGGATCACACAGTACAGATGTTTTTATCAGTTATTCTGTAAGTCTGGCTTGTCAGGCTATGATCAATCACATCAGTCTAGCTATGACCAATATACTGGGGTTAATCCAAGGGACGGGATCAGCAGTTGTCCTTCAAACTGCCTCTGCACGCAATAGGTGGCCTGATAAGCTCTCGCAGGGGTACGTCTAGGACAAGGATGGAACAATGTGATTGGTCGGTCCAAACTTAGGAGAACAGTTACTGAGTCCCTATGGTTCGTTTCTACACGTACCTGCATAGGGTATGTCTATATGTCTTAGCTGGTATGATCATGTTGTGTGCGGTGCACTTGCAGTAAGTCTCCAGTATCTCCAGTAAAATGGAATTCCAATGAAGGAGTTTTCCCCTTTGAATCTCCTGGCTAATGCAGGCAATCAACCAGTCGGAGCCATGGTAGAGTGCTTTTTACATACATAGGATATAATGTGTTCAATCGTATAGTGAATAAGCTTAAATGTAGTCAAGGAATGATGTTCTATTTACAACAAAATCCTAATTATGATTACTTGTTAGTAAACATGTATATATCAATATTATGGACATTTTGTAGAGCGCCTGCAGTTTTGCTGTAGCCTGACAAGGCAGACTATAACATCAAAATGTATAGTCTGGACATGACCAATAGACCGGGCCAGAATCAGTGGTTGTCTTTCAAACTGCCTCTGCACGCAATAGGATAGCATTACGACGAATCAGGTAAAACGGCAAATACGCCATTTGCAACTAATAACTTGCCTTTTTCGACTTTCAAAGACAAGCCTAAGTCTAACTCCTCCGAAGTCGATGGCAAAGCCAATTCAAATGACCATTGTTCCCTGGCCAGTCATCTTCGTTGTTTTGCACTATCAAAGTCCCTGTGGCAAGTTCAACCAATTGCTACGGTTTACTAACAAAGTGTTTGGCCACAACATTTTGCAACAGGCCTCTGAGATTGGTTTGGTGGGTGTTTCAAAAAAATCACCCTATCATGTATGTTTATCAAAAACTCACATTGTTAAAAAAAGACAGAGGGCACAGTATCCATCTTCAGTTGAATGATAAGATTGAAAAGTCAAAAAGAAAGTAATCCCCATATTTATATGCATTTAATCAGACTCGTATAAAAACAAATAGCAAATGATGACACTCAGCTGGGCCTGTGGAGGCAACAAAGCATTCAGCTCACCTCTGTTTATGTTGAAATAACCATGTTGCAACATTTCATGCAACTTGAACTTGACCCTGTTGTCATCGTGCTAAATCCGCCCAACGACTCTCTATAAAGAGGGCATAGTGATTGGTCCTACCAAGCCTTGGTAGAAGAACTACTGAGGTAGTAGTCAGAGTGCATGGCTAGATATGCCTGCTGTACCAGCAAAACTATTTGCTACCACTAGGGCACATCTAGATTTCTAAACTAGCTTTGCTGTCAAACGAGAGAAAAAAAGAATGTGAAATTGTTTGATAGGGCATGGAATACCAAGGAATTATTTTTATCGAGCTACTGGAAACGAGTCACTAGCTTTAGTGCACATGATGGTAAATAAAATAGGAGGAAACATTTTTATATAACTAGACAACTAGTAACTAAACTCATTTAGGCAACGAGTTTCCACAAATTTTTAAGTAAGCTTTACTTATTCTTTTTTACAGTGTACTATGCGGGGCCTTGTGTTTTCCATGATGCATCCTCACATTCCCCCTTTTTGGGTTTCTGCTGCCTGAGGTATTTACTAAGTATCCCATCCTTGGGGGCCATCTTTTGCGTGTACTGGTGGTTCTTCGTTGGCTCTGACTCTCACTTAGTCTTTGAACCAGATGGTTGGTCGGTGCTATCTGAGAACAGTAAGGCACATAGTGATTTTTGGAATGGTATACCACTCTAGTTACAAAATAAATTATAGCATTTCATTGGTGGTGGCTTTGTGTGTGTTATCAGCCTCTTTATGCCCATTGCAAGCCTATGGAGGGATATATTATGGGAGAATAGAGTAAAAGATTTAACAAATAGATATCCCCTCAAAACTTACACAGCTGATTATTTACATTAAGAAAATAATTTTCTGTATCGCAGGTTTTCTGAAATACGCAGGTTTTCTGAAGTACATGCATGTATATGAGCCATTATGAAATATGCGCTAATTTGCATATTTTGCATACATGCATACATACAATGCAAATACTATAGAGGACTATGCATTGTTCATGGAGTGGGAGAGGGTTGGACTTGTCTCACTCCATTTTAAAACCCATCCATTGAGTGTAGGCTTCTAAAAAATATATGGGTTAGGTTGTTAAACTTGTGTACCCTTACGGTACAGACCAAATTGTTGCATATATTTAAGTGTATGGTGCTACATTTGCATATTAGACCTGACATTTCAGAAAACTTGCAATAAAAAAAGTGTTGCCTTAATGTAAACAATCAGCTGAGGAAGTTTTGTGAGGATATCTATTAGTTACTTTTTTACCCTACCACCTGTAATAAAACACTCCATAGGCTTATACTGGACAAACAAAACAAAACAAATTTAAAAAGCTACCCTGAATTGCTATCACATATTTCCTAATGCTATGGTGGTACACCATGCCAAAAAACACAACTGCCCTTGAGTGGTACCAACGAGCCAAATTTGGGGGTTTGGCTCAAGGACTAACTAGTCCGCTGCCCCTGCCAGATCTGTTAGTGTCAGTGGCGTCTACATCCTCATTGGCAATTGTATACCTTTACGGTATCTGATGATAACTAGCTATTAATGGCCTTAATTCCTGAACCTTATCAGGACAGGTCTCGCAAGTCTGAAGGTACTTAGCAGTAGTACCTTTCCTTGCACTTGGTTCCCCTTTGTCTGCCTGCAGTGTTCCCAGGTAGTTGGAGCTGTCTGCAACGTTGCCCTCTTGTAGTGTTATTCCCTCTGTGCCGCACGCCATTGCTGTAGATCTTGTAGGAGCTGTGGACCATAAGGTGTTGTGGGTTACCTCTTTCTGACTTGGTGGGTGGTGTTGGTATTACCCTGCCATAGAGCATACACTCTGGGGCAGTCTCCAAGGCCACTAGAGTGACAGCTTAGTGCACTTGGCGAGTTTGTGCCTGTGGACATCTGGCTCTGGCCATCAGGCCTGGTATATATCAGGCTGCTGTTTCGGTGATGATGGATAATGTCGAGATGGGCTGGAGTGCCATGTTCACATCTGGTGGTAGGAGCTTAGTTTGTCCTCATTTCTCCATTTGAGGTCAGCTGCTCTTGTGGTCAGCTCACAAGTACTTGGGGGGTTCATCTCAAACCTCAAGGGTGGTGAATCCCCCCACTGATGTTGCGGGATGACATCAATCTCAAGCTGTAGCTACAAGTTGCCTCACCTTGAGTTTGATGTTGGCTTTCAAAGGTGCGTGTACTGGTTGTTCCAGTGGCATCCATGCCATTAAGGTTGTTTTGGTAGCCCAACTTGTAATGATGATTGTGGATGTTGTATGACTGGGCATGACTGTCAGACTTGGTAACGCGATAGGTGGTGTTAGTAGTGTAAGGATTACCTAAGGTAAGTAATCACTACATCTCCAGACTCTACTCCATCAGGTTTAGCTTGCACTATGACATTACACCATCTGCCTTACCCTCTGTAAATTCCTCGTGTACACCCGAGAATGTCCTAATGCTATTTGGGGATCTTATGATATTATTTTACACCTAGGATATTTTAATGTGTTTTGAAAACAAAGTGGTTATTGTGCCATATTATATAATTGTATTAAAGGAGAAAAGTCCCGTTTACTCGCAATACTAAATTCTTACACATGAGGGCGTTCTTAACCTATGAGAACTTCTACTTTGGTTTGAGGCGAGAAAATGACCGTGAGAAATTTTGATGTCGTTCAAAATAGTTGCTCAGGATTTGCAGTGGTTTGTCCTTAAGAACACACATGGCTAGGATGCATTCATTTCATGTGAAATACGCAAATTCATAACGTTTGGCCCACAATCTAATTGGTGAATTTATTATATTGCGGCCATATGTTTATGATAAACAATTCTAACATTTCAATTTATAATTGATTAATATTTTTTTGTTGAGTTGATGTCTGCGTCCCCAAGTAAGATAATGACAGCAAATAGTTACACTACCTTGGGGAAAGATATTTTGTTACAATTTCTGCGCATTTCCGAATCAATCTGTAAACTGAAGTGGACGTCATTTCCGGGTGTCAGTATGCGTCGCTTTGCTGCGGCTGGCGGTGGGACCAGTTAAGATGTGAGCAGAGAGGTGGACATTTTACCTAAGAGAAACGATCACTGCAGCCTAAATATATACACTACAAGGTGTCATACACACTTACCTGCGTTTCTCGTGAACGAGGGCCCGGTAGCGATACCCTGGCTAAAGGACTCGCCACCAACGGACCGGCAGCCATTTTCGCAAATATGGCTGGGGAGGTTCGGGAGGCCTGCTCGGGCCGTCGCCTGGAGCGAGCTCAGCCCAGGGGCTGTTTATCACTGTCGCGGACTCTCTTCTCTTTTGCCGCCCTTTCAGTCCTGGTGCAACTGCCGTCTCTCGCCGAAGCAAAAGAATGCGAAAAGCCCTGCATGAATGGAAAGTGCAATGCCACCACTGGTAACTGCCTATGCGACCCGGGCTGGGTTGGGGACCAATGCCAACACTGCGGCGGCCGCTTCAGGTAAGACCAAGGAAGCGACGGTGTGACAGGTAGGCTAGCGCTGGAGGAGAAGCCTATCAGCGCACATGTGTATGGTTTGTTAAAGGCTACGTGATTGCTGTTTGCTTTGTGGCTTAACGCTAGACCTTCCAGCAGGTCAGTCTGATTGCGGATTCCCTGGGCCAAGGCGTCTTTGTGCAAAAAGGTTTGTTGGAAGAGACTGCTAGCTGCTTAGCCTCTTCACCTTGTCCCCTTACCTTTGCATATGAGCCAGCCAGGCTTCTGATAACGTTCTTGTTTGTTAATCTTTATTTTGGTTAGCGTGCTGGACATCAGTGGCAGGAGGCTAGTTCGGTCCGTTCACTCTACCCATAAGTTGATTCAAACGCTTCTCGTCTACAATAATGTTAGTTTGTTGACATGAGGGAAAGTCACAGAAATTCTGTACACCTGTAGGAAAGGGCACGTGTGGAACGAATGAGATGCGTGGAGACGCGCTTCAAGAGACGATTGTTCAGGATACAATTAAAATGGAAATTGTCACTCGGGTCTTATTGTCGTGAGCATATTAATTAACTTGCACTTATGACATTACCCTTTCTAGTATAACTATGGTTCTTGGTCTTTACGTGCGTGTCCTAGGCTGTATTAGGGCTGGCCAGTTTTATTTTGTCTGTCTGGCTTGATTGTGTGGGTGTATGTGTGTGAGAGAGAGATGATGGAAGGAAGGAATAAAGACACTTTGCGTGTTATGGAATGAAAGAAGTAATTTGTTGGCTATAAAATCGTAAAGCATGTTGCCAAAATTAAACTTGGTTGAAGAACAGAAAAATTTTAGTGTCATGATAACATTGTCACAGGCTCCTATTGGAATTAAGTAAGTGTGTCATGGCAGCCGAGTGTCTGGGACATTCCTATTCCTGCTCAGTGGTGGCTTACTACACTAGTTGTCTCTCTGCAAGCCTACTGACCACGAGGACTTAAACTCTGTGCCCAGGGTCAGTGAAAAATAAGGCGTTGGAAGATGAGCAAAAATATGTTTTAAGCTTAAAAGAAAAACATGCCTGGTTTGATAAAATCTGTTGGTTTCATATTTAACCACAAAAAAGCAATAATTTAATATTTCACCATCCTAGAGTTTATCTCGGTGCACTCATGAAATAAACATGTTTTGTTGTAATATCCCATGAAGATATATTTATTATTAAATTTATTTCCAAATTTTAAATAACATGGGTTTTTTTTTCATGTATTGAGCTTAACCACATGCTCCAAACATGAATTCTTTCTGCATATGCTTCGACCATTTGAGTTTTTTACACATATTATTACAAAGTCGTAGAGTTGTTGACTTTCTTGGACAAAATTCTTTTTTTAATGAAAAATATTGGTTTTAAATGATAAAAAAATAATGTTGATAATTCTTTTGATCCTAAATTTGTTCAAATTGGCCTGAAACAGAAATGAGTCAAATCACTTTAAAATCAAAATCTATAGCCATTATTATGAACAACTATGTAAACACTTGACCTTGGTGTAAATATTCAGACTATCTTTTATATAAAATGCTATATTTTTGAGCTCAAGTAATAGGGATATGGGTTGATTTAGGCCGAACCTTTCTAAACTCAGTCTGAACCCCCAACACAGTATTTCCCATATGATCTTCTGTGGAAGGGTCTCTAGAATGCGTGCGGTACACTCCTGCTGATTTGCTTACAACTTTATGTCATTGTTTTTAAAGCAAAATGGACCTGAATTGGTGCTGACAAAAGAATTAAAATGATTGATAACTGGCAATGAGTGAGAAACACTGCAACAGGTCACAGACTTTCTGACTTAGGCTAGGCTAATAGTTGCACATGTGTGAACAAAGTGATCTTGCAGAGGCCACATTTTGTAGCTATGCAGTCTGAAATTACAGCAGGTCAAGGGCTTTCAGACTTCTTAGTTGCACAAGTGTGTGAAGTTGAACAAAGTTTTTGTCCTTCAAGAGACTACACAATGGGAGCTACATTTTCATCCAAATAAAATGCACGAGTATGGGCCAACATAGTCAGTCACTACCAGTGGATTTTAAACAGATATGAGTGTTATCATGAAGGCCAACTTCTTTGCAAACGGGAGGAGACTGCATAATCAATGATCTGCATTTCCTGCCAAGAATGACAGATGCCAATCGGGAGGTTGATTTCCAATTGGGCAGCAGATGAGCTCAGAATCAGTGTAGTGTTTCCTGATGACTGTCTTGCTGAAACAGTGCAAGAACTTCCATGACATGACTTCAAATGCAAAGTGTTGATAAGATCAGGTGTGTCCAACTTCCTTCAGTGGAAAGCCCCGACAGTTACCCCCACCCTCATGGACTGTTACAGCTGATTTAAATCTCCACTCTTATCATGCTAATAACCTTTATCTTTGTGGCCCTCCAGCTGATGGCCTACTTGTCCAGTTATGCTTCACAGGAAATCCAACCTCATGCCCTGCCCTGTTCTCCTAATGGCCAATTGAAGTCTTTGCTCTCTTGGCCAGGTAGATTTGGATTTGTATGGAGCTGCAGGCTTGTGTTACACAACAGAGGAGGCCTAGTGCTAGCAGTAGTGGATTCATATACATCAGATGACAAATAACCAATCATCTACTGATCCTGCTGGTAAAATTAATGTCCATCCATTTTAATTGTTGCGCAACTCTCAGCCACTTGTTTACACCACATTGACTGTTGGGTTGGTTGGTAGATGCTGTTTTAAAATCTGAAAGGACCTAAAAGTGAAGTTCTGTGCTAGCAGCCAACCCGTATTTTAAGTTTCCCATGTCTAGTGCCAGGTTCCCAGGAAGACAGGATGGAGATTGTCCATGGATGCTGTTAGTGATTCCCAGTCTGGCACGGCTCCATTACGGATAGCGACAGGAATGGCACACTGCAAATCTGGCACCATTTGCCAGGTCGCACACAATGCCAGTGACTAGACAGGGAACCTGGGTCGGGCTGAAAAGGCTCGCCGCAGTCCAACTGTCCTTTGATTATTATTTTATCTTTGGGGGCGAGCAGTGTCAAAAAACATTGAGAAACAACATTGAGAAAGCGGGTAACTATTCCCACGCCCTTTCCCCTGCAACAGTTGATTTATTGACCTGCTTGTAGGTCAGTTGTTTTATCACTACTGATCTCTGTAATTCCCATACTCAGCACCACAGATGCCAACGTTTTCCATAATAATTCCTTATAGCTGATTGGCTTGACCGCTGTTTTGATATCATTCCCAAATCTGTTGTGGTTGGGTATGTGGTCACAAAGGAAAACAGAAAACAAGAAGTGAGCCTATGTGTGGTCTCCTGCGTGTATATGTACATAGCCTGTGTAGGCTATGCACTGGGCTCTGGACTGGGTTGGGCCATCTGATGGAAATGTAAGAAAAAATGTTCATAGTATGGCATCAGCAGTGTTCTTTGATGCAGGCAAGAGAAATGCAGGACTCTGAATGGAGAGTTCTCACGGAGGGCTGATAACTCGAGGCGAGGAGCACTATTTGGTTAATGTAGCAACACTTCTGTGAAAAGCCCATTGTGCAACACTCATGCACATCTGCATGCGCACACACAAACACACACACACACACACATATTCACTCTGCATGGCCTTGCTTTGCATAATATACTCTCAGGTCATAAAATAAACAGCAGGGAGACAGTTTTTAATGAAGCGTTAATATATAACTAATGAATATCTGACCCGGCCAGTAATGGTGTGTTTGCACACACATCACCGTTTCAAAATGGCTGAAGCGGAATCCTTGGGGCACCTGTGCTTCTGGTGCGCGCTGTTTGTAAAGTGCACACACACACACACACATACACGTTTAGCAGTGTGCAGGGTGGTGCTCTTCCCTCGGGCATTAGCCGAGTGGCTTACATCATCGTAAGCAGCGGCGCAGCAGCAGCAGCAGCAGCCAGTCAGCACTGCCAGCTCGTGTCCAGGGTGATTTGTTGCCACTGGGAAACGTTGGCCGATAAACCGGCCTGTGAACACGACTAACGCTGCCTCACACACCTACGTATATATATATATAAACATGCACATTCTTATGCACACCCTGTTGTCCTCTTGTACACACACACACACACACACACACACACACACATGTATATGTAATATACATAACGGCCTAGACTATTTAATCTAAGTATAGACAGTCACTGTACACACACATATGCTCACAGTCATATATGTCTTATATGCCACACACACTCAGCTGTCTGAGTTACAGTGCACAGGACAGCAGTTGAGTCTTCTAAGGGATGTGTGTGGAGAGGGCCGTAGATGATGTGGGGCTGTGATGGCCCTGTAGCCTGTGACGCTCGGAGTGTGGGGGGGTTCCACTGTAGTCAGCAGGGAATACATGAGCTGAATACATGAGCCTTTGGACGAGGAGTATGAATAGGCATCCTGCATCCTGTTTATTGTTGTGCTTCAGGAAGTGAGGGATTTGTTGCTAATAATTTTTTTTTTTTTTTTTTGATTAGGGTCTTATGGGCGGGTGGGGGGTTGGAGGACGTTGATGACATCAACCCCAACTCGTTCTTCTTGCGGGGGCCAGCACACTGCTTCATTTGCACAGCTGATCCAGTAGTCCAGTCAGTGAGAGCAGTTTGTGTTTAGGGAGGAGAGTGGCCACAATGGCTTTGAGTCTGAAACCTGTAGATGAACATCCTGGTGTGTGGGTGAGGCATGGGGCCATTCCAATCTGTCTGCAAGCCACTGGTTGCCCCTTTGTCTTCAGGCCCTGTGCCACAGATTTATTGTAGAGGATATAGCCCATTGTGTTGTTTTCAAACTGATTGTTCAGGAGACGACAGCGCTTGAGGAAAGAGATTGTATGTGTGTGTGTGTGTGTTTGTGTGTGTGTGTGAGAGGGTGCCATGTTCCTTGAGCCTTGTATTTACTGCTTTTTTGCCAGTGTGTCCTGAAGGTCTGCATTAGAATTAGGAATATGGCATTGCCTATTCATTTGTATTCTTGGTTGTGGAAAGTGTGTGTGTGTGTGTGTGTGGTGTGTGTGTGTGTGTGTGTGGTGTGTGTGTGTGTGTGTGTGTGTGTGTGTGTGTTAGGGCATGACAAATCTTTCTGCTGAATTGATCTAAGTTGGTGTAGTGGACTTAACTAATGTGAATCATTTAAATCATGATCGCAAGGAGAAGACAAAGACCCCACACAACAGAACACAACATATATCACCCATAGCCTGCAGTCAACTGGGCTGAATGAATTTGATACATAGTGAAGATTTTCCTGAATGCCCCAAGAAACAAGCAACAGACTGAATCATACGGTTGCAATCATGTCTTAAGAATGGCTCCATACAAGAGTGACTAATCTGTGTGAATAAGTCTGCCTGGTTTTAGAACCAGGCTGTTTCCTTGTTATCTTTCGTTGGGCATTTGCTCTTAATCACACTTCCCATTTTCAGAGGTTACTAATCACCAGAAGAGGTCTGAGGAAGAGAAGGAAGTTCCCAAGTGGCCAGGCTACTCACGCCATCATGGGGTTTTTGAAGAAGGCTGGACTGGCTCTGATGGGGGGGGGGGGGGGGGGGGACAAAGCCCTTGTGGCTGGTTGTTGTTTCCTTTGTAAGAGTCATAAGTCAGATGCTGTCTGACTTTTGCCTTTTGGGTCTACTAATGATTAGACAGCTAGTGTTTAAACAGCCTGGTATTCCACACACTGGGAAAGGGCAAAGGGGGAATGGATACAGAACAAACACTCCCTCAGTTAGTCGTTTCAGTACAACACTCAGAGGCTCAGTCTCAATGTCTCAAGCCAGCTAACCGCAAATCCTGGCTAATTTCGATAAGCCTCGCTCGTTTTAGAGAGAGTTTGGTTCCATTACTCTCGCTAACAGGAATCTCAGCTGAGTTACTGGGGTGACATATGCTCCTTGGCAGGTTAACTATCAGGCTCATAGACAGTAGATCAGGCTTAATAAATTGGTGTCTCAGAGAATACAATCTGTCAGAAAGTCCCCAAAACTGGTTCCGTCCATCTGCTCTTATAATCTTTGCCAGCAAATAGAGGTTGATAGGTTTTGTAGACTCTGAGCAGTCATGAATTTACATATTTACTAAACTACTACGTCTACATTGAAGAATTCATTAGGAGTAAATCTGGGTACGTATAAAGAAAAAAAATAGGTTTAACATGCGCCACATCCCAGCCTACAACGTGGAGGTGTTATGAGTAGCATGTCTCAACTGAATGATTGATTGCCTTTGGTTGCGGCAGCAAATCTATTTTACAATTTGTGTGTAAATACTATGTGATTAACAATTTGTTCCAAGAAACGGCAGACAAAATAAAACAGTAAAAGATCGAGTTATGATTCAGTGTGCTGTTTCAAACGATTAGCTCCAATTTCTGCATTGCCTGTGGTATTATTCTTTTTTCCTTAATATTCAGCTATTTCACTCAAAATACGGCAGTGATTTTCTGCAGTGAGTTAATTGAGTGACCCGTCACAGGTGGTCTCCCAATAATGCAAACAGCAAGGTGACCACTCACAGCCTTGCAATCTCATTCACTTAACACTGGGAGTTAGTTAAGTGTTTGAGGACTAAGGGCTTAGGTCTCAGGGAGGACATTGAAACTCAGCCATTCACTCGCTCCCTCACACACAGCATTCACTCACTCACAGCAGCTGCTCACTCAATCAGTCGCTCATTGACACTCGCTCACTCACTCACAGCTTTCACATAGCACATATCCACAAACATACTCTCTGTCTCCCTCTCTCTATCTCTCTCTCTTTCTGGTTTGCTTGCTGAAACACACATTAAGCACATATTTAAAGTCTCTCTCTTCCTCACACTCACACACACACACTCACACATATCCATCCCCCTCTAAGCCACTCAGATTCTACATCTCTCCATAGTGAAAAGCTCTGCATGCTGTGCATTATGCAGAAGCACAACACTCTGAGCACCCTTGGAATCTGCAGCTGACGTGAACTCAAGTTACCTGGACGCTGACATCCGTCCGCCTGCCCGTCTTTCTGCCCGTCACTCGAATCGAGCTGTTGCCATGACTGCCAGGCGCTAAAAAATTAATGCCATGGCAGGACATCAATACCGACGTCCGATTAGGGCTCAGAAAAAGGAGTGCTGTTAGCACAACTAGGCCACAATGAATGAGTCCACAATGAATCTGGCCTGGACGAGAGATGCGTTCACTAGCCTCTGAATCCATTTATGCTCACCCAGAATATTCTGTGAACATTTGTAGGCATAGGAAAACAGCCAGATAAGGGTGGCCTTGTTCTCAGCAAACAGAAACAAAGCTACTCGGCTGCTATTACATCCATAGGAATTTCAGTGACACCGAAAGGTGTTAACATGAAGTTGACACTCTTTTAGAATTCTTTTGGAAGATTAAAAAAAAAGTGCTCGTTTGTGAGGGTGAGGTTAGCCGTGATATTCAAGAAGGCTTGGCTTGCTTCAAGCTCACCCAAAGTTGTTTGATGGCATAGAAAATGCCTGTCTTCTCTTTGGGCCTGTGAAGTTCCTCTATGTCAGTCTCACCTAGTCATGATGATTTGTGTACTGGGTTACATGCTGAAAGTGAAAAGGACTTCCTCAAATTATTCATAAAAGTTATTTGCATAGAATTTTTCAAAATGTCTGTTTATGGAATAATCCAGTTGTCTTTACTAACCTAAGCTCAACCATGAAAGATTTTTGTATGGAAGAACATGACTGGCTTGCGGAGAGTAGGTTTCTCTAGGCCATCAAAATTCAGCTGCACTGATGTGTTAGAACAGCCATTGTGAGCCAGGTCTCCTAGCTCAATATCAGGGACCAGCGCTGTAAAGGCTTTTCTGGATGAATGGGCCAAATTTCTCAGAGAGGCTTTCCAAAGCCTCTCAGAGGAAGCTGTTGCAAAGGGTAATGAGATTGAGTTGACTAATGAGGTGCCGCAGTTGAAATGGCAGTCATCCCAGTACTTTCTTTTATATGGTGTTTGTAGATGTTAGAGCTGTGTTAATACTAAAATACTAGAAGCTGTGTACCCTTCCCCCTGAATATGCCTTTGTGCACTGACGTGTGCTCCTGTGGATCTGTTGCGTCACTGACCTGTCATCTACTCCACTCAAGACCAGCTGTCATCTCCGTAGCTGATAGCATTGGAACCAGACCTCCATCAGCTAAGATTGAGGTTGGGTCTGACAAGGAGTGGTTGACATCCCAGTGCCAGGGGTGAAAGCATGAAAGCATGTACCAACATGAAAGTTAAAGTTAAATAATTATTGAAGCATTAAAAATGTATATCAAAACTCTTTGGAAGCGTATACTGTGTTCTTGCGAACATTGGTTTTAATTGAAGGTCTTGACTCAATTTAAGGTAAAAATGGTGCATAATTTGACCTTAGTGGAGATGCCTTCATTGGGTATGAATCCCCATGCCATTTAAGCGGCTCTGAGTGGTTCCTTGTTTTTTTTGATGATTTGGAAATC
Source organism: Tenualosa ilisha (assembly GCA_015244755.2). Classification (NCBI taxonomy): domain Eukaryota; kingdom Metazoa; phylum Chordata; class Actinopteri; order Clupeiformes; family Clupeidae; genus Tenualosa; species Tenualosa ilisha. The sequence goes on from PYXC01002645.1 coordinate 440,910, forward strand.
AGACAGGCCAAGAGAGAGCAAAGATCACATTTGCTAGTGGGGGTTACACATGTGGGTGCACAGAGCATAGCTTACAGAGTCTGGTAAATGCTAGGCTCCAACCACATGATGTGTGACTTTGTTTTCGTCAGTTTGGGGTAGGAAAAGGCTGTCTCCTGATTTGCCTGAGAGCTGAGCTGAGTGGCTGGCATTGTGCTGGTGTTTGCCACACAGTGTGTGAATGTGTGTGTGTGTGTGTGTGTGTGTGTGTGTGTGTATCACAGGCCAGGCACTTCACCAAAAGCTCTTATAGGACCATCAGTGTCTGAAAGCTTCTCGTATTGAGTAGTCTGATTCCTGGAAGGCAAAGTCATATATATGCTAAAAGTTTAGCAAAACTTCATAAAGCCTGAGTTGTTTACGAAGCCCAGCGATGATTGTGACTGGTTTCAGGCTGAAATGTGAAGGGATACACTTCCATATTGTGTGTGTGTGTGTTTGTGCATCAGGATCATATGAGTTTAGCCAAAGGAGATGTTTGTTTTGCTCAATTTGCCTTCCTCTTTTTATGGCACTCGCGTGTCTGTGTGTGTGTTTGTGTGTTTGTGAGAGGAGATAAGAGAGCAAGAGTGAGTATTAAGTACTGCTGAATGGTTGTCTTGTGTGAAGGGGTCGTTGAGCCCCCAGGCTGTCTGTCACACTGCCTGATGCGTAATTGCATCTTGAACTCTCTCTCTCACACACACACACACTCACACACCACTCACTCACTCACTCACTCACTCACTCACTCACTCACTCACTCACTCACTCACTCACTCACTCACTCACTCACTCACTCACTCACTCACTCACTCACTCACTCACTCACTCACTCACTCACTCACTCACTCACTCTCACTCTCACTCTCTCTCTGTATCTCTTCACTTCACTTCTCTTGTCTGTGATGTCTCTTCATCTCACAAACACACTGCACACACATGTGTAAACGTATAATACCTTAACTAAATTAGTGTTAACAGGGAAGATGCTGTGAAGGTCTAGCCCGACAAGCCAGACTATAACATCAAAATGTATAGTCTGGACATGGACTCAATTCTGGGGGCGGAATCAGTGGTAGTCTTTCAAACTGCCTCTGCATACAGTAGGATAACACTACAAGAAATCAGAGTGCAGTACAGCAGCCAATGGGATCTACTTACCCCAGTAGCTCTGTCTCATGTTCACTTTCCTTGTGGTGTTGTTCTTACAAAAATGTAAGGGTATGGTCTTTGCTCCTTGTGTGCATACTGCTTTTTGAAGCATGCTCTTTTCTTTTTTTTTTAGGAGTGGGACCTGATATACTATAATCTTAATCCACTATACACCTATTGATTGGCTCCTTAGTATCTACCTAGTTGACCCTGAAGCATTTGTCTATGTCAGTGATTGGGCCATGCATGTCTAATGCTGCCTTAGAGTTGTACTCACACGTTGTCCCTTGAAGTCATAACTTCTACTTGTCAGCTCATTTAAAGTCTGACTACCAGAATTTTGAATTTCCAAGATGTCTGACCGAACAGTAAATGAGAGTTATAGATGTTTGGGCTTGGTATTGTCACTTTTTTCCTGAAGTTACAATTCATAAAGTTTTGTTTGGTTATTAATTTTGTTAATTTTTTTTTTTAAACTTTTTTTTGCAAGTCAGTACATTTTTCAGTAAGTATTTCAACTACTGTCATTTGCATTCGTAGAAATGTCCAGTAGTGTCCAACCTGTTTCCAGGTGTGCCCAACCCAATTACCAGTTTCTAGTTGCCAGTTGGCACACAGTCAAGTACATATGGGTGTGACAGTAACATTGTGAAAAGCTCATTAAAATTCCTCTTCCTTTTGTGAATGTCTGTACTTATTGTGGCAGGTACAAAGTTAGTTCAATAGACAAGCTCTCTCACTGGCCCCTCTTCACGGAGAGCTGCAGCTGTTTGGTTTATGGACATTAAATTGGTATTGAGAGTCCAGTCAAATGAGTGGATGTGATTGTGCTACTTTTGACAGTAGCACAATGACAGGTTCTCAGTATTGTAAAACTACAATTTATTGCTCTTATCAGACAAATATCTAAACATTCATACGAATTAAATTGAATTGTAAAGCGCTACATACGTATTTGATTCATGTAATATTTTAGCATCAGCACTGCTGATTCACATCAGATGTCAGTTTATTCCATTAATACAGTGTTAATACAGTGGACTATTTGACTATTAGAATGTTGGCAGTTGCCAAATCTTTAAGATGGGGAGATGAAGGGGTATTTTTGGAGATGTATAGTGTCTGAGCAGAAAACGCCATCTCTATGGCAACTCGATAGCCACAACGCCTATTTGCTAGTTATCTGAAGGAACCTGTTAGCTGTGGACCTTTACCACAACAACACTGTTGCGGAGTTGAGCCTAGTCTAGTGGTATGGTAGATGGTTGGAAAGCGCCTAACCTGGGCTTGGCAAGTGACTCGGGGCTTCCAAAGATTTGCTTTAGTTACAACCCTTGGGACGTTAACTCCAGTGCTTTACAAGTGGTTTGAAGCAGCCCTATGGCTTGTCTTCACAATAAGAATGCAGTGGTGTTGAGTGTCTCTCTCATCAGCTTAAACAGTTGTCATACCTCAGGACCCACAGATTGCTTCTGATCAGCAGAGAAGGTGTCTATAGTTGCCTTTCGATCTGGTCCATTCACCCGCCGTCCATCTAGACGGGCTCTCTTAGACCATTACTTCTTTCCTCCCTAGTGTGTGTCACCACATAGTCTGCCCAGGCCTGTTGATGTTGGGATCCCTCACGATTTTGACCCAGTGTATTATGGGCTTGTGGAGGAACCAGCCTCTCTAATGGTGTTTTCCCTAGACCTAGAATAGGATAGGATTAACTTTTAAACGCCCTCAAGGGGGAAACTCAAACGCTACCATGGACAACATACAGACAACATACACAGCAACATGTAAAAGACCATGCAAACACAGTACAGTGTGCAGCATACAACAGTATGGGGACAGTAATAGGACAAGATACAACAGTACAACGTGTAGTAACAGGACAGCAACAAGAACCATGGAAGTACAGTAGTGAGCAACATGCAACAATAATAAATAATGGCGCCAAGTAGTGATAAGGACTAGGCCGCTAATGTCGAGACAGGGTCTAGACGGAGACCATGAAAAAAAGTCAGTTTTTATAACCATAATTTTATCACCGGGGGCACCAATGGATCCATATCAAAATCCCTCTGTACTTTATTGGATAGCAATTCAAAACGGTTTAATTTGTTTCCCTCCATTTCATAAATACTTTTGAACAGCGTAATGGCCATCTTGTCTCTGCTCTGTGATCACACAGCTACTGAAGTCACTCACTGAACGCATAATCTTTGCATAGCACCTTGGGAGGTAATATTCAAATAATCCCCATTAGCATTACCATTCATTCATTCATTCCCAGCATTCATGTTTTTTTTTAATTATTTAGACTCATTTCTAATGATGGATAATTGGAAACATTTATTAACGTGAACTTTAAAAAATATCGGGCTCGAGTACTCGAAGATTACAAATTCTTCTCTTCCCACTGTGGCCCGAGACTGAGTCAAAACCAGGTCTTTGAAGAGTCAAGTCAGAGACGAGCATGGTCTCGAGTCTGGACTCTAGTAGACTAGCACTAAGCATAAAAATCTGTGTCTTGCCAAAGAAATGACACCAGTTTCTTACAGGTCAGTAATTTTTGTTGAAAAGTCTCATTGCACTAGGTCCTTAATCTCTCAGTGGAGCAGCTGGGAAACAGGAGCCACTGACTCCTACCATTTCTCACAAAGAAGCTATGGAAGGGGTGACTTTCTTGTGACAGGACACATCTTAACTTTCTCATGATTCTCTGCTCTATAACAGCCTCCAGAGAACTAGAGCTGAGACCAATGACAGAATCTGTGTTTTTTTTTTTTTTAATTAATTTATTCTTGTCATCCACTGCCAAACAGCCACCATAGCACACAACAGCATAAACAAGAACACTGCCCAGGAGTCCATGACAGAGAGTGTGTAGCAAAGGCCATACTCATATTAAAGGACCTTGGTTTTCTAAGGCAAAATTGATCCTTCTTTCCTTTCTAAGGAAAAGTAAACCTTCTGCTGTGGATGTCATGTTGTCTCTTGAAAGCTCTCTGATGTCACTCCCTGGGCCCTCGTCTATATCTTTGCACCTCTCTTTCTCTTTTATTTTCCCCTCTCCTCTCCCCTCCCCCTCCTCTCCTCTCCTCCTCTCCCCTCTCCCCCTCCTCTCTTGCTCTCTCTCTTTCTCTCCCCATCTCAGCCCTTTCATCCTGTCTCCTTCCTGCTGAGCACAGAATAGAAGACCACAATGGACTAATGGATTTTAATGAGAAATATTACTGCCATCAGCTCTGTAATATGGTGTGAATTTGAGTGATGAATGTTTCTCTGTTTTGTGTGTGTGTGTGTGTGTGTGTGTGTGTGTGTTTTTCAGTGAATGTGTGTGTGTGTGTGTGTTTGTGCAGACAGGGTGATGCAGGGAGACAGTGGTGGGAGAGTAAAACACTGTCTAGTCTCCAGTGCTTTGTGTTTGCCTGTTTTTACTGTGGTTCTCTATGGACAAGAGCTGTATTAATGATGTGCCTGCATATTGGGCTAATTAGCCTTGTGGATCTGTTACACCAGTGGGATGAACGTGCACACTGTACACACAATCTGTAGAATATTAAACACATAGGCCTATATACACACACACACGCACACACACATATATACATATGTGTATATATATACACACACACACACACATACATATAATATGTATATATATATATATATATAAACACACAACACAACAACACACACACAACACACAAAACAACACACAACACACACACACACACACACACACACCACAAAACAGAGAAACACTCACCAGCTTCTTCTCAGAAATCAGATACGTACACGGATACCTGGAATCCTATTTTTTTCACTCTCTTGCTCTCTCTCACTCTTGCTCCTCCCTCATTCGTCTCTCTCTTGCTCTCTCTCACTCACTCCCTCACTTTCTTGTTTTCTCTTTGGCCTCCCTACCAACGACACTCAGCGCAAAACTCTGTGGGTTTTATTTAAAGAGGTGCGAAGACTTTTTGTGCAGGGTGAATGAGCAGGAAGCAAACATCTCCATCCACCCTGGCCAGTCTGTACACCACATTACTGTAGCCTCTGACCTACAAGCCTCAATGTCAGCCTGCCAGGGCCATTTAGCCTGATTGCATCAACACTGTAAATGTTTATGGCTTTTCTAAGGACTGATTTGTTTATCTGAGCAAACGCTTCACTGTAGTTAGTGAAAGTCCTCCTGTTGGTTGTCTACAGGACATAATGTGGATGATTTGTGAACTGGACCCACAATAGATTTGGGAGGTGTGAGCGTTTGAGCTTGTTGTTCAGCTGGGCAGTCCTGGAGTGTGTGTTTTGATGTAGGAAGGAGTGGTGTGTGGGCGTTTTGGCCGAACCTGGCAACAATGGTGTTTACTGTGCTCCTTTGTGGAATACTATTGCAACCTTGAACTGGCTGCAAAATCATAAACTGTGTGTGTGTGTGTGTGTGTGTGTGTGTGCGTGCGTGTGTGTGTGCGTGTGTGTGCGTGCGCTGGGTGTTGTGTGTGTGTGTGTGTGGTGTGTGTGTGTGTGTGTGTGTGTGTGTGTGTGTGTGGGGGGGGGGGGGGGGGGGGGGTGAATATCTCTTGAGTGTATTGAACATGTGATATAACGCAATCTCTTATCTTATTATGCTCTCTGCAGGTTGTCTGGGCCCTCTGGCCTTCTCTCAGATGGACCAGGGAACTACAAATACAAGACCAAATGCACCTGGCTCATAGAGGGACAGTGAGTACACACACACACACACACACACACACACACACACACCTATATAGACTGACTAGCAAAGAGAACACCCCCATTTGCACATTGATGGGTAGAATAAAAACTCTAGTCAGACAGCGGAGGTAGAGGAAGTATCACCAGTGATGACAGGGTATCGCTATTCACACAATCTGATCTGAATGCTGTCATTTGCTGTTTATCCAAACCTGTTGCACACGGATGGACGGAGTCACTAAACAACACTGTCTGCCAATTGCTCAAACTGTGCCAGTTCTTAAGACAACAGATGAGATGAGAAGCTCATTTTGAGCCCTGTCTTATCTTTCGTTGTTTTGGTGTCAATGGCTTTCTGCTAACAACTCCAGCCTGGTTTTGTGAAAGAACATGAGTAGTATGCAAGAGTAGCCTCCAGTCCTGTTTTAAGCCATCAGCAGGTACAGGCCAGCGCATATATTTACAATACCACTGCCTCACCAACTCACCGTAGCGATAGGTAACAGTCGCGGTAACGCCTGTCTGTTTTCCCTGGGTTCTGTGAATTGCCATCATATAAGGGCAAGGCAAGACAAGGCCCCTGTGGAAGCACGGGGGGAGTGTGGTCATATAACTCAGTGCTGCCCAGCCCTGCCATACAGAGCACTGAACTCATAAAGTCAGTCAACTGATAGCAGAGCACCTTCAGGAGCCATATTTTCCTCTGGACTAACAGTCCAAGTCAGTGTTTTGAAGGATGCCGTCAGCACAGAGGGGTCACCAGCTCGTCTTGTGATTCCTCTTTCCTTGACCTTGTTAACCTTTGCTCCTATTGTGTTGCACCGCCGTCATTGTGCACCTTTTTTTCATGCAGTGTGGCAGCGTCTGTATGTTTGGTCCTCATGAACAATAATAAACCAGGAAGGGCATTTGGGATTGTATTACTGTGATTATACCAGTTCATTTAGAGGGCTGACAATCGCCCAATCGACAGTTACATTGATGCATTTAGCAGACGCTATCCAAAGCGACTTACGTTTTTTGTCAACTATCAATTGTTCAGGGCTAGTCTGCCCTAGAGCAACTTAGGGTTAAGTGCCTTGCTCAGGGGCACAATGGTGGCAGCTGGGATTCGAACCCATAATTTTTCAGGCTACTTGCACGCTAGCCAGGTTCCTCCGCTACGCTAACACCACCCGTTTACAGTTGAAGGTTAAAGTGTTATGGGCCTGCTCTATTTAACAATGCCTATGTTTTTTTGAGACAAACACAGCACTATATTTTGCTAACTGTTCAATACGTATGCACTGTCTCGTACAGAAGCTTTGCTGCAGCTCATGTTCTTGCTCTATCCCTCCCTGCAGGCCGAACACTATACTGCGGTTGCGGCTCACACACTTTGCCACGGAGTGCAGCTGGGACCATCTCTATGTTTATGACGGAGACTCCATTTATTCCCCCTTGCTGGCTGCCTTCAGGTACGCAATGGCCCTGTGTGTGTGTGTGTGTGTGTGTGTGTGTGTGTGTGTGTGTGTGTGTGTGTGTCAGAGAGAGACAGAATGGGTTTGTGACTATAGAGACTATAGGTGTTTGTGTATGAGTGAGAGGGAATGTGTGTTTGTGTAGCTGGAGTTGAAGTGGAATAATGCCTGTGTGTGTTCCTCTGAGTGTAGTCATGTTTGTGCTAATGCAAGCATGGGCAGCTAAGTAATGAGGACAGGATTGTGTGTGTAATGTGCCAGTGAAGGCTTCTCAGCCAGATATGAGCTACAGTAGGTCATTGTATGGAATCAATTAGATCTGCACCTCAGATTCATTTGTGTGTGTGTGATTGTGTGGTGTGATGCATTGTGATTGGTGAGATGCTAGAAGCTGTGTGTGTGTGTGTGTGTGTGTGTGTGTGTGTGTGTGTGTGTGTGTGTGGTGTAAGTGAGTTAAGTGGTTTAAGAAGGACTATGTCTGAAGCCTGGAGTCCTCACTCCTGCCCTGCTAATCTGCGATCAGCTCAGGACACAAACACACACACACACACACACAGTCTGACACATCTCAGATTAAGGGGCAGTAGGGCAAATTGTGGGAAAGAGTCCTTTCGGTACACAGACTTCAGAGAAGTATAGAGAAGGAAAAATCTATTTCCAGCTTATGTGTTTTGTCAGCAGTGACTTTCACATCACCCGATGTAACCTTTTAATTCTGTTGCACTTAACTTGGGCATTTCCCATAGCCACCGATAAGACTCTGAGTTCCGGATGTACAAAGAAATAGCGGCTGTTTTCAGACATGAAATGCCCCTTATAACATGGCCTTGCATGCGTACAGCCGCTTAGAGCGCTGATTAATTGTCAGCTGAGGGCAGAACTGCGGCCTGTGTATGTCCTACTTACACATATGCATTTATGGGAAGGGCAGGGGAAAAGGGGGTGGGAGAGACAATAAATTGTGCGGTCAGAGCACTTGTTAGCTTACTTAAACCAAATCAAGTAACTTTTAATTTTCTAATCTCTTACTTTCACTTTGTAAGCAATCCACTTCCCTTAATGTCTGTCTTTGTCAACATGCAGGAACATAGTGATCCAAGTATTTTCAAAAAAAGCCAAGAACTACTGTTTTGTAGTATGCTTGCTGCCATCTTATGTGTTGTATTTTTTCACAACTGATAAATTTTATTCCTGTTAAGATTGTCATCATTCAATGTTGACAGAACCTCCATGTGTGGCTTGTAGGTGCAGCTTACGCTCCAGAGGTTGGGGTTGAGCATTGATTACCTGACAAAGGGGAATGTTAGTAAATTCGACCTAGTATTGCCAAGAGCAGCACTCAGTACTAAGACTCGGTATTTGCACGGCCTTGCTACAGTTGGCCCTAAGTCACTGAAATGGGAGTGTGCAATAAATTCAATGCACACAAGTGGAATTTAAAGCCGAGTGCAATTTTTTTCCGTTGTTCTGTCTTGACAAAGATGGGTTGAAGGAATACTTGACTTCCATTTGAGAAATTCAATCAAGCGGTATGTGTGTGTGTGCGTGCACGCACTTGTTGCACCTGTTACATTGTCCAACAGTAGTCAGTCTCCTCCATTTGAACAGGGAGAGTTATGGAGTGAGGTCTTGATGGATTGTTGTCAGTGGGCACTCCAGTGTCTCCAGCTGGCTCCCCTCTTAGGCAAGCCACCGCTACACTGGGACCCTCATTAAGGAAGGACAACACAGCACAGAGAGGCTACTGGGAGCACATCATGACACACACACACACACACACACACACACAGGCAGAGCAGGATTGTCTCCAGGCAACTCTCCAGCAGCCCAGTAGATATGCCGCCTTATTCATTGGTGTGTGTTTGTGTATTACGTGAGCTCGAGTGTAAAGTACATTGGCTCTAATGAGATGCATCTGAATGCAGAGGCTTTTTATACCAAATGCTTGCCTCTGGCTCTGGTTTTAAACGTGTCTCCCTGTTCACTAGGTATACAGACCCATGAAGATGTGCTTTGTGTCTGTCTGTCTGTCTGTCTGTGTCTGTCTGTCGGTCGCAGTGGCTTGATCGTCCCCGAGCGTTACGGTAATGAAACCGTCCCTGAAGTGGTTGCCGAGTCTGGATTCGCCCTCCTCCACTTCTTCAGCGATGCTGCTTACAACCTGACAGGATTCAACATCTCCTACAGGTATACCACACACAGACACACACACACACACACACACTCAGCTCTTATTCTCCAGCACCCGCCTGGTGTTAACATGACTGTCAGGTCATTTGAATGTTATCGGAAAGGCAACTTTGATTTGACTGCATGCTTCAGGATAGGAACACAGACACTGTCAGACTAGCTGAATACGGGATTAGAGAAGGGAACAGGAGAGAGAGAAAAGAGGGCACAGAGAGAAGAAAAGAGAACAAGAGGAAGGAAAGATGAAAGGCAGGAAAGAGAGAGAGAAAAAAAGGGGGAGTCAGAGAGAGGGATGTCTTCTTTGACCTCTGCCAACGCTGAGGGGACTACTGATTGGGAGGCTTTCAGGTTGTGCTGCTGTGGTCTCCATGGTGACCAAAATCGGCAGGCCTGAGGTTGTAAAGCAAACACACACACACACACACACCACACACACACACACACACACACACACACACACACCAAATACAGACACAGACACACACACAAACTCACATACAGGGAAACACAAACGCAGACGCTTGTACACACAGAAGCACATCTAGGTTTGGGTTGACAAAAGTAGAAAGAAAGCCAAAGACATCAAACAATTTCTATTCAGCTGTTATGGCCCCCACGCACACACATACACACACACACACACACACACACACACACACACACACACACACACACACACACACACACAGACACCACCACACCACCACCACCATTCATCGCCAATGCACTCCCCCACCTCTCCGTCTCTCTCTCCTCTCATTCTCCAGCACAGCTCCACCTCTCCGTCTCTCTCTCCTCTCATTCTCCAGCACAGCTCCACCTCTCCGTCTCTCTCTCCTCTCATTCTCCAGCATAGCTCCACCTCTCCGTCTCTCTCTCTCCTCTCATTCTCCAGCATAGCTCCACCTCTCTGTCTGTCTTGCGCCATCAGACAGTCTTCCTGAAAGTTTTAATCAGTCGCTCATTCCATTGTGCAGAAAGCATGAGTTCCAGTGTCGGCCCCAGTCAAATAAGAAACGTAAATAGTAGCTTTGTGAGCCTCGTGAACAGAACGAAGATGAAAGGAGGAGGTGAACCCCCTTCTATGGCTGCCATACGGTCCACAGTATCAGTTTGATAGTATTTGACCTCATTGTTTGGTTTACTGAAAGGAATCAAAGCCCTGAACCATGTAGACACCTGTTACAGTCATAAGCAGCTTGAATTTTGAATCCATTGATATAAATGCCACACAAGACCACAGTATTAATCAAGGATTTGTGTTTACTTTTTTTCCGTATGTCTGTCATGCAGCATAAACACGTGTCCCAATAACTGCTCGGAGCAGGGTGTGTGTCGGGACAGCGGAGATGTGGATGGCATCGTGGTGTGTGAGTGTGACGCGGGTTGGAAGGGCGACGCCTGCGATATCCCAGCATGCCCCTCTGGCTGCGGTCACCCCCACAGGGGCTCCTGTCGCACTGGGACCTGTGTCTGCAAACCCAACTGGCAAGGTGGATATGGGCATCTGGACACACACACACACACACACACACACACACACACACACACACACACACACTTCCTCAAGTCATGTTCCTCATGTCAGCAGTCTTGTTTCTTCTCTTACACTGTCCTCTGCGCCACAATGTCCTTCCTGTCTCCTCCTTTTACTTTCTCTTCTCCATCCTCCCTCCCTTCTTCCTCTCCCCTTCTCTCTCCCTCTCTTCCTTCCATTTTTTCTCTTCTCCTTTCCTACTCTTACTCTACAACTTTTTGTCGTGTCTCTCAGTATCTCTCTCTCCTTTCATTTCTCTCTCCTACCATCTCTCTTCCTCTATTTGAGGATGTGTTGATTCATGTGTTTGTCCCAGACTGACCTATCCCCCTGCAGCTTCACTAAGCCATGCTCCTGCAGACAAGGAACCATTTGTGAGTGTGTGTGTGTTTGTGTGTGTGTGTGTAAGTCTGTATTCACACTCATGTGTGAGTGAGTGAGTGAATGAATGTTTGAAAGTTCAGACATTAAGTTTATTTAGCAGCGGCCATGTGACAGTCAAACATGCGCGCGCGCGCACACACACACACACACACACACACACACACACACATGCAATCATGCTCACTCACTCACATAATCATCATAAACCCTTGCCAAAGCCCAAAAACCCTTGGTGTTTGTAGTGACGTCTTAAGGCTGATTAAGAGGCTCTTGTTTCTGTGATACTCATGAAGTTACAAATCAGTATCATATGATTAATTTAATTTAGCTGATCATGTGCTTTATGTGTGTGTAGACACACACACACACACACACACACACACACACACACACACACACACACACACACACACACACACACACGTACCTCAATGTTGACTATGTGCAATCTACGCTGCACAGGGACAGACTGCTCCATTCCCGTCCCGGGCAACGTCTCCTATTGGACAAGAGCAGAGTTCAGCCACCAGGGCCTGGCCCGTGCTTCCCACAAGGCCGTGGTGCATGAGGACATCATGTGGGTGGTGGGCGGCCACGTGTTCAACTACACCAGCTACCAGATGGTCAAGGCGTAAGTACTCACACCAGCAAGTCCACTGCAGACTGGATCTCTGTAGATACTCCTCCGTTTATTAGATTGGGGCTAGAGATTTCACAGAGGATCAGATTGCCATGAAGCCAATGGCAACATAGGCTCATGGTTATGAGTAAAGATTGTAGACTACAGCGTAGGGGTTTACAATTATTGGCAAGACTCTTCTATGGAATATTGTAGGACTGCTTTAAACTCATATATGAAGTGCGAGATTGAATCTAGGGCTGTCAAACGGTTAAAAAGTTGCATTACATAATATGGTGTAGTTAATCAAAAAATGTATTATTTTTCTTGTCTGATTCAAATGTACCCAAATGACAAATGAGTAAAAAACATTACCATATTTTAACCATGTACACCACAGTGAACATAATCCACAGCATACCTGCTTGCTCCATTGTGTTCCATTATTTGATTTATTCTATTATATATCAGAGGTAACTGATGACTGTTGGCCTCAATGCACACATCAAGTAAAAATAAAAATCTGGGGCCTCATTTATAAAACGGTGAGTAAGATTCACGGCAAAGGTGGCGTATGAACAAAACACAGACAATGCGTATGAGATTTAGATTTAGATTTTTATTTAATTTTGCACACGATTTTCCTACAGCAGTTTCCTTTTATAAATCACAACCTGTGCTAAGTGTGGATGATTGCCTGTGTATAGTCAGTGAAACGCCATGATTAATATTAAATTCTGACTGAAAGCCTAATACTTAGACACAAACGCATCAATTTACCCATTTTTACACGCAAGTTCTGCACAAAAATCGTTCGGCGGCTGAATAGTTATAATTATAAAATCTGTAAAAAGCGCAGTATTTACTTTAATCAAAACAGAAATCGAGAGATGGAGGACCTATCAAGACAAAATGAGACAGGCTTTTCTATCCACTCATGTAGGCCAGGCTGAGGCAGAGTAGACTACATGTGCTCCACAGTTGCCTTCTTCCGAGAAATAGAAGTTCTTAAAGTGAACTGGCAGTGAAGGTGCACTCTTCTGTTTGTGATATGCATCTTCTGGTACTTAAGTGAGCGTTGCAGTATCCAAGGTTTCGTAGGCCTGCTAGACTGCCTCGTCAGGTAAACAGGACTGGTAGGGTGGTTACTCTTCACTGTATGTGTAGATATCTGACCATTTGTTTCTTGTGCGCATTGCATGGAGTATCAACCAAACACGTGTTTGAATTCAAAACATGGCTTATTTAACAGTTCCACCATTGTGGGTTGCAGTTTCTTCTTCCTTTGGCTTAAATGTATGTTTGCATGGGTCAGAGCTTAAATGTGTGTATGCATGGGTCATAGCTTAAATGTGTGTATGTATGGCTCAGAGCTTGCGCGAAGAAGCACACCTTTTCCTGTCAAGTTCACCTTATATAAATCCCAAAGTTTGCCTACAATATGGCGTGCAGAATCTTTTGGTTGGATGCAACGTTTCTAAATGAGGCCCTAGGCCTTTTCAATGATGTGTTTATTGACAAAAACACTGTGTTATGCATTGTCTTTTGCATCTTTGCACCATCCTTTTAATTCAGTCTCTGATTTCATACTAGATCTGTGCTCTTTGTAAAATAAGGCACATGCCAGAGATTGTTTTTAAAACTCGTCTAGACAAAATCAAAGCGAACTAGAAATGTACATTTGTCATATTTGTAAAATACGACTTGGAAAAGTAAAAGGTGTAGGCTATAGTGTCCTTTTGCTGAACTGTGAGCGTATTTAAGGCCTCACTTGCTCTCTAGAGGGCAAAGTGGAGATGTAATCTGACTCTTGACAGTTTAGTCAAGTGATGTAATGATACTAGGCCTATCTGTCATCAAACACAGGAAAACACATTGGTGTGGCTACCTACCGTCAGGCTAGAGGTAAGGAAATGCACACCACATGCAAGCGCTAGGAATCTACCTAAGATCAAAACCAGGAAATGGCTTTGCCCACTACCGACCAAACTGGAAGTAAGGATTGCTTACCGCGTCATTTTTATCAAAGTTATCAAAGCTCAATGTTAATGTTAGAACTAAAATCATCTTAAAGCTAAAATCAGTCAATCAGTCCATATCCCTGTTCTTTGAGGCTACCGAGTGCTGTCAGTAGGTTAGCATTGGCTGCCGTTTGGCTATTTGGTCTGCGTTTCACCAAATTCTGTCATTCTCATACCTACCAGCAACACTCAGCAACATAAAGACAACAAGGCTAGGGGTTGATTCACTCTGGGTCATCACTTTAAGTTGAGTCATGTCTCTTCCTTATATGATTGACCAATTTGAAGGAGCATGTCTGTGTGACACAATGTGTTTTACTTCTTTCTCTCTCTCTCTCTCTCTCTCTCTCTCTCTCTCTCTCTCTGTTTCTCTGTCTCTCTCTCTACTTCAGGTTCAACCTGTCAGCTGAGAGGTGGATGAGTCTGAGCCCCTCTGTTAACTTGGTGACCCCTCGCTATGGCCACTCTCTGGCCCTGCACAAGGTACACCTTCAGTTGTTCTGGAATCACAAATACGTTGTTATACTTTCCATGGTAGCATCCAAATCAAACACACTAACACACACACACACACACACACACCACACACACACACACACACACACACACACACACACACCATGTGGTGTTTGTGAAATAGGACACGTGACCTCCATTGAATGCGTTGTGTTCAGGATGAACTGTACATGTATGGAGGCAAGATTGATTTCACGGGGAATGTGTCGGCTGAGCTGTGGGTGTTCCACATCCGGAACCAGTCATGGGTTCAGATCCCAGCACGAGTTAAAGAACCCTTCGCGGTGGTGGGCCACTCAGCACACACAGTCCAGATGAAGCCAGACGGGTCAGAACCTGTCATGCTGGTCATTTTCGGCCACTGTCCGCTCTACGGCTACATCAGCAAGGTCCAGCAGTACAACATCAGTAAGTAATCGCAAATACACACACACACAAACACACACAAACTACACTTGATGTAATGTACACATATTTACATGATGTGTACACAAACCAACCCAGACACTTGAGCCCTCAAGGATATTTTCCTTTTGAGCTCAATAGCACCCTCTGGTGTTTGTGTCAAGCATGAGCTCTATCTGAAATTAGAAAGTGTCCAAATGACTCCTTTACTGTTCCATGTTTCTTTCACTCTTATTTATCTCTTGTTCTCTCTCACTTTCTTTTCTCTCTCTCTCTCACTCTCCATATCGCTTATCTTTTCTCTGTATTCTCTTTGCATTCTCAATTCAAATATTTATATGTAATTAATTCAAGTAAATTTCAGCTTTTTGTAAGGGGCACTTCATCGTATTGTTTAGAAAGTACATTACCGTGGATCCTGTTCCCTTTTGTGGGCTAAGCCTATTAAGTCCTAGACAGAGAAAATGTATTGACGGTTGCCGTTTGAATAAAGTGTTTCAGTCTTTTACACTGTTTAATACTACCTTTTAGTACTGTTTCATATTACCTTTTAGTACTGTTTCATATTACCTTTTAGTACTGTTTCATATTACCTTTTTTTACTGCAGTCTAAGGTTAGGCTTAATGTACGTATAGGACGCAAATGACCTGTCTCCCCCCCACCCCTCCCCTAGTGAAAAACGAGTGGAGTGTTCTGGACCCTCGGGGAGCTCTGGTGCAGGGCGGCTATGGTCACAGTAGTGCCTACGACCCACACACACGCTCCATCTTTATCCATGGTGGATACAAGGCCTTTAGTGCCAACAAGTACGGCCTAGCTGGAGATCTGTACCGCTATGACGTCGATAAGAATATGTGGTGCGTAGATGTGTGTTTGTGTCTGTCTGTGTCTGTGTGTGTGTG
This sequence comes from Tenualosa ilisha, assembly GCA_015244755.2. NCBI lineage: Eukaryota > Metazoa > Chordata > Actinopteri > Clupeiformes > Clupeidae > Tenualosa > Tenualosa ilisha. The sequence continues at coordinate 456,828 of PYXC01002645.1, forward strand.
TGTAAATTATTATTGTAATTATGCAAATATATGGAGATTTTATCTTTTTCTTTAAATCTGATGTCTGATCAGTGAAGTCCACAATGTTGTATGTGGTTCCTTTGTGTCAAGATGATGAAGATTTACAACAATCTGATCATGCCCATATGGTAGTGTCAGACAGGGAGACTGTCCCATGTTGATGACCTCGCTCTTGTTGCCCACAGGACCATCCTGAAGGATAGCGGATCTTTCCGGTACCTGCACACAGCAGTCATAGCCAGCGGCACCATGCTGGTATTTGGCGGAAACACACACAACGACACCAGCATGAGTCACGGCGCCAAGTGCTTCTCCTCTGACTTCATGGCTTACGACCTTGGTGAGTTACGCACACACACACACACAAACAGCCCCATCCACCAGGCTGGAACAGTTTGATGATGAGCATTATAACCAACCCTATATTACAACTCTGAGACAATACTATTGTAAAAAATGCTGTATAAATATAATTGAATTGAATTGAATATTCTGAAGGTCCACGCCCCAGGGTTTTCTGGGTAATCCATGCGGTAGCTCAATTTGGACCAGATCGGGGCAGCGTTCATCACAGGGTTCTTTGGAGTGTTACTATGGTAACAGACACTGTGGAAAGCCCCAGCATTGAGACACACACACACACACACACACATACACACATAGATTGTCTTCCACAAACACCAAGCCATTGAGATCAGTCATTACACCCAGAAACCACACCAAACCTTAACAAATTCAAGTGGTTGCATATTATTTGACCTTGAGCAGGATTCCTGCCCACTCTCTTCATTTCTGACCTGGAGATAAGATAAGACGGCAAGTCAGCGCTGCTCTCCTTTTGATTGGATCACAACGTTTTGTATTTGATTGGATGACTCAAAAGTCTTGCCAGACCAGTAGTTCCCTTCACATTTCAGCTTCCAGAATAGATAGACAAAGCCACCCAAGAGGAGGATGGAGGCCTACAGCTGCAGGAGAAACAGTGTGAGGGAGATGTGTGTGATGCTTTATGTCTTTGTACCGCACATCTGGTATGAAAGACTGTATCACAAAGAGCAATGGAATGTCACAAAGAACCTCATTCAGTTCCATCATCAAATCTAAATAACCTTGATTGAATTATACACAAAAGGTCCTCTTGCCAGTGGAGTGGTTGTAGACCGTTGGTGAATGGGGCATTATCAGAATTGGATTGCCACACAAGTTGAAGAATGTATTTTTGGAACGTGGCCATAGAAGTGGCTATTTTTAAAGACACTCCTGGATATTCTCTATGCGTCAGCTCTGCCCGCTCTAAAATGGTTGGTTATTTCTAGTTTTTTTCCACAGCTATTTCCTCGTGCTATTTTTTAGCAGCACAGTGGTGGGAAATTGCGTGGTGTTTATGTGCATGTGCTCTCCAGTGGAAGAACAGAGCGCCGCTATGGCAACTGGCCTCCCCGCGGTGGAGCAGCTCTTAAGGTCACTCAAGAGCTTGGACTTTTTGCTGTGAGTCATTCATTATCAGAATGCAATGAAAAGTCACTGATGCACATACACACAGTGCAGACACACACACACACATATGCACACACACACACACATACACACAGTTACTCACACACACATACAGTGTCACATACTCACACGCATGCACACATACACTGTCACTGATGCATGTGTGCGCGTACACACACACACTCAGACACAATAGGGTTTCCATATTAGAAGCTTCCACCTCTATGTCCAGAAAGGCTCGGGAGAGATGGTCTGACAGGTTTGATCCCCAGCTGCGGAGCTTTGGCCGGCGGGGCAACTTGTGTGACGTGATGATGTTGGATGAAAATGGCCAATCTGAGGAGACCCTGTTCACTGGTGTTAGCACAGACAGGTGATCTGATAGCTGGGTGAGAGGGAAGGAGTCAGTCCCCTAAAGGAATGAATATGTGGAGCTGTAATATTGATTCTTTTTCCTCCTCTCCCATCGTTGGTGGAGCACGAAAACCTCTCCTCTGTTGATCTGCCTGCTGGCTATGAGCTCATGATAGGCACTTTCAGGGGCCCACCGAGAAAAAAAAAAAAGAAAGAAGGATTTTTGAGAGCACTGCATGGTATTTGAAGTGTCACAGATTCTTCCGCCCCAGTCACTCAGCGGAGGAAGGACTGGCTCTATACGCTACGCTTTAAAGCCTGGAGGGAAGAGGATGAGCCGTCTGTTCTTTCAACTGCTCCTCTCAGATGTCTTTGAGTGTTATTGGGCTCCTTTGCTTCTTCACAAAGATGGTTTTGATGATCGGAGCCATTAAAGATCACCTGACCATCTCCCGGGCCTCGTCTAAGGATAACCAGATATTAGAACCGTCTTAGAACTGGGCTGTTAGAACTTCTCCCTCGCACAGGCTGGCTTATCGTCTCTACCAACCCCCTTCAAATGGAAGAATCGGGGCATGAGGCAGACTCAGATCAGCGTGTGATCTGTGGCCCTCGGTTGGAGAGACGTTTGAAATGTGCCACTTGAGTTTGACTTTGCTGTTACTCCACAGCTGCTTGCAGGGACAGAGCTCCTTTCAGATGAAAAGCAGACAGGAAATGATGCGTGTAAAGTGTTAAAGTGTGCAGCACAAATGCAATTAAGTTCCGAATCGAATCAGACTCCAACGATAGCTTTAACGAGGAAGAACCGCCCCGTTAGAAGTTCTGTCTTTATCAAATTAAGAGACGTTTAAGTTTCCCTTTTAACAGTAATGAGTCAAAGATGGCAGCTGTTGAGGGCTGAAGACACGGAGGCTAATTCAGTCATCAGTAGATGCCATGCCTTCTCTCTCTCTCTCTCTCCCTCCCTCTCCCTCTCCCTCTCCCTCCACCTCCACTTTAAAAAACTTCCTCTCTCCCCTCGTCCCTTAGCACGAGCGCCATAATTAGATTCCTTCAGCCCCTGAAGCTTATCGCTAATTATCCGGCCCTAATAAGTACAACTGATTTTAATGAGCTGCCGGGACGTTGGAGGAGCCATTTGGAGCAGCTCTGTGCAGTGGAGTCACTCGCACACAGGCGCTTTTATGGCCGTTGCTATGGCTGCAGTTCCACAAGCGAGCAGCAGAGGGCAGTGGGAGACTGCACCAGAGGTGCTGGGCTGCTGTCTGCACAATCCGGGCTGCGGCTTGTCGCAGTCGCCGAGCAAATATGTCTCTATTTTTCCTCCACTGTTTTTAGCTCAGCATGCCTTATTGGCATGACAAATATTTTGAACAGAGTCATTAAGCACAAAATGAAGATTAATATGTTTATAGATGCCGATTTTGTGAGAATTATTCAAGCCATTGTTTGAACTGAGTCCACTCTTTTTTTTGTTCTCTTTGCTCTTTTTGTTTTCCTTTTCATTTGTATTCCTCTCTCCTCTCTCTCTCTTTCTCTTTTTCTTTTTCTCTCTCTCTCTCTCTTTCTCTGTAGCTTGTGATGAGTGGTCTGTCTTACCTAGGCCTGATCTGCATCATGATGTTAACCGCTTTGGGCACGCGGCAGTCTACAGCAACAGGTAACCCTCCAGTTCGCCCTCTCTCCTCACACACACACTCACACACACACAATACCACTACTATATCCATATCCATATTCTCATACAGAAGGCAGCACAGCCAAAGGTCCTGTCCTGTGGGGGAGATGTGGTGTAATTCCATCAGTGTCTGGGGAAAAACCTCAGCTCTCTCTGCCTCAACATAAATGCACCGCGGGGGACTGAAACTAATATTGGCACACTTTGGACCAGGGCCATAGTAGGGCCAGATCAGGGCCTAGACTAGTCTGCCTTCTGTGGGGGTATCTGAGGTCAGGCTCCCAGCCTGTTGTTGGTTTGATCAGGCGATGGTGGAATTGGCTGGCGGGTTTTTGTGTGTGTGTGAGTAAAACGATGGCTCACGTGCCGGAGATGGATTCCATTATTCATGCACAACATCAAAGGCAAGAGTGTGATTAAAAAATGATGGATTTTTCTTGCCTCTCGTCTAATTGGCGGGCAATGTAGAATAATTCCATCACGCCGATAGTCGGTGCGTAATCATCCTCATTTGTAGATTATGAAAAAGCCAAACTCATGAATCTCATTTGACAGCCTCAAATGCAACAGGATTAGTATCGGAAACTGATTCCAAATAAAGAGCATTCTTAGTCGCAAGGTTGCGTTTGGTTGCACTCAGTTGGTAGTGTTACGACTTGAGATTGACTGCTTGAGAGAAGTGTTGAGAGAAGTGTGTTTAGCTGTGCTGAAACCCAACATTACATCTCTTCAGGTTATCAGCCGACCCATTTGTCAGACTTCCAGATGTGTATTGTTTTGGAATGAAGTCCTTGTGATGCTGGTTCCCTGTACACTCGCAAGCAGTCTTTCACCCTCTCATTTTTTTCTCCTTTGCACTCTCTCTCTCTCTTTCTCTCTCTCTCTCCATTTATCTTCATTTCATTTCACTTTCAAATGAGTGCACATAACTTATCAAGATTTATTTGCACAAAAGGCACGCTTGCATTGTAAAATCAAACTGTTGTAGGACTAATATTTATGAGTTTCAACCTCATTAATATTCTCTCACACCCACACTTGCTCTCTGCCCCTCCCCATCCCCCCATCCCTGCCCTCTCTCCTCAGTACGATGTATGTGTTGGGAGGCTTTAACAGTCTCCTGCTGAGCGATGTTCTGCGCTTCTCTCCGGTGAGCTGCGCGGCGTTTGGCGGACAGGACGAGTGCCTGTCGGCATCTCCGGGGGTGCGCTGCGTGTGGAACGCCACCACCAAAGCGTGCCGGCCCTGGGAGGCAGCCTCCCCGGACCAGCAGGACCAGCTGCTCAACACGTGCCCTCCAAAGACCTGTGAGCAATGCCACTCTCGCTGTCACTTTGTGTGTGTGTGTGTGTGTGTGTGTGTGTGTGTGTGTGTGTGTGTATGTTAAGCTGTGAGTTAGTGTTAGTTTATCAATAATTTGCAAGTTGAATGTAATTACTCATCATGATAACAACAAGCATTCAGAGTTAATATATCCTGTGTTGTGTGTGTGTGTGTGTGTGTGTGTGTGTGTGTGTGTGTGTGTGTGTGTGTGTGTGTGTTTCTCAGATGCTGAAAACAGCACATGTAACCAGTACTCAGACTGCTACAGCTGCACAGTCAATACCAACGGCTGCCAGTGGTGTGCTGACCAGTGTGTTTCCTATGGCAGCAACTGCACCTCTGCCATGGTGAGACATCAGGCGCGCACACACGCGCGCACACTCACACTCACACACACACTCACACACACACACACACATGCACACACTCAGGAGGGAACCACTAGAATAAACATGAACTCGCTTAATTATTACTACTTCTAATTGCCAGAACTGCTGCTGACTTGAAGAGAATGCACTTAATTGGCAGAACTTGAGCTGCTCATGAGCGGCCCATGATGTGCAGGCTTAAGCTGACGCTGAGGGCTCTAATCATCACCACCTGTGAGCCAACCTTTTCAGCAATCAGCCATATTGTTCCTCTCATGGATTAGCCATAGGCACATGTACGCCATTAAGCGGGGGGGGGGGGCAAGCAAGCACAGCTTCCTCTGTGGACTTATACCAGACATGCGTCCTTAAATAGTTTCACTCTGTCTACTCTCATGACATGGGGCATCATCTCCAAATGGCTTTCTGTTGGAGACGTTAACCAGCCATCACACAACAAGCAGTGCTGGAGGCACTGTTGCATTGTTTAGATTATTGTTTATGGCAGACACATGAGTTTGTGTGTGTGTGTGTGTTTGTTTGTTTGTTTGTTTGTTTTAGGGCGCTGTAACAGAATATGAAGCCTGTCCGAAGGACAACCACTCATACGTGTGTAATAAGAAGACCAGCTGCAAGAGCTGTGCCACGGACCAGAACTGTCAATGGGAACACAGGAACCAGGAGTGCATTACCCTACCTGGTATGAAACGCCCTTAGTTCAGTCAGATTAGATATACTGCGCACAACAGGACACCCAATATACCCAGTCAGGTTCAGAGGTAAGCCCCCTCCACAGTGTTGTGATGAATGGGTAGTGTGGGGGAGTCTGATAGTTGGGCCGGTGCGGACTGTAGAGTTAGTAATCACTTTCCTGCAGGCCTTGCCTCTGTGCTTTGGCTGAATGGGCTAATCCTGTGGAACAGCACGAACGCACGCCATGGCTTTTGTTTTTTTGCTCTTGATACCGCATCTAATCCTCTCTCCCACCTTTGCCTCCTTTTTTCTCCTTTCTCCTCTGCTTCCTCTTTTTCTCTCATTCTATTTTCCTCCTCCCTCCCTCCCTCCTTCTCCTCCTCCTCCCTATCCCCCCACTCATCCTTGCCCGCACAGAGAACGTTTGTGGCGAGAGCTGGCACTTGGTGGGCAACTCGTGCCTGAAGTTGGTAACGGCCAAGGACAACTACGACAACGCCAAGCTGCAGTGCCGCAACCACAATGCCGTGCTGGCCTCGCTCACCTCCCAGAAGAAGGTGCAGTTTGTGCTCAAGGAGATGCAGAGCCGCTCGCTCCCGGTGAGTCAGCTTAGGCCAGTCTTATGCACGACACACAGCCCACACACACACGCACACACACAGAATATAAACCACGTAGCTGATGCTTTTCAGTCCAGATAGCCTTGTGTGGAAGCCATGGGATCTATAGTGTTCACTGGTGTAGTGGTGGGTAAACTATAAAATCTCTGATGCGGGTCGAGGTGAGATGCACTAAGGTAGAACCTGGCAAACTGGTGTAGCTCTTATCCATGTCTGTATCCTGCTGTATTCTAAACACATTGCAACCATTAGATGATACCAAGCACGTCACTAGGTGTTCCTTCAGGTCTCCACTCAGTCACTAGTTTGATTGAATTCATTAATTTGCTGTTCTGTGGACAAAAAAGTAAAAACACCTGTTCTAAAGAAACCACTGTATTCATGAACATTCATGAATTTCAAATGAAATGGTGGTTGAATGTTTTTGGCCTGAAAGCAAAGCCAAAGTGTCGTCTCCACTGCCTGGCTCTTACAGTCTGCTGCTGCTATGGAAGTGTTACAGGCCACAGCCTACTTGAGAAGGGTAGCGTGTCAGTGGAAGCTCTCTGGATATTCCGTGATAAAAAGCTATTTAGCATCACGCAATATTGATTGTAAATTTGATGGCTTCAAGATTACAAAGGTCTAGGGAATTTGGCTTGTAATATTCAAGAGAAAAGAGAGCCAATTTTGTGTCTAAAGTTGTGTTTAGGCAAAATATGTTAGCATGTCTTTGTGGAGTCAGTGACACAGTTCTAACATGAACCAAAATGTTGTGAGTTAACAAAAAAAAACCTGTCAAGTTTAGCTTTTTAGGACTCCCTTTATAGTCGAGACATTGACAGGTGGAGGGGTGCTGTGTCAGTGTTTCAGTATTTGCCCATCTATTTTAGTAGCCTTTTCCATGTTTTGTCCAGACTTGGGAACTGACAGACTGGTAATCTGGGTCTTGCTGGCTGTTGCAAGAGTGTGATTGGTCACATAGGTTCCCATGACTGATAATGAGACACAGCATTAATAAAGCCCAACTTACAGATTCAACATTATGAAAGTGACAATAACCAATTAAACAAAATCAACATTTAGATCTGCGTTAATTATCATCTGGTATAAACTCTGATTATTTAATCAACAAAAGCTTTAATCGCACAGATATTCTGATAAGAAGGCTGCATACATTTGCCTGTAAAATGCCAAGGGGTCAAAATCATATAGATGGTGATGAAAATAGTCCTGTATTTTGTAAGCATGTGAGTTGATGTGTGTGTGTGTGTGTGTGTGTGTGTGTGTGTGTGTATGTGTGTGTGTGTGTGTGTGTGTGTGTGTGTGTGTGTGTGTGTGTGTCCCAGAATAAGGTGGTGTCTCCTTGGGTGGGCCTGAGGAAGATTAATGTATCGTACTGGTGCTGGGAGGACATGTCCCCCTTCACCAACTCCCTGCTGCAGTGGTTGCCAGGGGAACCCAGCGGTGCTGGTTTCTGTGGCTACCTGGCCGAGCCCACCTCCTACGGCCTCCGCGCCGCCAACTGCATCAGCCCCGTCAATGGCAGCCTGTGTGAGCGCCCAGGTAAGCCACACACACACACACACACACACACATTTATTCTCGTCTAGACACACATTCACTTACACCCACACGCACATACACTTTGCCATTTATTCACACATTCACACACATGCTTGCGTAGACAAAATTGTTCATAGACTGAACTACACATTCTCACACATTCACACGTCTGACGCATGGGTTTTAAAAGTCATTATGCATGGTGTAAAATCAGTGCAGATGTACAGGTAAACTATATATACACAAGCCATTTTACATATTCATTATTTTTGGTCCACACATAATAATAGACTGCACCAAACAAAACCGCTCCACTGGTCTGACAGTGCCATGCAGAACTGATTTGCTTCCCTGGTAAGAAAGAGACTGAGAAGTGAGCACAGCCATAACCCCCCCCCCCCCCCCTTCAGCTTATAGTGTTGGCAGAGAGAGAGCAGCTTCCTCTAAGGCTGCCTGGCCTTTGTCGGGTCCATGCCAAGGATTTTCTGCCCACGCTCTGCCCGTCTGTAAGCGCGAGCGAGCGAGGCAGCTAGGGGATCAACACAGCGCAGTCTCCCGCCAGAGCCGTGCTTTTTTAGATCTCTCCTCCGCAATTAACAGGGCTCTGGTGCTTTTAAGACGCTTGTTCACTGTATGTTTACACGGAATTAAAGGCTCCATCCCCAGCCAAAAAAACGCCTCCGAAGCCAGATTGCAGCCCAAGCGGATGAATTAGATGGGTGTGCAAGACGGGGGGGGGGGGGGGGGGGAAACATACCTCCCTTTTAGCTCTCATTCATCTGTGTTTATCGTGTGGAGTGTTTGGCTCCTCTCTTCTCCCAAATGGCTCCATTATGGGTTTGCAGTCATCTCTGTGGCCTTTGAACTTCGACCCCCACCCCCCGGCATGCGTAGCGCGTGAGTGCTTGGATTAGTTCACCTCCACCTCTCTGGGGCTTTTGTGATGTTGGAGCAGCTTGACTCAGGTTCACCCAACAGAGGTGACCTAAGTTGTGGCTTGAACACCCGATGGCTCTGCAGAGAGCCTGCCTGAAGGGCTTTCAGAACACACACAGAGTCACACTCTCACACATGCACGCACGCAAGCACGCACACACGCACACGCACACGCACACGCATACGCATACGCATACGCACACGCACAAACGCACAAGCGCCCACTCACTCCACACAGCTCTGCGAGTAGTGTGAGGGCTAGTGTCAAAAAGAGAGCAGGGAGCAGCTCTTAGGCCTTTGAGCTGATGACAATGGTGGAATTGTGGTTTTGCTATTGGCTGTTGACACCCTCTCCCAGCTTATAGCTCTTTGAGACCGCAGGCACACATGAGTGCTGCAGTGTCTCTCAGACAGCTGGAGCAAAGGAGCTTTATATGCTCGGTACTGCACCGCAAACTAGACCAAACCAGTCACTCCCTCACAAAACCATATATGCACACAGACAAACACTCAGATGTGTATGTGCTTACACAAACATGAACACACACACACTCCTCCTCTTTTCCTCTTACTCGGGGCAGGTGAGGGATTAATGATGTGCTAGCTTTTGCCTCCTCACCAAAGCTACACATGTAAGATCACGATTAGACCCCAATATGGTTATTCTGACTCATTCCTACTCCAGGTCTCTCTTAACTTTTGTGCTTTTAACTCCCCCCCCCCCTTCCCTTTGTCCTTCTCAACCCTTGTCCTTCTGTCTCTCTTTTCATTCACCTCCTACGTCTTTCCCTCTATCCCTCTTTCCCCTCCGTCCTCTCTCTCTGCCCCCTCCTCTCGCGCTCCGTAGCGAACCACAGTGCGAAGGCGTGCCGTAGCCCGTGCGCCCTGCGCTCCACCTGCAGCGAGTGCACCAGCAGCAACTCCGAGTGCATGTGGTGCAGCAGCATGCGCCAGTGTGTCGACTCCAACGCCTACGTGGCCTCCTTCCCCTACGGACAGTGCATGGAGTGGTACACCATGAACAGCTGCCCACGTGAGTCTCTCTGTGTGTGTGTGTGTGTGTGTGTGTGTCTTTGTGTTTGAGTGTGTGTTGTGGGTAAAGGAGAGAGAGAGAGAGAGAGAGCGCAACGGCTTTTGAGGGAGTGTGTCTGTATGTGTGTCTCTGTGTGTGTGTGTATCTGTGTGTGTTTTTGCGTCTGTGTTTGTGTGTGGATGAGAGAGAGAGAGAATGACGGCTTGGGAGGGAGTGTGTGTGCGTGTGTGCGTGTGTGCGTGTGTGCGTGTGTGCGTGTGTGCGTGTGTGTGTGTGTGTGTGTGTGTGTGTGTGTGTGTGTTCGTGTGCTTGTCTGATGACCTACCTTAGTGTGTCCATCTGTCCATCCTTGTGCTTCCACCCGCTAGTTTATTACTTCTCAGTCGTATCAAGTTAGTTTGTGTTCATTTACACTTGAATGAATTAGCATTAATCCAAATAAATTGCTGCCTGATTGAGAACTGAGGAAGCTTTTATGTAAGAAATATCTTTCATCAGTCATCTGATGATTGTGTGTATACAAAAGATTATACAGCCTTTTGAGTGCTGATTAAAGCTGAAAAGTGTGCTGCACAAATGTGTGTGTGTGTGTGTGTGTGTGTGTGTGTGTGTGTGTGTGTGGTACCTAAGCAAAAGGGATCTTAATACTCAATGAGTAGAGATGTACTCAAACTCCAAGAGTGTCAGTCATGATGCGGTGGGTGGAAGTGTTTGTTTGTGTGTGTGGATGGGTGGGTGGGTGTGTGTGTGGATGGGTGGGTGGTGCAAGGTTAAGCAAAAGGGATGTACTCAAACTCCACGAGCGTCAGTGATGATTGTGTGTGTGTGTGTGTGTGTGTGTGTGTGTGTGTGTGTGTTATGTGTATATATGGGTTCCAGCGGAGAACTGCTCTGGCTACCGGACGTGTGGGCAGTGTTTGGAGCAGCCGGGCTGTGGCTGGTGCACCCACCCCAACAACACAGGCAAGGGCCAGTGCATGGAGGGCTCGTACCGCGGGCCCATGCAGACTCGCCTCCCTGCACCCTCATCCAGCCCTGCCCCCGGGGCTGCCCACGGACGGCAGCCTCTCCCACTGCCCCCCATCATCAATGCCTCCATGTGCCCACTGGACAACAGATACAACTGGTCTTTCATACAGTGTCCAGGTTAGGCGCGCACACACACACACACACACACACACACACACACACACACACACACACACATTCAACTGTTCCTTCATACAATGCCCAGGTTAGAAGCACATACACACACATTCAAGAGGTCCTCATTCATTGTCAAGCCTGGACAAATACACACACACACACACACACACGTACTCTCACTGAGTGCCATTGAAGTGATCCCTCATGCATTGCCTGAGTTAGACAGTTATACCCACATATGTTCCTTCATGCAGTGTTTATGTTAGACATATATACATCAACATACACGTGTGCATGCACACACACACACACACACACACACACACGCTAACAAGTGCTTCTCTGCTTGTTTGCAGCATGCCAGTGTAACGGCCACAGTCAGTGTGTGAACGAGAGTGTGTGTGAGAGGTGCGAAGACCTCACCACTGGACAACACTGCGAGAGCTGTGTCGCTGGTTACTATGGAGACCCCACTAATGGTGGATCATGCCAGCGTAAGTTTTTTTTTGTTGTTTTTTGAGCTCTTGTGACCAGTCACCTTGACTAACTTTAATATGTAAGGGGTAATGTACTATATTTACGCCACTCAATATGAAAAAAAGAAGTCCCTTATATGGTTTTGTTAAAAACTTGGACTGCCATGATTAAGCCATGACTAATGAGTGATTATTAAATCAATCAAGAACTATTTAAGTGATTGATTAATCAGTTTAACTCATTTGTAAAGCAAATTAGCTCAAAATGCTCTGTGAGTCTCTTACACTTACAAGTGACAAGTACAGTACTTGCCACTTCACATTCTCTGCCATGACGGGCAACTAAACATCTCTGGTTAATAATTAATAATAATAAATAATAATCTCAACAACATTTTGCCCTAGTGCTGCTGGTGGTTAATTAGTTTGCTCTGAACTCCCTGTGTCCGTGTGGTCCCCTCCAAGCGCACCTCAGGCTGGGCCTGAGCACAGGGGCTCAGGGTGCCTCTCAGGCTGGCTCTCTGCCTCAGTGCTGGGTTATTAGCCTGCAGCTGTCAGTCAGTTTGTCTGTCTAACTACCTGCCTACCTTAAAAGGATACGCCACAATTTCGGTTCATTTTCCACCTCCCCTAGAGTTAAACAACTGAGTTTTACCTTTCTTAAGTTCATCCAGCTGTTGTCTCAGTCAGATGCTAGTGGTTTTAGGTACAGGTTAGCATGTACCATTGGCCCCTCTGGTGTCCGTTAGCATCTTGCTGAAAAGTGTCCATAGAATTCCGGTATTTTTGCTTTTTAAAACTTGATTCTACTTAGTTACAAGTTGTAGTAAGACCGTCGGAAAATGAAATGTGCAGATTTTCTAAACCGATATGACATGGAACTATACTCTCGTTCTGGCATAATAATCAAGAACATCTTTAAAGACATCTGGAATTCTTACATACCTTTTCTCCAAATTCAACCATAACTGAGCCATGTCCACTCCCTACAACATCTACCCTCATTATTGCACTCCTGAAACATAGCCCCCTTCCCTCTCTCTCTCCCTCTTCCTCCCTTTTTCTCTCTCTTCCTCACTCCCTCCTCACACACACATGCACTCACACACACATGCACACACAAATAATAACCAGACCTCTCTGTAGATTTCTTTCCTCCGAGCAGTAATACCATAAAACTGTACATGTACGTGTCTGTTTGTGTTTGTTTGTCTACCGTCTGTCTGTCCAACTTGTCCAATCAGATTTTATTCACAATATTATCTGTTCATAGTCAACCTCACAATATTAGGACTGTCACTGCATTAGTAATGGGGTGGATGTGGGTCAATCTGGAGTAATCACTGTTTCCAAACTATTTTAATTAAAAATAAAGTTGTCCTCCGGAGAGGGGGGCTGGTGGGCTTGCCAGTGGTGCCCTCTGTTGATGCCCTAGTGTGGCTTGTTTCACTGACTTTGCAGGAATACACAAACTTCTGTAGGTAAAATATGCAGCCAAGGACAAATCCATTCAGTTTAATAGTGGCTGCCGCTTGGCATGGTGGCATGATTAGTTTAGTTTCAATGTTGCTTGCATTGCATTGGCAGAGCTCAGTGCTCTCTTAAGTGCTCCTGAACCACAAGAGAACATCTTGAACTCCTCTGGCTTCAGGTGCTATCTAGTGCACCAGCCCAGACTTCCACCAATTTGAATTGGAACCATAGATGTGTCATCAGCAGAGGATGTTGCACAACTGCACAGCTAAAATGTAGAACGACACTCTCTGTTTCTTCTGTTTTTCTTTTCTTTTCTCTTCTCTTTTCTTTTCTTTTCTTTTTTTTGTGTGTGTGTGTGGGGGGGGGGGGGGGGGGTTGCAGTTCTGAACCAACATTTCCAGCTCTGAGCTGAATTCTTTTTGGTTGGAATGTTTAGAACAGCTCCCCACCTGGAGCGTGAACCAAAAGTGAGGCAATTTGTTCTGTTGGTGGAAAATACCTACCTGTTTCCCTTTGGATCTGAGGGCTCTTTACTTCTATCTGTCAGTCCGAGAGGTAGACGGCTAGTCTCCTAGTGGGGAGAAAACAAAGACAGTTCCATGTATTGATGTCTAGTCTGTGCCTCGCTCAATCTCTCAATGTTTCTCTCTCTCTCTCTCTCTCTCTGTCTCACTTATTTTCTAACTCTTTTTGTGCCGCCCCCCTCCAGCCTGTAAGTGTAATGGCCACGCCAGTATGTGCAACGCCGGCAATGGCAAATGCTTCTGCACCACCAAAGGCATCAAAGGAGATCGATGCAATCAGTGAGTGTGGCCCACTTCACCTCTCCCTTTCACCTTCTATCCCCCTCTCTCTGGCTATCCCTTTCTTGCTCCCACTATCCATCCAACTTACTACCTTTCCATTCATCTCTCTCTCTCCCTCTCTCCCTCCCTCCCTCTTTCTCTATCACTCACTATCAATCTCTCTCTCCATCTCTGTCTACTCTTTGTCTATCTCCTTTTCTCCCTCTGTCTGTTTTTCTTTGTGTCACTCATTCTCTCTCTCCCTCCCTCCCTCCCTCTCTCCTCTCCTCTCCTCTCCTCTCCTCTCCTCTCCTCTCCTCTTCTCTTGTGTGTCTCTGTCTCCTCCCCCATCAGTGGTTATAAAGGACTGCTAAGGCTTTTAGACTTTGTCAGTGGAATAACTTTTCTTCCAGAACGTTCTCAATCTGCCCATTCCTTCTCTCGCTGTCTCTCAGGTGTGAAGTTGAGAATCGTTACCAAGGCAACCCACTCAAGGGCACCTGCTACTGTAAGTGAAGGCGCACTCAGAGAAGGAGATGGCTACTGTGGTGTCTGACCTTAACAAATGCTCATTACACCTCTGTCTCTTACACACACACACACACACACACCACACACACACCACACACACACACACACACACACACACACAGTTTTGCTCTTCTTGTCTGGTCTCCCTTCCCCTTACAGACACTAAGCTTGTGACTCACTCATAGACAAACACACACACACACACACACACACAAACACACTGTCTGTCCTGTTCACATGAACACAGAGCATGCGTTAAGAAACCGATCATCTCAGCCTCTCATATCACAAGCGAATGATGTCTCAAACAAATACACACATAGAGGAACATATACACACAATTATGAACACACTGTATTTTTACATTGCTCTCTGCATCTCCCTCTCCCCCTCTCCCTCTCTCTCTCTCTCTCTCTCTCTCTCTCTCTCTCTGACAGACACTCTGCTGATTGATTACCAGTTCACCTTCAGTCTGTCTCAGGAGGATGACCGCTACTACACCGCCATCAACTTTGTGGTCACCCCTGACGAGGTAAGGCACTTATCTCTCAGCTGGAAAAGACTCACACACACACATACACACACACACACACACAGGCTCATTTTAACATACAAACACATGCAATCCCTTTTAGACCGATCATTCATGAGATTTTGAGATCATTCATGAGTCTCTCTCTCACACACACACAGACACACACGCATGTGCACACACACACTTCTGGGAATAAACGACAGACGTGTCCTGAGGCAAGCCATTGGAGTTGGAGGTCACCTCTCCCTCTGAGGGAGGGCCATCAGAGGCACCAGACCGAGCTCACACACACACACACACACACACACACACACACACACACACACACACACACACACACGGTCATACTCATCACTGTCAGCCCGAGCGCTCCTTCACCCACTTATCACTGTCATGGGTGCGCTACAGAGGTTCTCATAAATGCCACCCTGCTTTAAGGGCCACTGAAGTGTGTGTGTGTGTGTGTGTGTGTGTGTGTGTGTGCGTGCAGTGGCAAAATGGGCCTAAGAGTTGACCTCGCTTTGATTACTTTCAAGTCCAGCTGTATATATTAAGCCCATTTAGCCCTCAAGGTCTTCAGATGATTTGTGGACTGTTGTCGTTTAGCTCCACAGCCACGCAAGTGAGGGGGTGGGGGTGGGGGTGGGGTGAGGTGGGTTCAGATGCACATCACTCCATTCTGAATACCAACTTCACCATCAGGCAAATGCTACAGAGTCTTCTGCTGCAGACTGAACCACTTTCAAAATTAACTTGTGCCATCTTCAGTCACATCAGAGTTCTGAACGCTTCTCAGGCCACAGGTGCAATAGGAGTATGGATGACTCAGCATGGTGGTTTTGTATTTAGATTTGTGTTTTGGTGTGTGTGGGGGTGTGTTCTTATTTGTTTCTTCCCATAACACGCTGACCATGTGTCAAGCAACACATCACACATTGCCACACAACCTGTGATGTGTTGTTTGCAGCCTAGACTTTGTAGCTGTCTATGTGGATATGTCTGAGCGCATACATTTTTCTATCCTCTATTTATTCTGGAGGAAGATTAACGGAAGCAGTATTGGAACAGAATTAAAGTCCAAGACAAATTTCCCTCAGTAAATAAATAGATAAAGTGCACCTTATCTCAACATCATCTTTATTGTCTTTCTTCTCATTTTCAGCAAAATCGGGATTTGGATATGTTCATCAACGCATCTAAAAACTTCAACCTCAACATCACCTGGGCCACCAGTTTTGCAGGTCTCTCCTTTACCCACTGCTGTTCTGTCCTGAAGCTTTGTTCCTTTTCCTTCATGTCCTTTAGGATAAATACAGTATCTATCTATCTATCTATCTATCTATCTATCTATCTATCTATCTATCTATCTATCTATCTATCTGTCTATCTGTCTATCTGTCTGTCTATCTATCTATCTGTCTGTCTGTCTGTCTGTCTGTCTGGTAAACAGTTATAGATAGAAGTCAGTGCTTTTGCCAGGAGGGATGGATAAGGTGAAAAACACAAAGTAGCTCTAGTGTTTTTGAGTTCCTTCTGTCCAATTCACATTCAAACTGCTTTGATGACATGACTAATAGACCCATGTATTCACAAAGCAGTCATACTCTCTCTTCTTCTCTCTCTCTGTCTCTCTCTCTCTGTCTCTCTCCCTCCCTCATATTAAGTCAGATCAAATGAAGTTTTTTGCCATGAATAAAGATTCCCTCTAGTCCAGGCATGGCGTGTTGGGTTTGAACTTTGATTCCAAGAGAATGAAGGAAAAGCAGGGGCTTTAATAACTTCAGCAATAACCATGATAATAATGATTCTAATATAATCTCTCTCTCTGTTTCTCTCCTTCCTTCTCTCTCTGTGTGCTTCGTTCTCTCTTTCTCTCCTTCTCTCTTCCACTCTCTCTCTCTCTCTCTCTCTCTCTGTCTCTTCTCTCCCTCTTGTCCTCCAGCTGGTACTCAGGCAGGCGAGGAGGTCCCTATCGTCTCCCGTAGCAACCTGAAGGAGTTCAAGGACAGCTTCTCTAATGAGAAGTTTGATTTCCGCAGCAACCCCAACATTACCTTCTTCGTCTATGTCAGCAACTTCACCTGGCCAATAAAGATCCAGGTGCTCTTTCTACAGGGTTACTAGAGGCTCTTAGTTGTGGTAGCCACATAGCATGACCTCATGCTTTCCATGTATGCTCAGAAGCGTATACCAAAAAAGGCACTTAATGCGTAAAGAGATTGCATTTATGAATAAAAAAAGACATTTTGAATAAAAATAATGAAAAGAAAAGAATAAATAATAAATAATGGCATTATAGTGGTGCATCAAAATATCACTATAATACAGTATTATTGTTATTAAGTATTTGCAAAACTATGTAGTTTGAAATTTATATCAATCGTGATCCAAATGTAAGCCCTTAAGGGACAATGTCCAAGTGGACCTAACAGAATTGAGATGGTGGACAGTCTGTACAAAGTCTGTCATGCATGAAGTGTAGCTGTAGTGAGGCAATCGGCTGGCTTACCAATGTCCATTGGTAAGTAGAGTCTTGTATAATGTGTTAAATGAGTTACTGATTTTGCTTAATCATGAAATTAGCAAGAGACTTTGTTGATTTGCTCTTTGCCCGTTGTTCAAATGAGTGTGTGTCGTGGTGTGTGTTGAAGTATGTGTTTAGAGGGGTGTGTGTCTGTATATATATATGTCTGTGTCTTTGTGTGTGTCTGTCTCTTTGTGTCTGTCTCTTTGTCTGTGTGTGTGTGTGTGTGTTTGTGTTTGTGTGTGTGTGTGTGTGTGTGTGTGTGTGTTAGTGCACATGTGTGGTTTGGCATAATACTGTGCAGTCAGATGTATGTTGTGTTTTGGGTACCATCGTACAATCATTGGTTTAAATGTCTATTTGAATGTAAATAGAGAATGTAAATAATTGCCATGAAGTTTCAAGCCTAACTTAAAGCAAATTAAGTCCAAAGGTGGTAAAGATAGCAACCAGAGCCTGAGAATCCAGCACTACTTCCAGCCCACTGTATGTAAGCGCAGAAGAATGTGTGCTATTGGCAGCGCAGCTTGTCTGAATGGGAAACAGAGAGGTTCAGACTGAGCCATTAGCAATGGCGGCTAATCAACAGGTTGCTCCAGCATGCGAGGGAGGGCTGTAGTTGGGCTGGCTGTGTGGAGCTGAAATAGCCAAAGCCTTGCAGCTGCTTTCAAGCGGAGAATCATGGGTGTTTGAGTCCACTAAAACTAATGGAGAGGATTTCAGAGGGTGTTAATGTTGGATGCAATTAGTACTCACATGATTATTCAAGCTCACTCATTTGACACTACACATGGTGTTAATGCACCTCCAGTCTATTCCATATAGTGATCACTGACTGTAGTTTTAGTAACACACAGTGTGCATTGGTATGACCTGACTGCAGCTGTAGTGCACTAATATGTGTGTAAAGTGTAAGTGGAGTATATGGTGTATGACGCCACACTTTGTTAGTATGCTTGTGTAAAATGTAGCGTGGAAGGAAAAGTTCTCCAAAACTTGTCATGAGTGTAGTCTGTGTAGTCTATTTCCCAAGGCTGGGTCTGGTCTGGAAGTGATTTGGCTCTCGCTCCCACCCCCTTACCCAAGGCTCCTCCTCTTCTCTCCTTTTCTCTCCTTTCCTCTCCTCTGTTCTTCTCCTCTCTTCTCTTCTCTGCTCCCTCCTCCTTTCCTCTCCTCCCTCTTTTTGTTGTCATATACATACACACACACACACACACATTGACAGACACACGCTAACATGCACACACATACACACACACACACACACACACACACACACACACACAAGCATTCAGGGATTGAAATGGTTTACTCAGGGTAGGTGTTTGGTTGTCCTCCACACTGCCTCTTCTCCTCCTCCTCCTCCTCCTTCTTCTCCTCCTCGCTCCCTCTCTTCCCTCCTCCCCATCCGCTCATGGAGTCTGCCCATCTGCAGAAAGGTAACTTTTCCCTCACCGCGCTTGTTTTGTCGTTCTTTCTTACTCTCCTCCCTTTTTCTCTCATTCAGCATGTCTTTGTGAGGGCAACTGCTATGTGTGTGTGTGTGTGTGTGTGTGTGTGTGTGTGTGTGTGTGTGTGTGCGTGTTTCTGATTGTGTGTATGTGCGTGCGCCTGCGTGTGAGTGTGTGTTTTGAGCTTTTGATGTTATTAATTTCTGTTACTAAAGGCAGATAGAGGGAGAGAGAGATGGCGTGTAAAAGGAATGTTAAGTTGAAACACATGGTCGTGTTGGAGTAGCAATGAAGACAGAGAGAGAGAAAGAGGGAAGGAGAAAAGAAGAGAAAGTAAGTGAGTCGCATGAAGAATCTGAGAAACGGAGGGAGAGAGGGAGGGAGCGAGCAGAGAGGAAGAGAAGGCGTTGTGTGGGAACATTTTTGACCGGAAGTAGTCTGGTGCTCTGTTTTTGTTTTTCTTCACATGTGGCGAAGAGAAACTGCTGCTGGTGCTGCTACTGTTTCTAGTGTGTGTGTGTGTGTGTGTGTGTGTGTGTGTGTGTGTGTCTTTGTGTCTTTGTCTGTTTCTGCCTGTCTGCATGTCTGCACTGTGCACGTGTCAGTGTGTGTGCGTGTTAGTGTAAAGGTGAGACAGTGTTCTTGTGTATGTGTGCATTTAGAATATAGTAGGGCCTTCAGATAAAGTGTTTGGATAGGCTACAGCCTCTGTGTGTGTATGTGTGTGTATGTGTGTGTGTGTGTGTGTGTGTGTGTGTACACATTACACACTCACCCACTCATGTGCTTGACATGCAGCAAGTTTTTCATGCAGCATACAGCATGCAGGAAGGTGTGTGTGTGTGTGTGTGTGTGAGAGAGAGGGAGTGGGAACACAGTGGGTCTTTGACATGTGTGGTTTTGAAGGGAGAGCTGCTGAGCTCCCAGTGTGTCGCGAGAGCCTGGAGAAAGTATGGAAGATTTGAGTAGGGTGAACAAAACGAACTTTTTTGTCATTTAGTAAGTTATCTGACAGGACTGTCATTCCGTCTCTGCTATGGCTTGGAGCACAAATCTAGATGACTGGAGAATTTATTTGTGCACGTTCCCAGTGGAGTTTTTCCATCCAAAAATATACCCCCCCCATGATGCATACACACGAATATAAGCAGGGACAACTGCTCCGGCAAACTCCGGCAGTCAACAAGGCCAGCACTTAGGTGATTGGCAACATTGTTATTATTCCGTTTCTTTTGTAGTTTGCTATTGCCAAGATAATTAATGCTACTGAATGCCAATCACACATAGTTGAAATTTCACTGATTTCATTAGCATGAGACTCGCACTAAAATTACACGAACATCTTGTATGTTAATAATAATAATAATAATAATAATAACTTTCTCTCTGTGCATATATAACGGCAATGGATTCACAGTAGATGTAGTAAATGTTAAGAAGCCCTGCTATTTCTGTAATCTCCATCTGACTGTCTCACTTGCCATGTCAGCACTGCAGCTCACAGAGGGGTGTTACCAGGGTCCCCTGCTCACACACACACACACACACACACACACACACACACACACACACACACACACAGAGAGACGAGAGCGAGTCTGACCATGGAGGCACAGGACCTCCTGAAGGAGCATTTGTTTGCTTTGCCCCTTACATCTTTTTTTCTCCTTTTTCTCAAGCTGGGGACGGTGTGTCCTCTACCATAGAGGGAAGCCCAGTTGTTTTTTGTCCTGACTGTGTTTGGTTAGTTAATGTCGCCATATGTTGGCGGCGAAACTGAAGTGATTCTCCCGTTCCTAACAGCTGTCAGTGATTTTTATTTGTGCGGTTCTGGTGGGACCTTGGCTGAGAACTGAATCCAATTTACCCAGCCTCTTGTCAGACTGTGCTAATATCATCTATACTAACATATGCTCACACACACACACACACACACACACACACAGGATATACAAACACCTTCTCACATATATACCACACATACAGTAAACATATGCTTTCACACACATCTACATGTGTGCCAGACTGTAATTTCCTGACTGATAACTTGAGCTGGATGTGTATACATTTTATTTTATCCATAGTGTCTATAGCCAACAATGGTGTTTGCATCTGGTGGGTATAGCCAATGTGTTCATTTACCTCCAGGTGTATATAGCATGGCATAGCATCTGGGTGTCTGGAGCAAACAATGCTGTTTACACCTGAGCATCCTTATGGGTGTGGAAATATAGTCTTGATCTGCTTTCCAAAGAGGAAGAAGGGCTTGCTTATATGAGGCCAGGCTGGGTCTGCACAGTGGTTGGAGTTTTTTATGTCCAAAGTAATGTATTCCTCTCTCTGAGAGTGAAGCTCTAACAGAGCCATGCCTCTACAAATCACTTGCATCATCCCAATACCTTTCTTCTCTCCTCTGCACCATCACTCCCCTGTAGCTCTCTGATGAGGACCAGTTGGCCATCCCTCACACCAGATTGGGACAGAGCCTATATGATGATGCCCTCTGTGTAACAAGCTACCCCTCTTCATCTGTTATGTATAATCCACCTTAAAACATACCTTTCCAGCAAGGCCATTGGTCTTCAAAACCCCTTCCTCCAACCAAATCAAACCTTGGATATCTTGAAAATGCCCCCCAACTCTCAATGAAACAAACTTTGAGGGCTCTGGCCATGCTGAATGTGAGTTTGAATGTTAATATTGAAAATGCGTTTTAATGCTATTTAATTCCATTGAAATACATAACAAAAGTTATGCATAGTCATTTTAGATTCTCAAATCTTTAAACTAGGCCTGTATGTGGACAGGTGATGCATTTTGGCCTTTTGGTGTAGATGTGATTTAACATGCTTCGAGACATGGTCCTCTTGGCCCATGGCCTATTGTATAAAGCCCCTTGGTTGCTGTTGTTGCTATTGTGGATTTTTATGAAGTATTTCAAAGGATTCAAATTTTGATAAATAGATGGAAATTTCATCCACTGATATTAAGCTACCAGGGACACATTTCTTGTGCCAAAGGATCAAATTGCGTTTTCCATATTGTGTGTATCCCCCATTTGTGTACTAAAGAGAGGGCAGAGAATAACTGTTTCGATTTTGCAATCCATTGCTAACAAAGTAAATGCTGAATGCGTTCACTGAATGAATCAATGGAGATGAGACAAATAAAACACCCAATTTCCTCCACTGCAAATATCAGTAACAATATTTTTGCGTAACCTTATTCCACAGAGAGAAATCTGAGCCTTCTGTTGTTTTTGTGCACACACAGTGCGTTTACTGCTGTGGGTATAAATAGCCCTCAGTTGCCCTGCAGCCTATGTGTTGTAGATATGTTACAAATAGACTCTCATTCTCTTTATCTAACTCACAAATTCTCTAATTCAGGACTGAGTGGGCTGCAGTTAATACACTGGTGCTCCATACATGTTGCTGCCTTTTGTTTTGTTTTATTATTATTATTATTATTATTTTGAATTTGCAAAAAACACTCTGTTTGCTGTGGTTTATACATTGTGTGGCTAACTAGGAAATTGCTGTATACACACACACACGCACACACACAGTCTCTTTCAGATGCAAATATCACACACACCCCTGCACTCTCTTACTTTCTGTAGGTCTCCCAGTCAAAAGCTCTCTCTGAAGCCCCTTCACTTTTGCAATCTATTCATTCATGGAAACATTAAAAATGAGTATGATGGCCATCTGGCAATAGGACTGGAAAGTGTACTACCTTTAGAGATAGTGCACTTCACTCTTACAGTCTTTCGTCCTTATTTTGATTTTTCTCTACATCATATATCATATCTTAAAAGTCTTTTTTTTTTTTTTTTTTTTAAATCGTGCAGACGCTCTGCTTTTAAAAGTGACATGAAGGGCTTATTGAATTCACTGTGAACTTACAGGGGTCTTTTTCCTAAAACCTTTTTTATGCTGGCAGTGCAATTGCCAACCACAGAAAATTGCTAACTAGTTAGCAACCACGGTGTTGGGAAATAGAGTTCTGGATGGCAGTTTGCTACTACGGGTGACCTGGTTTGACTAAAACCAGTGACGAGAGCCATGGCCCTACCTTTAGCAGCAACTTTACATAGGGCAGAGCCTCCATGTGTGTGACCCCTTTGAGGGTGAACTACTAGACAGCAAAGCTCTATATTAATGGTCCCTGCAGCA
>PYXC01002645.1:485000-487500 GCA_015244755.2 Tenualosa ilisha
GGGTACCACTCCTGTACACAGTCTGTAAAGTATAATCGCTGAGTAGTTGGTTGGTCGCAGTTTCAACCATTGTGGCCATAGAACCACATAGTTCTTTGTCTTGCTGTCTCTGTTCTCTCTCTCTCTCTCTCTCTCTCTCTCTATCCTCTTTTCTCTCCCTTCACTCATACACAACTCTGCATTTACACTCCTATGCACTCCTGCACATACTCTCCTATACACAGTCTGTTAAGTATAATGACTGAGCAGTTGGTGGTTTAATGTCACAGTTTCAACCATTGTGACCATAGAACAGACAGGGCATGACAACCTCAGACATATTTGATTGAATCTGAATTGCATCAGTTGGAAAGACTATGGATTACTATGGATGTAGATGTATCACCATCATGCATCACGATTCCTGCTGCAACTGAGCACCATGACTACTGCTGACTACTGATTTGTCATCATTGGCACAAACGTTCCATCCTTTCAGTCAGGAGGTCTGGTCACAGTATGGCTGTGAGGGTCTGCTCAGTGTCTGGCTGTCTGAGCTCAGCATTTTATAGCCTCATCAGTTAGCAGTGTGCGAATATGTGTGAGGACATTTCTTTCAAGTCAGTGGTAATTTGCCATTGACACTAACAGACACACACACAGACACACACACACACACACACACACACACACACACACACACACACACACACACACACACAGTCTCTCTCACACTCAGTGTAACAGTTAACTTGTTTATTCACTATATGACTGTTTTGTCCCCCCCCCCCACCCCTACCCCTCTGTGTCTCTCAGCTGTTTCCTGTCGTTGCTCCTGGTTGCTGCTGTTGTCTGGAAGATCAAGCAGAGCTGCTGGGCATCACGACGACGAGAGGTTGGTGTCTGTTACCTCTACTTCATTAATATCCTTTAATTTATCTGCAAGTGCTAGTCCATCTCTCTCTCTCTCTGTGTGTGTGTTGTGTGTGTGTGTGTGTTTGTTTGTTTGCTTGTTGGAGTGTAAGCAGTGTCAATAATTTGAGTGCCCCCGAGGATTGCGTGCAGTTGTCATTTATGTGTGTGTGTGTGTGTGTGTGCGCGTGTGAGAAAGAGTGAATAATGCCAGTGGTTCTGGCATAACCTCAGACACCTTAAATGATGGCGTCCCCATGGAAACGAGACTTTGGAGCCGAATTTAGGGCAGACATCAAAGGCATCTGTGTGCTGACACATACATACACTCCTACTCCTTCACACATGTGCACCCTGAAACACAACTGCGTGTGTGTGTGTGTGTGTGTGTATGTAAGTGTGCACACAAGGTTATTGTGGTACCTGTTGTATCTCTATCTCATTAAAAAAAACTTCCACCTTTAAAAATGGACATTGAGCAGAAACAAATCAGCATCAGCAAACACACACACACACACACACACACACACACACACACACCTCACTCCTCTACAAGATGTAGAGAAAGTGGTGCAGGCTGAATGAATGGAAGAGAGATGGGTAATTTGTGTGTGAGAATGAGATGTGGAGAGAGAGAGAGAAAGAGGGAGAGAGAGAGAGAGAGAGTGTGTGTGCCTGAAGGTGACCCGTGGCTCTGTGGTGGTCATTAGACCTGACTCTCACTCTGCCCATTTTCACTGGCTCAGCATGGAGCGCACTCACTCTCTTCCTCTCGAGCTCCCCTCCTCTCTACATACAGCTCTCTATCTTCCCTTTCCTTGCTTCTATCTATCTCTATCTCTATCTCTATCTCTATCTCTTATCTCCTCCCTCTCTCTCTCTCACCACTTAGCTCTTTGTCTTGCTGACTCCGTTCTCTCTTTCTCTCTCTCTAGAGCTGTCTATCCTCTTTCCTCTCTCTTTACACATGCACAACTCTGCATTTAGATCCACTCCAGGACAATATGCTTCAGAGACATGACTGCTCCAAACGAAACTGTGTCTCCATAGCATAGAACATTCAGAAAGGAAATGCCAAAGGGAATCAACAGCAACACAATTATTTAAGCGTGTGTGCCACAGGAACATACACACACACACACACACACACACACACACACACACACACACACACACACTGAATATTACAGTACACAGCATCTATCCCTGTATGACACGCTAGCACCTCTTTGTCGTCTCTTCTACAGTCTAATCTCCATTTGTCTCCCTCTGTTTTATTTCTCTTCTTTCTTCCTTCTGTCTGTGTGTATCTATCCATCTCGATTGCTTTCTCTTCTCCCTTACTAATCTGTCTCATACTATCTCTCTGCCTCATTTGCTCTGTCACTCTCTTTCTCTACCTCTCCTCTCTCCATCTTTCTCCATCTTTGGTGTTTTCCTCTGCACCCCCCCCCCCCCGTCTGTCTTTCTCTCATTCTCTCGTTCTCTCTTTCTCCCGTTGTCTCTTTCCTTTCTTACCCAGAGATCCCACTGTTCCCCAGAGTCTTACAGCTTGTGCGTCAACAGCCCTCCCCTTTGTTATGGAATGATGGCGATTTGGATTCAGTGG
>PYXC01002645.1:510000-525000 GCA_015244755.2 Tenualosa ilisha
TCTCTCGCTCACTCTCTTTCTCTCAAACACACACACACACACACACACCAGACATATTCTCTCTCTTTGACACACACATACATACTCTCTCTCAAACACACACACACACATACACACATACACACACACACACACACACACACGCACACACACACAAACACACACACTGGTTCTGGCCTGAATACACCCCGGGTAATTCACACATCAGGAGTCTGCTCACCTCCCCATGGGACCCCCGACTCCACAAACCTGTTAATTATTCCCCATTGTTAAAACACTGGGCTCGCCCCCTGTCTTTTTCCCTTTTCACGCTTCATCCATCTCTCTCTCTCTCTCTTTCTCTCTCTCTCTCTCTCTTTCATTCTCTTTGTGTCATGCGTGTTGGGAAACGGGAATATATGGCCATAGCAACTGCAGGATTTATGTGAAACCAAAC
Organism: Tenualosa ilisha; assembly: GCA_015244755.2. Classification (NCBI taxonomy): domain Eukaryota; kingdom Metazoa; phylum Chordata; class Actinopteri; order Clupeiformes; family Clupeidae; genus Tenualosa; species Tenualosa ilisha. The sequence continues at coordinate 510,437 of PYXC01002645.1, forward strand.
AAGCCAACGTCACAACAAATCAGCAAATCAATATAAAAGCAGTCTCAATTTTTCTTCCATCTATTCTTTCATGTCTTCTCTCTCTCTCTCTCTTTCTTTGTGCGGGTGAAGAGTCACCTGTGTAGGAATGTGAGCACTCAGGATGTTCTGCTCTGTTTCCATGGTAATGGCAGTCGTGGGGCTAGCTGTTGTCCGTCGATGGTTGTGACTGTTGGATGCCAAGGTGGTGGTCAGGACGGTTGCACCTGGTTGGTTGGGTCCATCTTTCTGGTCCGTCCCATTCCCAAATTCCAACATAGCCCGCTCTGATTGGATGAGAGACATCACAAAGCTAAGTGAATGTCACCATAACTGATGATTTCAATGCTAGGTCCGGGTGATATGGCAAAAAAATTGATCACAATATATTTTCCCATTTTGACCGATATCGATTTTTATCACGATTAGAGCTGGATGATAAAACTTCAAAATCAAATTCAAGTTTAACTGACAAGTGGACAGGGCAGAATCACAGGATAATACATGCAGTCACGTACTTTCAGTGCATGAACAGTGAAATGCACAGAATCCGAAGAAACGACTTAATAACAATAAACAAAATAAATAACAAAAACAATAATAATACACAACAATTAATGATCATGTGTTTGATCATCGTCAACTGACTGTTAAGAATGTCGATTCAATTCATTTTTTAATTCATTGCTGTTGGATCCTGTTATTTTTTTTTAAGACGACTACATTTTAAGTCTTCAACTGAAATGATCTGTGTCACTTTTACAACCTTCACCAGCAATCAGCCAATCGCTCGCCATCTCCACTTCCCTTTACAGATTGCCTGAGTCTATTGAGCAGCACTATGCAGATTACTCCTCCTCATCTGTTAAAGTAAGTCAGATTGACAGTGTTTTATATAAACATGTCAAAGCGCTGCCACTGCTGGTGTCACCCTGCCTTGATTTCTGTCTCCACAGAAGAGACACACAGCCTTGTGCTACCTTCCACATGCTTGGCTGAAGGGCTCTCACTGGGCCCTCTGTGTTTGACTGTTATAGGCCTTAGCAATGAATGATGACAGTGAATATGTGTGAAATGACTGATGTTACTCACTGCCAGCAGGTATACTATGTCTGCAATAATGAAACACACACACACACACACACACATATACACTCTAGCTTTTTTCAAATTGTACCTTGTGGCTGGCGCTTGTGAATATTCCTCTTGAGGTGTGTGGTTTCACTTTGGTTTTTTTTGTTCTGTGTCTTTGTAGCGATATGAGATATCGCTACCCAGCCTTGTGTGCTGGATTCTAAAGTCTTCCCCCCTCAAGAGATGAATCCTTCTGTTCCTCTGTCTCTCTTATCTCCTTTTCTTATGCTGTGACGGAGGGCCAGCTATGCTCCCTTTGCATGACGGAGACTAATAACACTTTGATCCTATTTAAAAGAGCAGCTCAAACCAATTGGCATGATTTATAACGATCTGCATGACCTTAAGAGTTTATGTGTGTGTGTGTGTGTGTGTGAGTGAGAGAGAGAGAGAGAGAGAGAGAGAGAGAGAGAGAGAATGAAAATGAGCATAGCCATACCTCCTCATACCTGTGAGCTTCCTGGTTTGCATTTATATTTGAAGGTGTGTTAAGAGTGTGTGCACCCACATGCCATCTTGCTGCTTTGCATATATATAAGTGTGTGCGTGTGTGTGTGTGTGTGTGTGTTTGTGGCATCAGAGGAAAATGTGTGCATGGGGTCATCTGGCAGCTTGGGAGAATATGTGAGTAGGTGTGTGGCCACATGCTGGGCATACTGGTTTGCATATGTGTGTGTGTTTATGTGTGTGCGCATGTGTGTGTGTGTGTGTGTGTGTTTGTGTGAGAAATGCAAACCTGATATAGCTCAACAAGTTGGTTGGAATGTCATAGTGTTCAGTTTGGTTCTATAAACTTCATAAATACAATATGTATGTTTGTCCCTCTACTGTGTGTGTGTGTGTGTGTATCTGTGTCTGTGTGTGTGTGTGCGCGTGTGAATGGTAAAACAGCAGTAACATCACCCCCTGAGAAACCTCATCTGTGTTCAACTCCAGTGACGTGGCCCTACTCCACTGCAGGAACCCACAGGTGTTTGCTACTCGCTGAAGGAGTACACCACACTAGGTACAGTAGCAACACTTTGCTGAACTATGTTTGTTAACCTAAAGCGCTGTAAAGCCTGTGGCCACTTTTGTACTCATGGGAGTTCAGTCACTCAGTGTTGATCAGTAATGAAGGATTAATGGCGGCTTGTTGGAAATCCCTCCTCACATTGCCTCTGGTTTACCTGCTTCTACCAGGCCAATCACTTGGGACGACTAGAGGTTCTTTGTTCCCATACCCAAGAGATGCTCTCCTAGTGTGCTGATGTAGCATTGGTTCTAGCACCCATACAAACCTGCCTCCATCAAACCTGAATGCATCTAAGCTCAGCAAGCTGCAAGCACATGCTGGTTAGGAAGAGCCTTGACACCAAGCTTCTCTTTTTACTGTTTCCTTCAGACTTTTTGATTTGCCCAGGGAGTTTAGGAATAGCATTCTCTATGCAGCCTTTGTCCCTCCTGCTGCACACACACACACACACACACACACACACACACACACACACACACACATACACACAGCAAGAGATTTGAACCACATAACTGACATTATTCATCATCAACTACACACAGCTTCTGCTGTGGTTTCATCCATGGGGATTTCAAACCACTGTAGGCTGGAACTGATGAACAGTGCATGAGATGTTTTACCTGTTATAACAGAATACTGGACCATTGGATATGTGCAAAGGGCCTATACTAGCAAACTGATGCCTCTTGTAGCCACCCTGGATCACAAGACACTGTACTAAATTTCTTCTTCTAAAAGTTTCAGAGCAGTGAACCAAAGAACATATAGCTGTATGGGTCAAAGGTCAAAGGAATCTTTGAAAGTTGTTTTGCCAGTACTGACTGGCACAATCATAGACATCTATCTATCTTTCTATCTATCTGTCTATTTATCTGTCTGTTTATCTATCACAGTAGCAGTAACTGAGTGTGGATATTTTTGCATTCACATAACAATGTGTGACAATGTGTAGCAATAAGTGTCTGCATATATGCTTGGAACAGGTGTATTAAACACACTCATGTTACTTTATTTTAGGAACTGGATTAGCTGGATACAGCTGGAAATCTTAAATATTTTCATCAGCAACTCAGTCAAGAAAGCATGTCTGCTCCAGGGAGGGGGAAAATGGGCATCTAGTAGGGAGATTTCTGGTGGCAACCCTTGAATGCTAATAAACCAGAATGCATTAATTTTCATTTGTGTAATGCTCAACTCCAGACCCGATTACTTCAGCATGAAAGTCACTCCAATTAAATGAGAAACAGTGTGAAGACGTGGACGAGGATGAATCACGTTCGCTTCCATTCCTCATTCCGGGGTTCACTCTCACCCCGACAGGCCACAGTGACACTGCAGCCGGCGGGAGCCGAAGTCAGCGGGCAGAAATCAATGGAACGACGTTCCAGTGAATTAAGTGTGCAGAGGACGTATGAATCACGGCAAGAGAGAGCAAATTGTCTTGGGAACGTGTGTGTAATAGTTGCAGCAGACGACAGAATGGGGTGATCGATGGTCAGATGGGAATTGTCATGGTGTAGATTTGCTATTTAGTGGTGTTTACATAAAAAAGATTCTGATGGTTAGAATAATGATCAACCCTCCCACCCTCCTCCGCAGGGATACTGCTTTTTTATTTGTTGTGTGAGTTAACTTGTTCCTGAAATAGAAGAAGTCCTACCTCCAGCACATGGAATGTATAATGATCGGGCATCTCTTGCGTTCAAGGGTTTCAAATATGCTTTTTAAGATGATTACTTTTCTCTCCAGCAGTAATGAGCTTATGTGCATGGCTTCTGAAAAACACTCTGTATCTCTCAAGTTAAGTCCTCCACAAACTCCTCAAGTCCCAAACCTCAATCATACCCTCACCATATGGCACGCTGCAGAGGAGTGGGGAAAATGCAGCCCTGTTGCCTGGTCACCGCTTACTAATTAAGGCATGCAATAGAGAGTGATAACGTCACTTCTGAGGTGGAAAATAGAATCATCAATTAGAGATGGGCAGCTGCTGCTCATGTGTCATGACAATCAGAAACCTCAGAGGAAATGCTGTTTGTCGTTTTTCATAGGGGTTTGCTAACAGCAAAGATCAGCTGGAGAATGTCAGTTCACTGCCTGTGTGCGTAAACTGCGCATGCACTTTAGGGTACTGTGCATCTGTGTACGATTTAGTGTTGGTGTGTGTGTGTGTATGAGAGACAGAGAGAAAAAGAGAAAGATCTTGTGCTTCTGTCTGTTTGCCTGGCAGCTGATGTATGGAAACATGTTTGAATAGGTTAGTATGGGAGTCCGTCTGTCTGTTTATCCATTCAGGCATATGTGTGTGTGTGTCTGAGTGAGTGTGTGTGTGTGAGTGTGTGTGTGTGTCATCATATTGATGCTAATTGAAGTTGCTCGCTCATGGCAACTCCAAATTATTGTGGGAAAACAAATCAATAGCCGTTGCATGCTGCCACTTCCCCCATAGTGTGGCAAATGTCACATATAGCCCTGAGAGCAGCTAACGACTAGCGGCCACAGCTAGGCATAGATGGAGAGAGAGAGAGAGAGAGAAAGAGAGAGAGGATGGAGAGATGGAGGATGAATGAAAGAGCCTGATGGAAGAGAAAGCAGGAGAGAATCAGAGACTAGGTGAGATAGAAATAAAGGGAGTAGGGAGGAGAGAGAGAGATGGATGAGGATGGAGAGGGGATGATATCAGAGAGCGAGGACATCAAACAGAGAGAGAGAGATTAGAAAGAGAAGGATGAGAAAGAAAGAAAGAAAGAAAGAGCACAGAAGAAGTGAGGGTGAAAGGAGAGTGAAATAAAGTTAGAGATAAGAATGAGTATGACGGATAACCAGTATGACGAATGGAAGGGAGGAGATGGAGTGACAATGATAGAGGGAGGCATGAAGTGCTCGAATGGAAGGATAGAAAGAGAAGAGCAGCTAAGGAGAATGAAAGAGCGCAGGTGATGGGGATGAATATGGACAGACGGATAACTAAAAAGACTTTAGAGACTGAAAGAGAGAGAGAGAGAGAGAGAGAGAGCAAAAGGGGGGGAGAGAGAGATGGATGGATGGGGTGAGAATAGCTGATAATGAGAGAGTGGAACAGGCATCGTTAGCAGAGCGGAACGCTTAGTGGATCGACTTACGCTGGTCCACATCCAGCCTTCACTCATCTCTCTCTCTCTGTCTCACTCTCTTTCTCTCTCTCTCTCTCCCCCTTGTTTTTCTCTTTCTCTTTGGCTGTGTCTGTCTCTCTCTCATGCATACAAATAGACTAATGATGAGGGTGTTGGCATTGGTTAAGCCATTTTCTGTGTGTGTGTGTGTGTGTGTGTGTGTGTGTGTGTGTTTCGACTCAGCTAATTTTGTGGAGCTCCAACCCTCCCTTGTCTTACTCTTATCTCTATCCTGCTACTACTTTACACCTTGATGGACGACCATTTTGTCTACAGCACTAGTTAATGACATGTCCACAATGTGGTCACAATTGCTGTAATAAACATGTAATTACATGTTACTTACATGTTAACTAACAGCAAATGCTGAATGGAATTCTTGCATTCACGTATGGGGAACTTTAGAAATCCACCTCTAACAGACGAATGATATGAGGGATAGTTATTTATTACTATCTAAAAGTTATTATTTCTAAAATTGTGTGTGTTTGCAGAGGTTAAATTGCAGTCTGCCAGAAGAGATGGCAGTGTGTGTGTGTGTGTGTGTGTGTGTGAGTGTGAGAGAGAGAGAGAGAGAGAGAGAAAGACAGAGTTTTTACCTTGTCGGTGTAGAAGGCAAGCTCTGCTGGGACGTTTTGAATGTGTCAGCTGTGTTTTGTTTGACACTTGAGCGCTTTGCCCCTGAAACCCTTTCCTTCAGCCTCTCTCTCTCTCTAGTCTGCTGCTGTTTTTCCACTTTACCTGACACTTTCCCTCTATTGCTCTCATCCTGTCGTTTTTTTCTCCCCCACACTCCCTCGTTCTCTTCCTCTATCCACTCCATTAGCTTTACTGCAGGAAACCAAATTACACTCAATTACTGCCACATCAGAGGCCAGAAAGACCACTGTATCAGCAAACTAACCCCAACCCAGCAGCCCCTAACACACCAGCAGGGAAAGAGGGAGGGAGAAAGAGAGAGAAAGAGAGAGAAAATAGGATAGGTATATAGATAAAGTGAAAAACGTAGGTAACGAAGAAAAAAGAGGAGAGAAATGGTACAGTGCTGGAGGGGAAGGGGAAGATACCATTTTGAGAGAGGGAGTGAGAGAGAGAGAGAGAGAGAGAGAGAGAGAGAGAGAGAGAGAGGGGGATGGGTAGATAGAAAAAGTGAAAAAAGTAGCAGAGACAAGAAGAGAAAAAAAGTATGGTTCTTAAGAGGAGGATACTACACATTGGAAAGAGAGAGCAGAGAGAGAGAATGAAAGGAGAGATAACATAGTGGATAGGCAGAATAAGGAGTAAGAAAGAAGAAAAGGAAGAAGATGTGAAGTGAAAGACATTCATTCCCCATTACATTCAAGTAACACCCCTGCTGTCTCAAAAAAGTCTCCTGCATTCGAATAATGACAGCATGGTGGGTTTGAAAAAAAAGGAACTTTGCGACCCTTCCCTCTCTCTGTCTGGAGAGGTGTCTCTCAGAAGCCTTGGGATGGCGCTCCTGTGCTTCAGGCTACTGGATGACAAAGTGGCGCCCTATCACTGCCACTGTCAGATGTGCCAGATTTCACTGGTGAGCAGCGAAAGCAGCAGTCGGACTATTACCGCAGCCTGCTGTCAGACGGAGGCTTCAGGCTACCACTGCAAGCACAGTCCTGTGTGTGTGCGTGTGTGTGTGTGCGTGCGTGTGTGTGCGTGCGTGCGTGTGTGTGTGCATGCCTGTGTTTGTGTGTGTGTGTGTGTGTATGTGTGTGTGTGTGTGTTTGTGTGTGTGTGTGTGTGTGCGTGCATGCATGCCTGTGTTTGTGTGTATTTGTGTGTTTGTGTGTGTGTGTGCGTACATGCATGCCTGTGTTTGTATGTATGTGTATGTGTGTGTGTGTGTGTGTGTGTGTGTGTGTGTGTGTGTGTGTGTGTGTGTGTGTGTGTGTGTGCATGTGTGTGAACTGCTGCTGCAACTTGTCCTCCTTTGTGAGTCTGTCAGTGTGTCATGTACACACAGGCCCAGCAATGTACAGAGGGATCGATCCTTTAATTTTCAACCACGAGTGAAGCATTTCAACAGCAGTCTCATATGAACAGCAGAATTCATATCACATCAGTGCTTAGGATCTGTCTGGGAAGATGAAAAGACTAATCCTGACTAAATATTCTCTTTTGTGCAAATTGTCAAATGTCTGCTATGACTATGACACAGTGTTTTTTGAACAGCTGCGGTCTGAAGTGTTGATTGCTAGCACTTTGTGTCTCGACTGCTGTCTTGACATTTACAGCATCACTTTTTCTGTCAACGCAACTAAAGAGCACATCCCCTTGCAGATGGAGTTCACTCAAGTTCACATCACTTGGCCTTTGTGTAACTTATACGCTGTGGCTCGAAGTGGCTTTGGGAAATTGGACTTTACTTTAAGAGTGACAACCGAGTCGGAACGAATGATTGAGAACCAGACTCTGTACTCTCTCTTCTCCTTTAGAGTTTGTAGGCTCAGTCCACTGGTCAGGCCAGGATGCTGTAAGTCTAGAGAGGCCTCTGGCTGCTAGCGTGTGGGCTACATCATGCTAGCTCCGCTAGGGCACATGAAAAGAGCCTCCGTGTGGATTTCGGCTGAGCCCTTCAGCATCGTCCTCCCAGACACCCTTCACCTCACGTCACGCGCTGGCCGGATTTTACCCCCGCCGCCATTTATCAGCAGGACAGCCGCCCGCTTGACAGACAGAGAGAGACAGAGACAGAGAGGGAGAGAGAGGAAGAGAGGAAGACAGGAAGAGAGAGAGAGAGAGAGAGAAGACAGAAAGAGAGAGTGGGAGAGAAGGAAGGGCTCAAGCCTGTCAGGCTCGTTTTACTGTAAATGCCGGTACTGCACTGCAGGCCTGCATTTTGAACACACACACACACACACACACACACACCTCTCACCTCCTCTGCGGACATGTCAGTAAAATTCCTTGCTGCAGATGAAGCACACCCCTCTGATGTGTCATCCCTAATGGTGATGGAGCAGGGCTCCGGGCTGATGGAGGATCTTAAACTGCTTTGCTTATGGCCTGTACTCCCTCTAGCTCAAGAACACTGAGAGGACACTTAACTTACAGTTGGACTCCCCTAATCCACACACAAAAACACAGTTTGTTAAATAGCACCTTATCGTTCTCTAGCCATTCATTCAGCATATTAACGTCAAACAACAGTGTTGTGATGACTGTGTAAATAGGAAACTAACTTGGTTTAAATATTTCTTTCAGAGTCTGGCTGTTGAGCCTCCAACCTGAAAAAAACAATAGACTATGCCCCTCAAAGCCAATGCCCACTGGCAGTGTCTGCTGTGCATCAAGAGATGCCAGAGTCCAGACACTCTCTTTAATGAAGCAGAGCCTATTAACTGTGTCTGACACGTGTCAGTGCCAAAGTTTTCTGGAGCAACTCCAATTCAACAACAACAACAACAAGTTTCATTCCTACAAATATTGCAAGACATGGCATTTGGTCCTGGTGGATAGATGGATGAACTGTCTGATTGCCCTTCAACTTCAAATTGTATTGATATTGTTGCCTGAAGTTGATAGAAATATCAACTTAATATTGTATTGATGCTGTCACCTGAGAGTGGTGAAAACATCAAGTTAATACTGTATTCATATTGTTACCAGAAAGTGATGGAAGTTAAATGTCTTCATACAATATCCATCAGACACCCTAACACCTGAAAGTGATACACTGAAAAAGGCTTGGAGTCCATCTGAGCCTCATACTAAATGCAAACTCTACCTGGCAGCAAAGTCTTGATATGTGATACAGTATCTGTTTTTTTATGTTTCAGATGATTTTCCACATGATGTTCCACAATAAAGATTGTATTTTATTTTATTCTATTCTATTCTACCGTGGTAGCCATGAATATGCAGATTAAAGATGGCAGCCATCATGACCAAATGTTGGAGGTCTTTAATGAACATGTTGCCCCATGTTGTCCTTCATGATTGCTTATCCATTAAAATGCCATTCAGAGGATTCACAAACCTGCATCAGCAACATGGTTTCCTAATGTAAAATGCAGTCCATGAGTCCATGTTGACTGGCACATCAGATAATGAGAGTTAATGTACTTAACACACATTACCATACAGAGAGAGAGAGAGGGACAGAGGGAGGCAGGAATGGGGAGAGAGACAGAGAGAGAGAGAGAGAGAGGGAGGGAGGGATAGAGAGATGTGAAAGTATTCTCAAGGTGATGAAGTGACAGCAAAAGAGAGAAGAGAAACTGACATAGGGAGGAAGGCAACACTGATGGGGACTGACAGAGAGAGATAAAGAGGAGGTGGAGGAAAAGAAGGGGATGAGGAGAGAGACAGACGATGAAAGAGAGAGAGTGTGGGGGGGGGGGTGCTTTGGCCTGGCTCCAACCATTTCAACCGTTTCTGCCATTCTGAGGGAAATGGAGTGAATGTAAATGATTATGGTTTTAAAGATTCATCTGCACATGAAACTAGAAAATAATTCCCCATAGAAACAATAACAACCAACTTCTGCTCACACCACAGACCCTCTCACATGGAGGATTGCATTTTGTGTTTTTTGTATGTATGTGTTGTGTGTGGTGTGTGTGTGTGTGTGTGTGTTTGTGTGTTTGTGTTGCAGCAGCAGTAGGATGTATCTCCTGACTGCGTTTGCAATCTCCCCTCTCTGATTCACACCAGTGAACTGAGAGAAGGACACACTGCTAGAGAATCTCAATGCACACCGATGCATGCACACACACTCACACACACTGCAAATACTTACAAATACATAGCACGCACGCACGCATGCGTGCACGCACGCACACACACACACACACGTTCTCTCCTGTATATACACAAACTCACACACACACTCCCCATCACTCATTGGAACACTCACACACACACTCCCTACCCATCACTCATTGAAACGCACACATAAAGAGGACTTTCTCTCCTGCGGTGAGTCAGCAGGTTTGACCTTCCTCTCCCCTCCTCGGGTCATGATATCCATGGAGTTTGACCTCTGCTCTGAGCCCTCTACACACACACACACACACACACAGACACACACACACACAGCACCACTTCCACTCTCCTCTCTCTCCTAAGCAGCACCACTGAAAACAGTCCGTCTCACCCAACTCTTGTGCAGAGGCTTGCAGCTGTGGAGAAGAGGGGCTTCACACCAATCTGTAGTGACAGCTGATGAGGATGACTAAGAATAGCTTGTGTTGGGATATCAGAGTGCGATAAATGCGCGCGCATGTGTGTGTGTATGTGTGTGTGTGTGTGTGTGTGTGTGTGTGTGTTTGATAATGATGTGATGGGTCCATGAGTAGTGCTAGTGCTGGTACATCACATTTGAGGTTGATGTTTTCATCTTTACAGTTAGTGCTCTTCTGTTACTGTAGAAGTAAAATCCTCAATAACTCATCTCTGAGTCCATGCCTATAGGGATTACATATGGCCTTGTTGGCCTGATTGTTACAGGGAGTTTTTAAACTGCCATTCAAAAATGTATTGGAACAAGACATGTAGTGGTGTAATCATTAGAATCCCCTTAAGGTAGTACAATGCCTGCATGGTGTTTTGCTTCTACACTATGGATCCAATCATGCAGTTCCACCCTCACAGCCTCTATCTCCCTTAACAATAAGGCCTTGGACTGACAGTGCCAAGGCCCTCGACTTTTTTAGGAGAACATTTTACAAGACTGCCTGTGGTGAGTACGAGTGCTGACTGTTCCCATAAGCAAACGGTGCCTGGTGTACATTCTGAGTATCTGCATTGGCCAGCTGCAGTGTGTACATCCTAGCTGGCTGGAACAGTTATAAGCTGTAGTGTTCCAATGTAGTGTTCTGGCCTATAGTCAATACAGTCAGCGGAAGGCAGCTCAATGGCTAGTAATTGGAAGTTGGTTTGGTGCTCACAGCCATTGCAGGTCTCCTAAGGCAAAAACACTAGTGGTTTTAAATTCACCAACAGCACCCATACCTCTGGCTCATCACTGGTCACCACCACCTTATTTCAAACTGCAGTGTAAGAGGTGAAGTTAGCCAAACTCACTCATGCCATCACCTTAAGTTTGTCTGAATCGCTCCTTCGATGGTTGCATCATGCCAACAACCTGAATTGAATGTGAAGTTGTTAGGTGTGCTAGAGTGAATTTGAATGTGTGAATAGGTGAATAAGTGGCAGTGTGTGTTCAGCTTCAGTGGGTGCTCACAAACCAAACTGACAATTCTAACGAAGAGCTCCTGAATACATGCATTTCTGCTGATGCGCTTGTTAACATGATGTTCTTTAAAGGTGAGAGTATTGGCATCCTGACAGTGATGACCTGAAGCTTCAGTCTTTGGGTGTTATAATTAAGCACTGCGACGGGAATGTGGATGGGGTTGGTGGAAGGTATTTCCATGGCTGTAATTTAGCCATAAACAGGACTATATAGGCTTAAGAGTTGTTGCTCTCAGGTCAGCTGTCAGAACAAGTTCACTGTTAAACACAAGAGGGATAAATGCAGATGCTTACATATTCAACAAGAGCTCAGTATTCTGTCTAATAAGCTGCTGACTGGATGTCTAGGAAAAAATATATCTTGAAAATATGTCACAGTGAAGTCATCTGAAATGATTAAAGTTTGGAGTAAAGTTTCTCTGAATAAACATTGTCACCCCAGATTGTGTGTGGCAGTGAATGGGCGAATGCACTAATAGGTTATGAAGTGTGAATTTTTAAGCAATAGTCCAGAGTCAATCAACCCATAGCCCTGTTGTTCAAGGTTGCCGAGTGCTGTCGGTAAGAATAAGAACAAGAAAATTTGATACAACTTACACCAAATAACAAAGCCAGTGCTAACTGACAAGAGCATTCGGCAAGCTCAAACAACAGGGCTAGGCATTGACTGACTCTGGATGATCCCTTTTAAGTGAGTGTATCAAAATGCCCTTCCTGCATGAGGTCTCCCAGAATCAATGCATCTCTGAATGTGTGTCATGGATGGGTGTGTTGATACAAGTGTCAATATGAAGTGCAGTGAAGGGCGTTAACCGTGACAGAACCACTGAGCTTATTAAGATGAACAGCTCAAGGCCAACAGCAAGAAAAATGTATTGGCATCCTGACATAAGCTAACAGCGCTAAAGGAGGGAGTCTTGGGTATATGCCGACAGATTGGGGGGGTGACTGACAGCTGTCACTCACTCAGACAGATGTTGTGGTGGAAGAAGCTGAGGAAGTCGTGGCACTGCTCCCGGTGGTTGCCGCTGGCGGTGCAGGAGCACCAGGGCCCAACGTTAGACGTGGTGTTGTCCAGATAGTTAGGAGTGATGGTGCTCCCTGTGTAAGGAATGAGAGAGAGTGAGAGAGAGAGAGAGAAGGAAGAGAGAGCAGAGAGAGAAGAAGAGGGGGAGAGAAGAGAGAGAAAAAGAAAGGAGAGAAAGAGAGGCAGAATGGTGGTAGAGAAAGGATTGAACAGACAGATAGATGGATAGATGAGAGGGAAACAAAAAGAGAAGGGAGGGAAGCAAATGGAGAGAGAGAGAAGGATTCATAAATAACAATGATTAAAGAGGCAAAAATACATATAGACAGTTACTCTCACTAGAGCTAACAGAGTACCCCCACCCCATCCCAACACACACACACACACACACACACACACACACACACACACACACACTAACACACACACACACACAGAATCCTTTGTTTGTATGCTGCAGTGTGGGACTTGCTTACTTGTAGAGACTGCAGACAAACGCAGCTTTTTTTTCAAGCGGTGCTGCTGGAGAGGCTTTTCCCCGCATTGAGGAATAATCACTTGAACTGGGGAGAGGGCCCCAAGCCTGTGATGTTAAATGGGCCACACTGTCAGGGGGCCCGGAACAGAGGGCCTGTCAGGTTCCCCTCCCCACAACCCCCCACTCCTCCCCCCTCCACCAGACTCCCTTTGCTTTATTTCCCTCTTTTTTCCCTCTCTCTTCTCTATATCTCTGTTTTTCCCCTCTCTTTCTCCCTCTCTCTCTGCATTGCTGCCTGCTCTGCCCTTCGATGATGGATCCTTTTGTTCCGCTGAGGAGGAAAATGACAGGAGTTGTTTCTTTTGTGTGGCTGAAAGGCTATGTCTAAGAGCGGGCTCAGAGGAGCTGGGAGGGGGTGGGGGTGGGGTGGGGGGGGGGGGGGGTGGAGAGGGCAGGGGTTGGGTGGGTGGTGTTTCTATAGGGGTGGGTGGGGGTGGCTTGGGGGGGTAGATGGGCAACAGAGCAACAGAGGTGCTTGTGAAGCAGGAACAGGGACGACACGTTTAAAGCCATTGATTTCCTTTTGTGCCCAAACACAACAGAACAACATCCGTTGCTCCCCGGTGAATCAGCTCTAAACTACCTGTATTGGCGGAAGAACTAGGGCAGGCGACATGCCCTTTTTGTTTCTTTCAGCCATTTTCCCTTTCTCTTGTCTTCTGTCCTCTCTTTCTTTCTTACTAATGTTCTCCCTTATTCAACATTTTGGGATTTATTCCCTTTTTGTTCTTTTTTGTTTAGTTTCCTAACCTTCCCACAACTTATTTATAACATAGACTCCCCTCTCTCTCTATTTGATTCCCCTTTTGTATCTACCTTTCCCAGTGTAGCTACAGGACTGCCAGTGTTCTGTTTCTCTCCTGGTCACGGTCACACTGATGGCTGTAACCTTGGCGATGATTGTCAGGGGAGCGCCTGTGAGGTCATATGTCACATGTGAGGGAGGGCACGGGCCATGTGACTGCCCATCACCTGGGAGTTCTTGGCCACTTTTACCTGAGCAGCAGTGCTGACATACCATCCAGTACCTCTGAGTGCTTAAATGGAGTCCCTATGGACACAGCACATGCAATGTTAAGCCTGACATCAGTTAGTTACAAACATGTACAGCGCTGTAAATACACGCTGTAAATACACACACACATGCCGCACACTGACACACAAACACAGACACACACAGTCTCTGTGTGTTTTTGGTTTGTTGTGTTGTGTCTTCGTTTCAGATGGTCCTGTGGGTGGATTAACTGATCTGCTGCAGCATTGTAATTGGGGCTCTGTCCTTTTAAAGGGCACACCTGTGCCACACTAGGGGAACGCTTAGTGGAGCGCTTTGGAGAATACACGGTTAGCGGGATACTTGCATTTGCTGCTGCCACACCACGCCATGCTTCGCTGCTGCTCAACCAATCAGTGGCGGGCACACACACTCCCTTGGCCACGCCCTCTCCAGTGCTATTAGAGCGA
>PYXC01002645.1:530000-542500 GCA_015244755.2 Tenualosa ilisha
GAGCCGTGTCGGCACTTTTGTGAGTGTTTCTCTCCATTAGCGTGTCTGTGTGAATATGGTTGCCTGAGACCTGCGGATGTCCTGCACAGAACGGTGCACACAGGCGTGAATGATCAACCCAAAGCCCCTTAGGTTCTGCATACTTGGACTAGAATGGGTTGGAATGGTCTGAATAGTCAGCCAAGAATGCTATAGAGTTCTGCACACTTCCCTGTATATGGACACACTAGCCTGGAATTGAATGCATATGTGTGTGCCTGCCTTTCTGAATGGTACTCAACTGCAGACAATTGTGAATTGTGTGCATGAGCCTAAAAGATAAGGTAAGATTCCCACACAGTCGGCCGTGGCCCTTTGTATTCAGGACTAGGCGTGTGTGCATGTGTGTGCATTTCATGAAGAGGACACACAGGAGTCTGTGCTGAAAGGCATGAACTGATGTTTTGTGTGTGCTTCTTTCTATTTGTAGATCTGTATGCTCACATGTAACAGCAAGAGTGACTGTGATTTGTGTGTCTGGGGCATAAATTGATGCTTTTCCCCTCTTCTCCTCTATATTCATGCCTCAGTCTAAGTGTGTGTGCATGCACTCGTGTCGTGTGTACGCCCGACTGACTGGTGTGCGTTCTGTGGACTAGCGTTGTATGTGCATGTGTTTGACAGTGAGTTTTCCTCTACAGTCATGTGTGTGTGTGCCTGTAAGCTTGCATGCATCTGCGAAAGGGAATAATTTGTAGAAGATTGCGTGCGTGTGTCCTGAGATAGACATGACATGTCGGAAGATTACGCTCTGTGTTTTCCTTTTCGCTCTGGTCCGCCGCGGGCTGATCTGACATGAATGGGCACACACTGACACCCCCTGCCATCCATGATTACAAGTCAAGCAAAAATCATTTTCACGTGGTTGGTTGGTTGGTTGGTTGATTATACACAATTTTTTGAGGATTAGCTCATATTGCCTGAAGAGTCATATCAATAGATACTGCCTGAAGAGTCATATCAATAGATACTGGCTCAGGCATTAGGTTGGGTTAAGTCAGAACACTGGGAAAGAATGAGTCGCTTGTGACATGGACCACACATCACTGGTCCATATCAAGAGTGTGTGTGTGAGTGTGTGTGTGAGTGTGTGTGTGTGTGTGTGTGTGTGTGTGCAGGTTGGCTGCTTAGCATACGGTCAACTGACTAGAATTATGTGCGCATGTATGCATGTTGACCTGTGTGCTCTTTATACCATAATGTGTGTGTAGCTTGCATGCATTTGCATGTAGGATTAGGTCATGCATGTCTCTGCATGACTTTAACAAGCCTGAATGATGTGTGCATACATTTGGTTTGTCTACGTTCTGTTTTTATGTGTGTGTGTGTGTGTGTGTGTGTGTGTGTGTGTGTGTGTATATGCGTGCATTGGTCCCCAGGGGAGACCTGTCTTGAATCTGTGACTTTGTGAAGTGAATTAAATTCATTTGCATTAGACTACAAACTGCACATGTTCATGGAACATAGACTGTGCTGCAGTGCTTTTGTGAGGGCTGGGACTTACTGAAGTCTTGCCATGCATTCCTTCAGCCTGTACACATAGGCCAATGGACACGCATGTTTCTAACTAATTAGGTGGTTTATCTGACTGGAAAACTGTGTTAATTAAAATCAGCAACTACAAGGACTAAGGCAAAGATTTTGTGAGTGCTCCTGTTAGTGCATATAGATGTGTGTGTGTGTGTGTGTGTGTGTGTGTGTGTGTGTGTGTGTGTGTGTGTGTGTGTGTGTGTGTGTGAGTGTGTTTGCATGTATACGGGTGACTGACTTGCAGACGTAGTCGGCTTTGCAGACGCGCAGCTGTTGCAGGCAGTTGGGCTTGTCGGCGGCGGGCCCCTCCTCGTAGGAGCAGGCGGGCACCACGGTCTGGCGCCGACGCTCGCCACACGCCGTATCCTGGCACGGGCAGAAGAGGAGCGCGTGGGCATGCGCCGGTGGCACGCGGTCAAAGAACTTGCGCAGCGCCTTGCTGCAGCGCGCCCTGTTGCACGGCTGCTGGCCGCGGGACGAGGAGGAGGCCGCGCCGATGCACGCCGACACATACTCCGTGCGAAGCTTCTGGCACGCCTCGTCCACATTGCAGGCCTTGGCTGCGTCCAGGCAGCGGTTGACCGTCGTCATGCCAACCTCAGACTCTGGAGGTAGGAGAGAGATAGAGATAGAGAGAGAGAGAGAAACAGCAAGAAATATGAAGAAAAGAAACATAAAGACAGACAAATATACTCATATGGAATACACCTGTCCTGAAAACATTTATGATTCTTTGCAGTTTTTGGTGGGGAGTTAGAGAGTGAGATAGAAAGAAAGAGAAAAAGAGTCGAGAGTTGTTGAAAAAGAGTCAAGTGAATGTGATATGCCATAGAAAGTCTGGCAGTTGTTTGCAGAGCGAGTGAGAGTGTTAGGTGTGTATTTCACAGAGCACCTGTACTGAACGGGCAAGAGAGTAAATGATTCAGTGTTTTTCTTATGAGAGAGACTGAGTGCAACTGATTTGCAGGTTAGGAGTTTAGCGTGTATGTATGCGTGCATGTTTGTGTTTGTATGTGTGTGTGTGTGTGAGCATTTGAGTGATTGTGTATCCCAGGGCTGTGCGTGTGAAAGAGCCTCTGGAGCGTGTATGACAGGTGGGTGGGTGCCATAAATTCAACATGACTGCTATGAAACCCTGGCCTCTCCCCCCTCTCCTTTTCATTCTTTTCCGCTCCTCATCTTCCCCCTCTCTTCCTCCCTCCCATTTCTCCTCCCTCCTGTTCATTCTCCTCCTCCTCCTCCTCCTCCTCTCTCCTCTAGCGCTCTCACTCTCTGTCCCTCAGCCCTTCATATTTTATTGGAGGTTAATCTGGACCTCAGGGACCACCTGTCACGACCTCTTACTCCCACGACAGACAGATAGACAGACAGACGCACACACACACACACCACACACACACACACACACGCACGCACACTCACACAAGCACACACCTGACTCACACACACACACATACACACAAATGTAAGCTCAGCGAGATATTATGCATTCAACCGCAAACATGGCAAACATGCTGCACATACATCGCCACATGCATTCACACCCACGCAGGCATGCATGTATTTATATAACATATCCAGACACACACACACACACGCATACACACACACACACACACACACACACACACACACACACACACACACACACTTTCAGCTTTCTTCTCACCCACTTTCAAATTCTAACAATTTTCTCTCTTTGTCTCCCCACCTTTCCCCTCCCTCTTTCCTTTACTGTCATTCTCACTCTCTCTCTACAAGCCTCCTCTCCTCCTCCTTTCTTCTTCTATTTCCCTCTCCTCTCCGTTTTCACCTACCTCCCTTTCCTCATCATTCTGTTTTACATCTCTCTCTCCCTCTCTTTATTTCTGTCAAACAAACTCTTTCGCTCCCTCCTTCTCATCCTCTCAGTTTCTTTCCTCTCTCTATCCTTCTTTCTCCCTCTCTTTGTCTCTCATACAAATTACTTTCTCTCTCTCTTCTCCTCTTTCTATTTTTTCCAATCCTCTCCTTTCCCCTCTCTCTCTCTCTCTCTCTCTCCCACTCAAATTCAAATTCAAGGCAATGATATACAATAATAATACAAATAACAAAAGGATGATAACAAAATAAAGTAGCCTACTTGTAGCACACTAAGGGTAGGACACTGACTCCGTTTACATGTACTTCAGTATCCCAAAGGCTTAAAAGTGTTCGGGATGTTTGGGATAAAGTTTTTACATGAATGCAGAGAAACTGGGTTATTAATATCCCTGTTTACATATTTATAGTATTTACTACTACTTATAATAGCGTTCTTTTCGGTGTTCTCACTGAGCATTCTAAAGAGCGCCGCTTGATTGTCTTGCCGCTTATCAGTGTTCCACCTCGCACTCGTCGCACTCTAGAATCTTTCTCTGCAACTGTCACAAAACAGGATAAGGCGTTTACACGCTAATTGCTTCTTTCGGAGTACTCCACCTAACATGTCCTGATTTAGGATAAGGGCTTCTTCAGGATAGTGATTTCGGGAAAAGGTGTTTCCATGCGCAAATGCAAAGCTGGGATACTTAATATCTCGAATTTGGGATACTTAAGTGCATGTAAACATTTTTTCTGTGACTGCCAGTTTCTACTGCCAGGTTGTGGTCATTGAGGCTGTACTTGGTCAGGATGTGCCTCTGCTTCGTATCTCTGACAGAGATGAGATATTTTGCCAAATTCATATTCTCTTTTTAGGGGCAGATCTATTCTAACCATTCCTAGGTACCTTCCTGTTGTACTACCACATAAGCCCTTTACTGAGCAAAGCATATTGAGATAATTCATATACAACAACTAGCTTACTTACTTACTTACTTACTATAAATACGCAGTAATTAGGAGTTTATATTGGAGAAAGTCTAGTTAATTAGGTCTACTATAGGTAGAATAAGATCATGCAGAATAAGGTGTTAATAAGTGACTTGTAATGACTAGCAAATGGCTAGTATGTTATTAATTTGCATGGGAATAAACTGCTGCATAGTCTTTTTTTGTTTGATTTATAATTTTGTTGACAGATGTTTGAGAAGCAGAGCTGGACTGAGCTTGACTGAGCTTGTGTGTGTCTGTTAGCATCAGTACCAGCTGGCATAGGGGACTCTTGTCAGAGTTAAGCTTCCAGATGTGGATGCATCCAGAATTTGAGTGTTCTTTTTTGGACTGGTAGAGCCAATGGAAACTGCCCTAATTCTGCCCTACATGCATTATTTGGTGTTTTTGAATGGATTCAAAAACACCATCTTTTAGACTGGATTGGCACTTTTAGAATAGATTGGCAGAATTCTCTCTCTCTCTCTCTCTCCCACTCTCTTTCCCTTTCTCAGTGTCAGTGGAGGAGAGGCTGGTGTTGGGCTGCATTATGCTTTAATGTCTCCTGTGTGTTTGTGCGGCGTGAGTGTAATCAGGAGGGAGGAGGTCCATGAGCTCTCATTACTCTCACTAACAATCACAGGCCTGTCAGCTCAGCATGCTTTACAAGCCACCAACCAATACCATGAGGACACCAACACCAGTGGACCACAAAGTACATACAACTCTATACACACACACACACACACACACACATACGCGCGATCATGACTGTGCATACCCTAACTCCCCAGTTATTAGCTGAGGTTAATACATTACTAAATACTGTACTTGGGGGAGGGCAATACATGCCAATGCCTTTTATTCTACATTCTCATGAAATCATGATCTAATTCTAATCCATTAGAAGTAATGTTTGGTTAGCTGTGGCTAACACATGGGTATGGGTAATACACAGATGAAGTCAACAAATAATTTTCTACTGTTTTTAGTTTAATTATCAGCTTCGCAGTCACTTTGATGGTTCACGGCTCATTACGGGGTGAATAAAGACTCTCACACTCTTGGTTTGCAAACACATCCGTATGAGGTGATGAGAATGTACAATGTTGTTGTTATTTCAAAATACTGTGGTTTATGCACAGTGTGGCTTATATTCTGGAAATGACTGTACACGTAAACAGGCAGGTTGAATGCACATGAACACATTCATGATGGATGGGGCCTACGTCAAAGACTTTTAATCTATCTACCTTAATTTCATTGCATGGATGACGAGCGTTTTATAAAACTTTGAACGTTATTCTTCTCTTCAAGTCTTTCAGGGAGAAATATGTTCATACAGAAACATGTGCAGCCGTGCGCGCACACACACATACACGCACGCACGCACACACACGCACAAACACACACACACACACACACACACAAACTGTTGTCTGCAGGGACTCTTACACAAACCACTGATGTACACACAGTAATTACTTGAGAACAAACATCTACCAATTTCTATCAACATATTTCTATCCAGACTCCCGGATAATGAAATGGCTTCCGTAGGGCACAGAGTGAGCAGAGGCAGAAAACAAAACCAGAAAAAAAAGACTGTGTGTTTTAAGTGGTCTATTTTCTTCACTTAATTGGACTTGGGCTTATTGGTCCTCAACCAGCCTCATCGATTTCCACCTGAGTGAGGGCCCGGCTGGAGAGGCAGTTAACATCACAGGAGAGAAAAGCACTGCCAGTGTAATGCCAATGAAGAAGAACTCTGTTTGCTAGAGAACTTCAAAAATGTCAATGCCTCTGTGTTTGTTTGTGTGTGTGTGTGTGTGTGTTTGTGTGTGTGTGTGTGTGTGTGTATGGTGACGACTGCCTTTTTTTTTTGCTTAGTGAGAATTGACTGGGTTGTCTATCTTACTCATGAGTGAGGGAGTACTCATAAGTGAAAAAGTATTGGGTTAGACTAGCGTGTGTGTATGAGAGAGAGAGTGTGTGTGAGAGCCTGTTTGTTAACGACTGTCTCTATGCAAAGTGAATGATAATACAACCGTGTGTGTGTGTGTGTGTGTGTGTCCGTGTGTGTACGCTTGTCTGCCTGCATTATAGGGGTGACCATCCAATTTAACAAGAAGCCATTAAAATCCAAGTGTTGACTTATTTAGCAGTGAGTGCAATGTGTGAGCTCGTCGATGTGTGTGTATGTGTGTATGTGTGTGTGTGTGTGTGTGTGTGTGTATGTGTGTGTGTGTGTGGGGGTGGGCTTCTTGGGGGATCTTAATGGTATGTGTACTGGAGATCATTAAAAGTTATGCATGAATGAGCTGTGTGTGGCACTCATACTAAAAGAGTCCGACCCTCTCTCTGTGTCTCTGCTTCTATTTTCATCCCTCTATCGCTCCTTTTCTAGCGTCTCACCCGTCCTTGCTCCCTCCATCCCTCTATCGCTCCTTTTCTAGCGTCTCACCCGTCCTTGCTCCCTCCATCCCTCTATCGCTCCTTTTCTAGCGTCTCACCCGTCCTTGCTCCCTCCATCCCTCCCTCCCTCTCTTATTCTCTTTTCTAAAGCCTTTCTGTGTTTCTACTTAGTTTAATTACGCTTTCTGATTAGCTTTCTCAATTGTATGTGAGGAGTACACCAGTCACCACAGTGTTCGCACGTGTGTGTGAGGGTATACGTGCATGTGCATGCTTGCGTGCGTGTGTGTGTGTGTGTGTGTGTGTGTGTGTGTGTGTATATCTTTGTGTGTGTGTGTGTTTGTGTGCGGTGATAATGAAGTGTTTTTACAGATAGTGTTTATGTGAGGAAATTCACATTAGAAGGGCAAATAAATACATCATTAAACGCATCATTAAATGTCCCCCTAAGGCAACCAACAGAAGACTAGACAGAGATCAACACTAGAGGACTGAACCAAAGGTGTGTGTGTGTGTGTGTGTGTGTGTGTGTGTGTGTGTGTGTGTGTGTGTGCGTGTGTGTGTGTGCGTGTGAGAGAGAGAGAGAGAGAGAGAGAGAGAGCAGTGTGTGTGTGTGTGTGTGCGTGCGTGTGTGCATGTGTGTGTGTGTATGCGTGTGTGTGTGAGAGAGAGAGAGAGAGAGAGAGCAGTGTGTGTATGTGTGTGTGTACGTGTGCGTGTGCGTGTGTGCATGTGTGTGTGTGTGTGTGTGCGTGTGAGAGAGAGAGAGAGCAGTGTGTGTGTGAAGGAGTGTGTGAGTGTGTGCATATACCCATGGGGTTCGTCTTTAATTAATTGTAGGGTACGTTATACATTTTTCATCGCAATCATCCAGATAAAAAATGACAAAGATACACTTAACAAAGGAATATAGACATGAATCTATGTGATTTCCCTGTGTGTGTGTCTGTGTGTGTGTGTGTGTGTGTGTGTGTGTGTGTCTGTACTTTTCTGTGGATAAAACAAGACAATTACCTGCAGCAATGGATGCTAGACGTACATAATCATTTCCTCTCTCCATAGGCTCATAGGGGTAGGCTTCCACCAAGCTAAACCCTGCAAACACACACACACACACACACACACACACACACACTGATTAAACACCACCCTCATTGTTATAATGAGGTTTATTAATCTTTCCATATGTAGCACTGCAGCACACATCAGGCACTGGCATCACCTTAGCCTTTATTTACTTGTGTTTCATTTTGCCCCATCCTCTGATAAACACACTCTCTGGCTCACTGGGAGCTTCACAGCTGCAGTGCTTCTGACAAGTGTTTGCTGCTGCTTGTGTTGTGGGTGTGTGTGAGCAGAAGTCCAAAACACACGCAGAGCTGGCGCTGTAATTGTATGTTTTCTTTGTGTGTGTGTGTGTGTGTGTGTGTGTGTGTGTGTGTGTGTGTGTGTGTGTGAGAGAGAGAGAGAGAGAGAGATCACACTGTAGGAGTGGATGACGTTATAATGACACATTTATCTGAAGACTTTATTTAAGTGTAATTCATTACACTTAATTTACACTAACTAATTAATTTTCTATGTATGTATCTGTGAGTGAGAGACAGAGAGAGTCTTATGAATGTTCAGACTGTTTCACTAATGACTCTATTATGTGTTAGCTGCAGCTGTGCAGTTGTATTGTGCCGTGTGTGTGTGTGGTGTGTGTGTGTGTGTGTGTGTGTGTGTGTTCATGATGCTGTGTGCATTACTGTACTTTTTACACTGTACACGTATGTGTGTATAATAACTTAGGATCTAATTCTGTGTGCTAATGAGTGCAAAGTTTCATTTGGGGCCAATATGTTATAATCAGAGTAGCTCTGAATGAGACGGTTACAAAGAAATAGCATACAGACACAGTCAGTGGGTAATTTTGCCTCATCAAAATAAATTGTGACTATAATCTACTGACAAAATCTGTGCTGCTGTGGAAAGAGTCCCTCCAGACAAACCACTCTAAGTGTAGAGTGTAAAAAAATGGAATGTTTGTGCAGTCAGTGGAATACCTATTACCTGGTCGGTCGCTGCCTTCTTGCTACGAGTCCTGCCACTCTTATCAGCCGTCTCTGGGAATGTACTGATTATTCTTCTAGACGCACCGCCGTCTGCGAGACTATCTACAATTTAGTTGTAATGGGCGTACTCAAAACTACTCCAATTAAATTGGTTTTGGCCCAAAACAAAAATCTGTGTTTGTTATCATCCACAGTGGACCCTTGGTTGTTGTTACACTTCATTTTCCTTTCAATATGCACATATTTTTCATCATTGCTTCATTAATACATGAATGCATTTCTTAATTCAGTGTTTGTTGCTAGAAAATGGGGAAATAAACATGGATCAGTGTTTCCTGAGATTATTTCTGCAAATGCCTTGTTTTGTCAAACAAAGCCAATAAAAGATATTTCGTTGCATGGAAAGAGAGGTAAGTAAAGACAAAACTTTGAAATTTATGAAGCTGAAATCATTTGTACTGAGTTTTTTATCCTTTTAAAGAAATAGACAAATTTATTACGTACTAAACTAATTGGGATTCATTTAATAGATCGCAATAATCACATAATTCATTTTGATGAATTGTTTTAGTCCTAGAGTGTGTGTGTGTGTGTGTGTGTGTGTTGTGTGTGTGTGTGGTGTGTGTATGTGAGTGTGTGGTGTGCGTGCGTGTGTGCATGTGTGTGTGTGTGTGTGTGTGCGTGTGTGTAAGTGTGTGGTGTGTGTGTGAGTGTGTGTGTGTGTGTGTGTGTGGTGTGTGTGTGTGTGAGTGTGTGTGCGTGGTGTGCATGTGTATGTGTGTGTGTGTGTGTGGTGTGTGTGTGTGTGGTGTGTATGTGAGTGTGTGAGTGTGCGTGCGTGTGTGCATGTGTGTGTGTGCGTGTGTGCGTGTGTGTAAAGTGTGTGAGTGTGTGAGTGTGCGTGTGTGTGTGTGTGTGTGTGAGTGAGTGTTCACCATGCAGTACGGTCTGCTGCAGGCTCCAGTAGATGCTGAGGCAGTTCTTCTCCCTCTTCATGCCCCTCTTGCACTGGCAGCGGTGCAGTGGACTGGCCATGAGGGCGGTGACGGCGTTCTCACAGTGGTTACGCGCCCCGGGGCCCAGCTTGACGCTACCGCCACCCGCCACACACTGACGCAGAGTACGCAGGCGCGGGCTGCACGCCTCGTCGCTAGAGCACGTGTCCCCCGCATGCAGGCAGTCCCACCGGCCCGAACACAGCCCACTCGGGACACCTGCGGACAGGCAAAGGAGGGAGAGGTGTTGGTCTACATACAGCCTGCGGACATGAAGGACATCTCTCCTCCTGATGTGAACACTTCCTGTGGTGAACATATATGAATGGATTTTACATGAGTATAGGTGAATGACTAACATTAAAGGAGTATGTGTGGTATTTCTTGAATATCCAAAAATCATCTGGAAACAGCAACAGAATGTGAAGAAACAACCGTTGCCCTGATATCCACTGAAGATAGCATGTCAATCAACTAGCATCTGTCTGATTTTCTCATAATGCTGTGTTCTACCATGTGTGACTGCTGTATTAAATACATATGTAATGCAAGATGACTTTAAACCTGAGATATTCCATAAACTCTACTCATAGCACCTCCAACTTCCCAATGGAAATACTGTGCATCTCATGCTAGTCCACATCCTGTCAGGAAAACCCGCAGACAGATCGAGACTCAGTACAGGTGAAGGGTGTGGATGAGGTGTTTGCACTTTTCATTGTCAACATAACATCCAAGATCCGCGGCCACGCTATCTGCAACACCTGCAAGCTAGCAACATGCATGACGCATCACTAATTCTCTTCCTGCAAAACAAGAATATGGTTTCCTCAGGTAAGTGGATGCTGTAGTGTGTTTAGGAGTACTGGGTAAGTAGCACCAGAGAAGTATTTCCTCTACTTTGATAGAATCCTACGGAGGAGAGCAGTGTGATAAAATGTGTACGGCTCACAACACTAGACTATTATCTCGGTGTGCTTCTAATCTGCTACCAAGGTGAGCTGAGCTGCAGAGGAGGGCAGGAAGATCTCTCTCATATATATATATATATATATATATATATATATAGCACTTCATAAGTAATCTCCTTATCCCAGTGTCCTGCAGGGATAAGCCAGTCTAGACAGGGATCACTTCAATGTCCTGACATTAAAGGTAAGGAGGGTCAAAGCGCACAGAGGTTGACTCACAAGACAAAGATTTGCACCTGGGTTTGGAAAAGGAAACCAGATCTGTCATCTGACTTTTGTCATCAAGTCTTTTTGCTTGTTCCTAGTCCCCAAGTGTGTTTGGTGGTGGCAGTGTGGATTTGCAGTGTCTGCTCCCCTGAGCTTGTAAGGCCACTCTGCTAAGACATCCACTCAGTCTGCCCAAAAACATTCCACATAAAAGAAAGAAAAAGAACACACAATCTACTCCCAATGGGATGTCAAGAGAAGATGACAACGATCCAGTGCTCATTGATCCAAGTTGCTATGACAGGCTCATTGTCAATGTGATATCTGCTGGAGGAGAACATCCTCATACCTCCCCTCTCTGCAGCCATCCTCTATATCAATATCACTGTGTGAGCTATGCCTGAAGTAGCCAACATGCTGCTGTATGTCTCGAGCTGCGCTCACAGGCATCCACTCTGCCACGGCTCCTTGGGTGAAAGGAAGAGTTTGCATTCCTCCTGCTGTCTGTCTTCTCTCTCTCTCTCTCTCTCTCTCTCTCTCTCTCTTGTTTTTTGTCGCTCTTTCTCTCCCCCTTCCACACTCTCTACTGCTCTCTTCTCTTTCACTGAGGATCAAATCATCTGCTTAAAAAATTGAACCACTCAAGCAAAAAGGACTGTTGTTTCCCTAGAAGTGTAAGTGTAAGTGTGTGTGTGTGTGTGTGTGTGTGTGTGTGTGTGTGTGTGTGTGTGTGTGTGTGTGATGAATGTGATTAGTGATTTATGAATAATGGTTTGGTCTCTGCCACCCTGAAGACACGGCGATAACAAGAAAGTCTGTGCTAGCTGGTTTTATTATATTAGAGCCGCAAGATAGTAACCCTTCAGTTCACACACACACACACACACACACACAACACAACACAAATGTGTCGTACAAAAGGAGGACCAGATGACCACCCTCTCTAACAAACAAGATTGTGAGCCTAATCAAGTCTAACACACATGTGTCATCAACTTCCAGGTGGCGTGTATCAGCAATTCAATGGTTGCCTATTCCTGAGCAAGGTAAAGCCAGACATGGTGTGTGTTTAAAATGTGAGGTTGTGTATTTAAGCCATATAAACGCTCCCATTTCAGATGTTTTCTTTCTATAAACACACCATCAGCTATTTATCTTATCCCTGACTAAGGTCTATTTCTGTTGGGTAAGGAACTCAAAGCCACACTTCCTCTGCACACACACATGGGTGCATGTAAAGCTGTCTAAGGAATGTGTGTGTGTCATGGCGTAAGCACCGTGCCAGATTTGTGCATTGATGTCATTCCCGCTCCCCCTAACCCCCACAGGGCCTCCTTGTTCCTCCTTGTGCAGCAGAGAGCCCAGAGAATTGCTGCCCAGCGGGGTTCCATACATTCAGTACACAGAGGGAGGGATCACTGTTTGCTCTGTTTGTTGCACTGGTGATGTGTAAC
>PYXC01002645.1:557500-580000 GCA_015244755.2 Tenualosa ilisha
CACTCTCTTCCTTTTTCCAAAGACCTCTCTTTCATCCCTCTCTTTCTCTCTCTCTCTATTTAATCTATCTTGCTTCAGAGCTAATGGAGGAGAAGATGAATATTCCTCCTTTTGGTCGGTTTCTGTGATTGCCTTTTAAATGGGTCTGCCCATGGGGACACCTCTCACTATCTTTATCTATCCATCCATCCATCCATCCATTTCTCTCTCTCTCTTTCTGCTCTTCACATGCTCACATTCACATCACATGCTCCATAGGGCTCTTTCAGATGTAAGTACAGAGAGATGAAATGGAGGTGTACTTTCTGTCTGGGGTTTCGGGAGTTGCTCTTTTATTGTATTCTAAGGACACACACACACACACACACACACACACACACACACACACACACCAGTGTTAATAGTAGTAGAGTTACTTTATTGATCTCCGAAGGAATCATATCATAATGTGATATGTGCATGTGTGAGTATGTATGACACAGAGCAGGTCTGTATGCCAGCCCCACTGGTCTCCTGGATATTTGATATGAATGCCATCAGAGAACTGACATTCATCCATGCTTACAATGCACTCCCCGGGTCTTTCTGTGTGTGTGTGTGTGTGTGTGTGTGTGCGCGCGCCAGAGAGAGAGGCTTATTTGGCACACACTGTTAGCGAGCAGCAGCTTGGCTTTCCTGTGACTTACAGGGGACTTTGTTTTCTACCCGGAGGAAAACTTTGGAGTTTGTTAGAGCACTTAAATGGAAAAATAAGTTCAGTTCACAGAGACCTCCACCTCTACTTCCACAAAGACACACACACACATACACACACACACACACACCGAGAAAGAGAGAGAGAGAGAGAGAGAGAGACATAAATGCACAATTCTCTCTCTCTCTCACACACACACACACACACACAAACATATGCCTGAGTTTCAGGAGAACTTTCACAAGGACACAGCCTACACAGTACCTTGTCTCAAACACACACACACACACAAACACACACGATATTGGAACATTTAAACTAGTCGAATCTGACATGTTGTATTGGAATCAACTTAACAGAATGCCCTATCCTGTATGGCCTAAACAAACAAACAGACACAAACACACACGTACATACACACGCACATACACACACACACACGGACAAACACACACTATATGAGAGAGAGGGGGAGGGGAGTGTTTCTGTGTGAGCGAGGGAGGGCACGGGGAGACTGCAGAGAATGAGCGGAGCGAACGCCAAGCACAACAGAGAGAGGGGAAAGGACAGACGGATTAAAGGGGGCTTGAAAGCCTCTCATCTCTTGTTTTATGTCATCTCTCCCCCTCTCTCTCTCTCTCTTTCCATCTTCTCACTCTCTGTGCCTGCCCCCCCCCCCACACGCACACACACACACACACACACACACACACACACACACACACACACACACACACACGCTCCTTCCAGTTTGTCTGAGAGAAAAGGCCAACTGTGGACAACTCTCACATCAAGATTCAGCACCACACACACACTTGCAGAGTTCATAGCCACTAATACAGACCTTATTTTATTTTCTCATATGTATCATCACAAACACACACACACACACACACACACACACCACACACACACACACTCAAATTTACACACCTATGTGCATACAGTTCCTCTATATTCACACCATGCAGGGATGATTTCTGGTCTCTACCACTTTCTTCTTCTTCTTCTTCTTTTTCTTCTCTCTCTCTCTCTCTCTGTACCACTGACATGCTCTTTCTCTCACTCTTTCTCTACACAGAGAATCAATTGCTGTGGCTCATGTGGGGAATTAACAGAGTTCTGACACTGCCTGCCCTAAGCCCACATATACAAGCGTTCATACGCGCGCGCACACACACACACACACACACACACACACACACACACACACACACACACACACACACACACACACACAGGCATCCTACCGAGACACTCACCATACTTTTCAGTGTTATAAAAGATCAGGGGCTAGAGAAGGGAGTTTAGTTTTGTCTCTGTGTGTGTGTGTGTGTGTGTGTGTGTGTGTGTGTGTGTGTGATGGTGCAAACTGCACTGCACTTATAATTTCATTATTTCTTTTAATATACAGTTATTTGCCATCATGTTTGCTTAAATTCTGTCTCATGTTACATTCTCCACAGTTACTTTAGTATACATAATTGCTGTTTGTTTTGTCATTATATCTATGTGTTTTGTAGGCGTACATCTCTTTTGGTAATTTCTTTCTTGAATGAGGAAGATCCCCTTTTGCCACATGTGTGGGTTACAGGGTTTCTTGGCTGGTAGTTACCTGTCTAATTGCCTGACTGAGTAATTGTTTACATAAACACAGCTAAACATAAAGTCCCAGAGTGCAATTTTGTATCATCACACAGACTGACACTCTGTAGTGCACTGTGATTAAACCTGTAACTGTTAAAGGGACACGCCACCATTTCCAACTATTTACTAATTTTTCACCTCACCCAGAATTAAACAACTGAGTTCTGCCTTTTTCCAGTTTCTTCAGCCATGGTCTCAGTTTGATGGCCGTGTTTATAGCGTCAGGTTAGCATACATCACTGAATCCTTTGGTTGCCATTAGCATCTCACCCATTATCATCTTGCTTAAAAGTGTCCATAGAATTCTGGTATTTTTCCTATTTACTTACTTGACTCTTCTGCAGTTACAAAGTGTGCTAAGACCGACGGAAAATTAAATGTGGCGGTTGTGAAAACCCATATGACATGGAACTACTCTTCTGGGTGAGATGCTAGTGGCAACCACAGGATTCAGTGATATGTATTAAACTGACGCTAAAAACACTACCATCAGACTGAGACTAGGAGGACTAGGATGAAATGGAGAATAGGTAAATCTCAACTGCTCTAGGGGAGGTGGAAAATGAGTAAATTGGACGAAACTGTGGTGTATCCTCTTAATTACCCTTGTGTTAACACTTTAATTACAACACCTGAAAATAAAATTAGAATATTTTTGGCAAAAATAAAATGAGCCATCTTTAAGTTTCAACAGGCATCCCCATAATTACTGGTTTGCACCTGCATGATTAGCCACTGTTCTCCCATCCCTCTGGCTGTGAGGCTCCTCTCAGATACAGAGTGATTTGTGCTGCACTGGCTGCTCACCAAAGCGTTGTTGTGAGACATAACGGGTCTCAGATCACAGCCATGCTGTTGTCACATGTGATAATACAGCATGAACCATTCTGCAGTCGCGGCCCTGAGACCTTCATCTGACACTCAGTTTGACATCTCCAAACCACACCGATCATGGTCCTCTTCAAAGCTGATCACAGTACAGGGTCTCTGCCTCAACAACAGCATCTCCAAACGCTACCCAACACAGACCTTCCTCCTCTCCTTCTCTCTTGCTCTGAAACTACACAAATGTTTTCACACTGACACTGGCTTGCAGCTACACGTTATAGGACCACCTAATCACTACGTGAGCTTCCCTTGTGTATTTACATCTCCTTGAAGGCTCTTCACTTGCATTTGCGCTAACAGCTAGCAAATGTAACTTCCACGTACAGAAGGCTGGCACTGACCACGGCTTGTGCTGCCTGTCACGCTGTCTCAGCCTGTATGGAGAACGACAGCTAGCACCAAGTGAGTGTGTGAGTCACCGAAGCCTTCAGCATGTTGCCGTTCCACCGAGCCCCTTGGTGGCAGAGAGTGAAACAATGAAAACACACTTATCCTCACTCCACTGGGCTCGGCAAATTGACGTGTTTTGTTGGCTAATGGAGGTGATATGAGCTGTCAGGCTGCTTATTGGCCCAGTAAGTTGCTGCTCCGGAAGATCCCTCAGTGGTTTGGGCCACATTGTTTTGGCAATGTTTACGATTCCAACTTATTCCAGTATGGGAATTATCAGAGCCTCAGTTCACAGGCTCCTGAGCTTCCCTATGTATGTGTTTGCGTGCATGTGTGTGTGTATGTGTGTGTATGTGTGTGTGTGTTTGTGTGTGTGTGTGTATTAAGGCTACTGGGCTACTGGGTGCTGGCTTTGCAATGTTATATCAAAGAGTATTGAGAGGAAACAGCACAACGCACACACACACACACACACACACACACACACACACACACACACACACACACACACACACATGCAAACACATACATAGGGAAGCTCAGGAGGTCTGCGAACTGAGGCTCTGTTAATTCCTATACTGGAATAAGCAAACTCTAAAGAAATTTGCCCACGCACACACTTTCCACCTCTCTCTCTATCACTCTCTTCACTCTTTCTTTGTGGGGCATCGCTCTGTACTGTATGTATGAATCAAGGCATTAATTCTTTATACCTTCTCTTTCAATGGGACCAATAAAGAATGATCTGAGAACCTTGACTTGAGATAGGAATAGAAGTTTAGCCCAAGAGCATGTACTTATGCACACTCACACACACACACATACACACACACACAGAGAAAGAGAAAGAGAAAGAGAGAGAGAGTTCACAAAATATTACTTACAATTCCCCACACTTACCCCTACTTGGAGTAGTATTGCATAAGAATAAAGAAATAAAGATGCAAGTAAAACACTGTATTTCTCCATAACTCTAATTTAAAAAAGATATGTCTGAGTGTGCACAATGTCAGCTGTAGCCTCCCTGCTATTATGCTCCTGGCCCTTTTCTTTCTGTGCTACTTCACAAATAACATTACATTTAACTTGACTAAATGGATAGGAGTATTTGCCTATTTGTTTTTGATCTATACAGCAGTCTTATGTTTGTTTGTTTTTTTCTTTTTTTGTGTGTATTATTATTGGTAACACTATTTGTGGACTGATTTGCATTTGATTGACTTTGTTTTGCCCAAGCTGAACACATTTGCTGAATGTGACATTCACAGCCATCTTTAATATGAGCAGCCTTTCCACTGCGCAGCAGCATAGTGGCCAGCCACACTCAGCATCATTAAAGCAGGTGAAATCCAATGCAAAATCTGTCTCTCTGGCTCTTCCTTATTAGGGCCGTAGAGTGTGATGGAGGGGAGGGGAGGGGGAGGGGGGGGGGCCTGTGGCGTGGAGGGCCAGCAGCGGGAGGAGGAGGCCTGCCTGGAGGTGGTTTCATGTGGAGCCCCTCCAGGTGACCAGCGCCCGCTAATGAAAGACAAGGGAGGTGTGCAGAAGGAACAGCTGAAGGTGGGTGAGATAAAAGATACAGAGAGGAAAACAGGAA
The DNA here is from genome assembly GCA_015244755.2 of Tenualosa ilisha. NCBI lineage: Eukaryota > Metazoa > Chordata > Actinopteri > Clupeiformes > Clupeidae > Tenualosa > Tenualosa ilisha. Next base: position 562,717 of record PYXC01002645.1, read on the forward strand.
AAGAGAGAGAAAGAGAGAGAGAGGGGGGGGGGAGAAAGAGAGAGAGTAATCCTCGCTTATATTGAATTGGAGCGAGTGGTAGAAAGAGACAGACAGCAGGGGTGGCACACCGCTGGGTTGTGTGAGTCGCGCCGTCTCTCGCCAGCGTCGCCACACATCCTAGCGGGGCGCCATCCAAACTGGCACGTGCCGCTCGCACGCCAGCTCATGTCTCCTTCACCAGACACTACGAGAGCTCAGCTGCAGCTCACCTACCCTCCCCGCCCACGGCCTCACTAACTCTTGGCGCACGTGCGGGAGATTGCCACAGCTGCTGTGCGGCAGCCAAAAGGCACGAGTCAGGCATGTTGGCGGAGAGCAGGCAAGCAATGACACCTGTCCTGGTTCTCATGGAGCGTTCCCAGCTCAGTAGCATGTCTGCTTTGCCCTGCACCACACCTGTGCTACACTGCACACCTGAGGAGCCACTGCACATGTGCACATGAGTCTCCTTCAGACATCTCCTCATTTCATGTTACATAATGCACTGCCTACACACACAATGCAAACCATTGTATGGAGGATATATTTTCTGCTCTATGGTCCCTGAGATCAAATGCTTATTGTTGTCATTTTGCAATAATGAGAAATAATGACTCCTCTTTGATGTAAGCATTTGCAAGGTGATATGTCTTCCATTTACTTTTTTTTCTCATATTACAGCTTGACAGCTCCTTGACTGAATCTGTCTTGCGTAATGTGGACTGAGGCTTTGGGGTTCTATCTTGTTGTAGGATAAAATTGGCTGCAGTCAAGTGTTGTCCACAGGGTACGGCTAAGAAGTGGAGCTACGGGGGAATGAAACTACTGCCGTCTATGTTAAAGACTTCTCTCAGTCACAAATTACATACTTTAGCCGCCCTGAAGCACGGCCAAGCGACCTTATTTCCTCTGCTGAGTTTGAACGATGGTGTCAAGTATTTCTTTGACTTCAATTCATTTGTTCTGTGCCTCCTTCTCGCTTCCGGGGAGGGTTGTGTTCCAAGCCCGTCAGGAGTACTGGGAGCTGTAGACTAATGCGAAAAAAAACTACCTCAAAGAGGACAATCGGAAATAAACTACAACATTTGCTTTTGGTAGGTGCTTTCTCAGGACTTGAATGATATAGCAAGGCCTAACAAATACTTTACACATGTTTTTAATGTGTTTAGAGCACACTGTGGATATTGGTTTAGTAGAAGAATATGATTGCATTCAGTGTTTCCACATAGTGAGCATCTTTCCTAACACCCATGTTCAAAACACAGTCATGACCTGGAAGGCCTCAGATGAAAAATAATAACAGCTTACACACACACACACACACATACACACACACACACACACACACACACATGCTGGGGCAGAGTTTTTGGCTTTAATTTGTTTCATAGGGACCAATAAAAGGGTTGTTTCATGTAATGTTTTACTAACCACAGGCATCAGTGTGTGTTTGTGTGTGTGTGTTCACGTGTGTGTATTCATGTGTGTGTGTTCGTACATCTGGGAGAATGCTTATCCAGCGAAGCATGCGCTGAAAAAACGGGGCTGCTGCCCTGTGGGTTATTGCAGCGGCTGGTAACCTACCCTCCTCAGTGTGTATAATTTGGACCTTATAGGATTAAGGGAGCTGTCTCATCAAGTGTGTGTTTGTGTGCTTCTACATACTGGTGTGGTTAAGAGAGCAAGAGGAAGCAAAAAAGTGAGAAAAACAAGTTGTTGGAGAAGAGAAAGATAAAAAATAAAGCTTGTGTGTGTGTGTGTGTGTGTGTGTGTGTGTGTGAGTGTGTGTGAGAGAGAGAGAGAGTATGTGTGAGATTTTGGCTGTTTGGCTGAAAAACATGTCTTTTTGCCATCCTTGTAAAATGATGACACACCCTAGAGAAACCAATCGATTCTTACAAACAAATTAGAGGAGTGTTTGAGGGATTTAGAGAGAGAGAGAGAGAGAGAGAGAGAGAGAGAGTTTGGATATCCTTGAGTGCCTGTATGTGTTTGAATGTGTGTTTTCTGAATATTTTTGCTTTTGTTTTGTGTGTGTCAATGATGGCTCTTTTTGTGTATGTGTGTGTGTATGTGTATGTGTGTGCGTGCGTATGCGTGTGTATTTAAGTGTGTACGCGTGTGCGTTTGCCAGAGATGGTTTCCGACATGTTTGAGTGATTTAGTGACGATGGATTTCCATTTAAGTGCTAATGATCCGAGGCCACAGGGAACCGATATCAACAGCACCGAGATCGATGACTCTTTCACATATCAATTAGCATTAGCCCATTGAGCCCTGGATCAATCCATCCTTTATATCAGCTCTTAGAGGCTCCTCCACCCCTCTCTCTCGCTCTCCCCCTCTCCCTCCTTTCTAATACTCTCCTCACTTCACTTTTTTTAATTTGCTTACATTCTTCCTTCCCCCTCTTCTTTTCACTATAGTTCCTTTCTTTTCCTTTCTCTCCCTCTCTATGCTCCCCCCATCCCTCTCATTGGGTTTGTGTTGCTGACATTCTATGCCTACTGTGTTATTATCTGGTTTGTGTTATTAACATCCTAATGCTCCTGGTAGTATTGTTATTATGTCGTTAGTGTTGGTTGTGCTGGTGATGTTAATGCCCCATGTTTGTTCTATTATGTGATTTGTGTAGGTGATTTATAATGGTCATGGACATAATGTTATGTGGTTTTCATCTAGGTGATAATGTCATGGCCCTGGTCATATTCTTGTTGGATTGTTTAAGAGAGGGCCGGGTTATTGAGGATAAGTTTAACGACTCCCTTTGCCATTGCGTGTGTGCGTGTGTGTGAGACTGTGGCCGTGTGTGTGTGTGTGTGTGTGTGTGTGTGAGAGAGAGACTGTGTTCATGTGTGTGTGTGCGTGTGTGTGTGTGTGTGTTTTTGTGTGAGACTGTGCGCATGTGTGTGAGACTATGTGCATGCGTGTGTGTGTGAGTGTGTGCGAGACAGTGTGCATGTGTGTGTGCGTGTGTGTGAGACTGTGTGCATGTGTGTGCGTGTGTGTGTGTGACTGCGTGCATGTGTGTGTGTGTGTGAGAGACTGTGTGCATGTGTGTGTGTGTGTGTGTGTGTGAGAGAGAGAGAGTTTGCAGCACTAATGATTGGCATTAACTGGAGAAGAAGGGCACAGCTGTCTTGTCATTCATCATGTCATGTGGTACGGATGTCAGGTGACATATAGCGCTGAGACAGAAGTCACCTCTCAGCCTGAGTGCATCTCTGTGTGTGTGTGTGTGTGTGTGTATATTTGTGTGTGATTGTACACATCTGAGCATATGAGTTCTTGTGTGTGTGTGCAAATATGTGGTAAATGAGCACATCTTTATGTTCACTGATGTGTGTCTGTGTGTGTGTGCTTGTCCACAAAGGTATCATTGTGGCAGGCCTTGGAATGATCAACATCAGGCAATCTAGTCTGACAGTAATGCTCTACAAATATGCTGCTTTGTTTAATGACACATGTAGTTTGTCCACACAGTGAAGCAATATGTGTGTGTGTGTGTGTGTTAATCTGTGCCACGGGTAGAGAGCTGCAAATCCAACTGGCTACAAGAGGCAACACTGAGAGAGAGAGAAAGAGACAAAGAGAGAGAGCTCCTCTGTAATAGTCCTATGGCTCCAGAGTGTCTTCTGCTGCAGTTATGGGGTCACGTATTGGTTCATGAACACACACATACTAATGGGCTTATATAGATAAGACAAACATACACCCCGCCCCACACACACACACGCACACACACACATATTTGTCCGTATACAGTGTGTGGCAGTGTTTTTATGTTGTGTAAAGCCAAGGATGACCCCCATTAGACTGAAGGGCAAGGTTGAGTTATTTTCCCTTGTCTGTGCTGTCAGAGGTCGTTGGCTTTCGACCTGCAACTAGAACAGCATTGTCCCAAAAGATTAAATTACTAATAGTGCCACAAAGTCACGCACACACACAAGCTTTCAAACATGGACAAATATACAAAAAACATGTACGAAATGCACACAAACACACACACACACAGACACACACACACACTTAAATTCATTGCTCACACACTCATACACAAGGCGCACATGCACAAGCAAACACTCTGGTTTGATGCTAACTTTGCCTGACAGTTCCTACAGAGAGCTTCTGGTACTCCCAGCAAAACAGAGGACCACCTTCAAGCAGTTCCCTAACTCAAGACGCCAGAGCTGCACTTAGTTTGGGAGTTTGAGGACACTTCTGGTGCTGCTCGGAAACTAAGTGGCATTGCAGCCAGAGATGCTGTGGGTAAACATGGTCAAAATACTCATGGTTTCAGTGGGAGCCAGATTTCATGTCAGGCTATCTGGCTACATCCCATAACTAACTCAACATGAAATGTGATGTGAACTAACTAAATTAAACTTAAACAGACTGGTATGATTGTAAGTGACAACTAAATTTTTTCAAATCAGAAAAGGATACATTATTGCAATAAAGCTATTAACATTATCTGAAGAACTTAAATTATTTTTAGCAATAATTAATACTGGCTGACACTGACTTATCTAAATGCCTGTGTTAGCTGCTGTGATTCCCCATACTGGAGAAAATGACCATTTTTTGGTGATGAGAGAAACATTGGGCCATGTTTTCAGAATAATCTGGAATAAAAGAAAACAATTTAAGTCATTAACATCTATAATGAATGTCGGGACCTGCACATGAGTATTTGTGACTCTCCGATATGCAAATATTGAATAATGAATTGTCAAGGAGCTACACACATTCACATAATTACTGCTGAAAGGATACTGATTGCATACTTGGATACTATGATTGTTATGCACAATAATCCCCCATGTTTAATTTGGCACATGGCACAAAAACTAGAGACAACAACAAATCAACAATACAATACATTTAGTCTTCTATCTATTTTGTAGAAACACTACTCAGTGCAGTGTCCTGATTGTCAGTGTGTAATAGTGTAATGTATACTCTATGTATGTACGTACATAGTACAAATGTGGATCACGTCTTTATGTCTTTATACTGTATGTGCTATATGTCTTTAGGTGACACAGAGTATGACACACCCCTCAAACACAGGCCGTCTGTTTCTAGGCACGTATTGGACAGATAGCACCAGCACTGTATGTCATGAGGGGACACATAGTATTGCGTATGAAAGATCAATGGCAAACCTACAGTTTCTCTGGAGGAAGGCAGTGTGCTCTGGCCAAAATGATTAGGCCACTGAGAGCTGAGAGAGGTGAGTAATGGTTTTGGGGGTAATCTCATCTATCCTCATCTTATCGCTTCTCATGATACGTTTGGACTTCTTTTACTCTCAGCTCTGTAGCAGAGGAAAGAATTATTTAGTTATCGCTGATATTATCAAGCAAGAGACACGCACTGTCTCCAAAAATCTGTGTGCCTACCATAAAGCTGCACCACACACACACACACACACACACACACACACAAGGACAGAAAAAAGAGAGGGTGAGAGAAATACATCCCAACACATCTCTCTCTCTCTCTCTCTCTCTCTCAGGCATTTGTCTTTACTCACTTTCCTGTTTGCTGATTGGATTTCGTTGCTTTGGATTACAGTATTGATTTGGAAGGGAGTGGATGGACTATATGATATACTCTGTGTTTGGGGGTGGGAGGGCTGATTGTATATATGTGGCCTTTAACACACGCAGGTTTGTTCCGTGAGGGTCGTTTTCCACCCTCGAATTGTTCACCTCCATCTCCTCTCTCTCTCGCTCTCTCTCTCTCTCTCCATGCACGTACACACATGCACACACACACACACACACACACACACATATGGTTCACTGACTGCTGCACCCAGAGCGTTCGGTGCATCTGTGCTGAATGTGACGTCCCTTTTCCCCAGGGAGCAGCGTGGAGCTGCAAGAGGGGGAGCCATAGGAGCCACCCCAGGGGGCCCGGCAGCAAGGGAGGCCCACAACCAAGACCCGTTATTGGGCACAAGGCTCAGAGGAGGCAGCTTGCTTCCACGCCTGCAGCTCCATGCTGGAAACTGCACAGTCAGACGGAGCGGGAATGCTTGTTACAAAGCTTTCAGACATGTGCAATATATGCACAACCAAGGGCCTGTCAGAAACTCACAGACTCACACACACACACACACAAACACACACAAATGGTCATTGTCACATGGTCAACCCCCTACACACACACACAGACACACATACAAGGGGGCAACTAAAGGTAGAGATGGCTTGCTAAATTAGACATCTTCCTAATCATGGTTGTAGATGTAAACAGAGAGATGGAATGAAGACAAAAAAGAAGAACCTGAGAGCACTTTTGATTGGAATAGAAGTTGCTGATGAAATGCACTGTCCAAGGCCAAGAACCCAATCTGCCACACTGAGCACAGAAACACAGAAACCTCAAAAACGAGCTAGAAGTAATGAACAACAAAAAAATCAAGCCCTGATGGGAATTTCAACAAGCACCATTAAACTCGTGATCATTAAAAACTTGATTTAAAACATTCTCCAATATTAAAAGGAGTCTTCACACCCTGGAAGTGTGTGTGTGTGTGTGTGTGTGTGTGTGTGTGTGTGTGTCGGGGGGGGGGGGAGAGGTGATGAAGAGGAGATGAGAGTTACGATGGACCAAAGCAAGTCCTTGAACCACCCTGCGTGGCTAAAACTGAGAAGCAGATCAGGGGATGTTCTCAATTGTCTTTGACATTTCCCCCATCCACATATAATGCATTACAGACTTAAGAGTGTGGCTTACATCATGCTCTCCCAGCTGAGGCTGTGACCCCCCCCCACCCCCCCCCCCCCCGTGCTTAAGCAAAACCTACTGTGTCTGATGTTTTACCGTGACTCAATAGCTACCTCTCCTCTTCACAGCACTAAATAAATGATGAGAGATCAAAACCCAGACGGGAGAGAAGAAATCCTTGGGTAAACAATACAAAACTCGTCAAGGTTTTTATTTTTTCTTAGTATCTCTCCTATTTTCCTTGGTGCTTTGGTGAGAGACGATCAAACTGGATGGAAAGAAGTGCGTCTGCACCAAGGTAAGACCAGCTGAATTTCAGGGAATCTTCAGACTTGACACCTTGTCACCTTCTTTACTCAACCGCCCCTTCTTGCCAGCACATTCAGAGTTGACAGCTGGATGTCAATAGTGCAGGTTGCCCTCTTAACCTAACAGATGTTCCTCCATTATGGCTTCAAAAATGGTGTCCCTTTTCACCTTAGTCCCAATAACATTCCTCAGGAAGCGACACCATTAGCCCAGGATAGCTGGCTGTTATTTAGCAGTGTGTGCACTTGATGTTTCTATTTTTTGCATTATAGACACTTATGAAAACACTGAGCTCCATGTTAGCTTAAGGACTCTAATGTAAAGTGATGCAGTGCTTTGCAGGCACTGAACACCACAGCATTGTCTCTAAATGTGCATTAAACATATATGTGCCCTCCGCCCCCAGCAGTCAACACAGAGGGGAAGGTAAGTGATAACATACACTCGCCAGCGTGGGTTCAAAAGCACCCGAGGATCTTTTCATGGCAGCTTCCACTCCTCTCATTTGTTTGTGATTAATTCAAGATTATTTTTGAAAGCTAACATCCATGTTTTAGATACTGCCTAGTATTGAGACTAGCTATGGCTGTGCTTGTCCTCAACACAAGCTCATTTCTAATGTAAGACTGTCCCCTCTTGCCTTTGTCTCTTGTCACCTCTAGTGCTAAAACTAAGGCTGTAGCCAGTGGACAGTTAGGTTGCTGTCTCTCTCAATACATGACAAGCATCTATACTCAGACACACCTGCTAATGAATGATTCATAATCCTAGGGGTACAGACAACCAGCAGAGACACACATACACAGAGAGGAGAGAGAGAGAACACACCTCCTGGCTCACAAGTCTCACTCACACTTAAGTCTTAACATTTGCTGACTTTTAGTAAAGCATGCTTGACTTTCTGCAAATCTCATTCCAAGACGTGTCTGGGTGTTTACGCAAATCTCAGTCCTTCTGGACTGATCCAGAACCTTCCTACCTACCTACCTAACTTCCCTCCCCCCCAAATAATTAAAAAAAACCTCTTGTTAGATCACTCCAACAGCGGAATGATCATGTCCACCCTCCCCCACCCAGACACACACACACACACATCCACTCTATGACTCCATTGTTCTCACCTTAGCAGGGTGTGTCCCCCATCCCTTGTGGCTGGTGGCTACACACAGCAACTGTGTGTCCTTGGCAACTGATGTGTGATGCGTGCGATCCTCACGTCTGCCCCAGGGGCTGGAGGAGTGGAGGACACTAGTGGGGGAGTGTGTGTGTGTGTGTGTGTGTGTGTGGTGTGTGAGAGAGGGAGGTGTATAGGCTGGAGGTCTGGTAGCTGTACTGGCCTATGTCCAATTAAGATCGATGTGCCATCTCATCTGCGGCGATCCGTAAAGTGAACAACTTCTAGGTGTGCCATCATAGCAGATATGAGGTCAGAAACATTTATTTGGAGTGCGTTTGTGTGTGTGGGAGAGAGACAGAAGAAGACTGTGTTTGGGGCAAAGAGAGAGAGAGTGTGTGTGTGACGCTACTTCATGCCTCCCTCAGAGCCTGTTCTGTACGTCATTCACTGGAGAGTCTCAAGGAAGATAAATATTTCATCTGCTCTCACTCTGACACACAGACACACACACATACACACACACTCTCTCTCTCTCTGTGTCCTACAGAGGGACTTTATTTCTACTTATTTTTCTAAAGTTGCTTTCTCAGGCCATCAGTCAGATTGTCTGTACATGCCCATCTCATTTGGCATTTTGCACCAAATGCTTTCATCTCCCTTTGTGCAAAGCGTCTGGAATCCCTCAGTTGGCATCTGTTTCCTTTCTTGTGTGCAGACGCTTTCTGTGAACTTTCGAAATATTGGGCATGCCAGAGCCCTCTGTTCGCTGATTGCCCAGTCAACATTTTGTTGGAGGAAACCTAAGCTAATGGAGAGATCCCTGACTGTGCTGGAGCAAAATGTGCAATTGAGCGGGAAGCACTAGGTGGCACTTGCCTGGCAGTGTGTCATGAAAGATCTGTCTATCTGTCAGAAAGGCTGAGTGCCTCTATGTCCATGTCATAAAGGTTCTGTCACTCTGTGCCATGGGTCATAAAGGCTCTATCTATGCCCATGTCATAAAGGCTCTGTCTATGCCCATGTCATAATGGTTCTATTACTCTATGCCCGTGTCATACAGGCTCTGTCTTTGCTCATGTCATAAAGGCTCTGTTCACGCCCTTTTCTTAAAGACTCAGTCGATACCCAGGTCATAAAAGTTCTGTCTATGCCCGTGTCATAAAGGCTCTGTCTATGAACGTGTCATAAAGGCTCCATCTATGAACGTGTCATAAAAGCTCTGTTTATGCCCATGTCATAAAGGCTCTGTCTGTCTTTGCCTGCATGATAAAGGCTCTGGTGTGCCCACTGAGTTCTAATAGTCATGCAGTATAAGGGAGCGGATTTGGCCTTCCAGTTGAGCAAAGCTCCAAAAAGTTAAGGAAGGGATTTCAATATCAAAGCCCAGAGAACAAAGAAGAACAAAGAGTGTTTGCTATCGCTCTCTCTCTTCTCTCTCTCTCCCTCCTCCTCCAGTTCTCATATGGTGAGGTGTGTAATGATGTCTGCATTGCGTATAAGTCCAGGTATGTGTGTGTGTGTGTGTGTGTATTTGTGTGTGTGTGTGTGTCTGTATGCGTGCACATTTGACCTTGTCTAAGTAGAAGGTTGAAGCCCAGATCCAGCATTAGGTTATCTGGACACCTGTGATGGATGAGACTGGCCTCTCATTGGTTCTGTCTTTAAGAGCACTATGACAGAGTGGCGACCCGGCTTCTTCTTCTCAAACTCCTCTGCGGTTTTACTTTCAGTGTTACGTGCGTAATGCTGTAGCCTTGAGTACTACATGTTGATGGCCAAACATAGCTCTCTAGCTCAAACTTCTGGCCAAACATAGCTCTCTCACACACACACAGACACACACCCGCACCCACACATACACACACATAAATAGAGAGACAGGATGGGAGACAAAACATGTGATGTCATCATTTCTTCCATCCTTTGCATTAATGCTTAGTAGAACGGATCTTCTTTTTAGGGGCAAAACGTTAAAGAGCTTTGAGAGCTCACCTGGCGGATGACAGATGAAACACTTAGATGTACTGATTACTGAAGTGGGTAAATCGTCTATGTGTGCTTGTGTGTGTGTGTGTGTGTGTGTGTGTGTGTGTGTGTGTGTGTGTGTGTGTGTGTTGTGTGTGTGTGTGAGGGCGAGATAGACAGAAAGAGTAATTGCTTTTAGTATTAGTACACTATCTCCAGATAACTTGGAGAACGAGCCAGTATGTGTGCCAGTGTGTGTGTGTGTGTGTGTGTGTGTGTGTGTGTGTGTGTGTGTGCATGCACAGACTGTCTGTTAATCTAAATTATGACCTGCCTTGAAAACCTGAAGGTTCATCCAAAGCAGTCAACAGGAAAGAAAGCAGAAAGAACAATCTCTTCCACTGGTTTGTCTGCTTTATTCCATACTCTTTCTTTTCTCTTCCTCCCTCCTTCTTGGTTTCACTCGCTCCCATTTCTGATTTCAAAGCCCTCCCCCATAGACTACCCAACCCAAGCAACTAACCCTACCCAAGAACGAACGCACACACACACACACTCACACACACACACGCGCACACACACACACACACACACACACAAAGATATTTCCTTGTGGTCCATGCATCCTGTGTATGTGTATGTGTGTGTGTGTGTGCACGTGCAAAACAAGACAAAATTGAAGCCTGCACTCAGAATCAAACATACTAAAGAACTGAGTTGTCCACTCAGAAGCCCAATGACTGACCACACTGCCAACTAATATTTACTTCCTATATGTTTTGAAAGAAGATGTTTTCTTGGATAACCTCAGTGAGTGTGCTGTGCTGTGTTGTGCACACTCCCAAATGACCCCTTGCACAATGTCTACCTACTTCTCAATTCATGGTCTACAATTCTGGGACAGATTCTACATACACAGGGGCATTGTACATTAGACACAGCATTATGTGTGTGTGTGTGTGTGTGTGTGTGTGTGTGTGCACTTGTTTGTGATTGCTCTTGTGCTACAGTCTTACTTTCTCAAACACTGCTCTCTCCCGCTGGTGGTGTGTCTCAAATCGTTTTTACTTTTTAGTAGCAGGGTGACCACAAACATTTCAACCCAATGGCCTTCGTCAGTGTGCGCTCTTGTGCTACTGTCATGCAATTACTGTGACTTTACAACATCAAACAATTGTTTATGCATGTGTGTGTTGTACATTGTGTGCATGTGCATATGTGTGTATGTTGACTAATCTTAGAAGCATATGTATACAACTATATAACACACAAACACACACACACACACACACACAAACACACATACATACACAGATGTACACTTACTTTAAGCAGTAGGTGAAAGAATAAAATTATCCATCCCAAAATCCAGGCCAGCGAGCAGCCTACTAATACCCTGGAAAGTGATTAACTTTTAAAGACCCTGCCCGTAAACAGTGGACAGATCCTTTAGCAAGCAACGCAGCCCTCTTTAAGCTAATTACATCCCCTGCCAATCATATGCTGTCAACAAGCTGAACTGGTGTCACAAGGACAAAACCTCAATTAATAGGGCGATGCAAAAGAAGTCTGAAATATGCAGCAAATGCCAGCAGTTTATTCACTCTTCCTAAAACAGTGATTCTGACCTCACACTTTTTCACACACACACACACACACACACACACACACACACACACACACACAAACTGTTACACCTTTAGGTGGTAATCAGAAAGCAAATTTAGATATAATGGAGATAATGTGGAGAGGTGACATAGTGAGGTAGTGTGAGATGGTGTTAACATGGCTCCAGTGTCTGCCACATTCCCATGCAAATGAGGACACACATAGAAGCACTCACACACAAAAACACATACACACAGACACACACATACACACACACACACACAGGCACACATACACACAAAACCATACGCCAGGCGCTTTAAAGTTCATCTTAGTACTTATCCAGAGCTGTGGACCTTCTCCGATGGCAGGGTTGGCATGTTTCCCTTACACAATGATATGGGAATCCCAATTGGACAATGAGGAGCTTGTAGGGCCTTTACATCACACAGCCCCACTTGATCTACAGCGGCGTTTGTAAAACTGTGGGCCACATGGCAGGTGTGAGTGCAAGACGTGGGAAACCTTCACTTTTTTTGCCTATTATACAGTAATAGGCCTACGTTTCTCTTTTAACAACTAAGACAATACGCCCCAAACAAATCAACTTAAATCTAGAGAATTAATAGGCAACAAAACCTGTAAATTACTGATGTCAACTAAAGTAGTGATGTCAAAATGCACCCATTACCAACTGAAAGCTTATCGCTCTGCAGTCAACTAGTTCAACCTGCAGCCAATATTTGCCTGCCTCAATGCATTTTCTGAAATTGAAGATCTAAATTTTTATTTGGGGTTTAATTTCTATTTGGAGTGCTTCCTTAATTCCTTGACAAGTTTTCCAGTGTTTAAGAAGTAATTGTGATTCTTTCAGTATGTGCCCAATGAGGCCGAGAGTTAAGTTTGACTTTTCTACAAAAACGGAATAGCCTATTTTGATACTTTGAGGACTTGATACTTGGACTCTGGAGAAGTGTGAAAACCTTAACGACTCTCAGGCCAATTCACACCTGGATCAAGGGGCGGGCCCAAGAGGTTCCTCCAGAGATAAATAGTACCTCTTCCCACACCAGAATTAGACCTGACGAAGTCTGTTGTAACAGACGAAACGTTGTCAAGCTCAATAAGAAGTCCAGTTGCCTACAACTAAGCACTTTTGACTAAGATGACCTGGATGAATGAGAATCTTCACAGACTTTGATAAAGTCCTTTTTTAAACTGTGATTTGACAATTGACTCTTTTCCATTGCATGGCACCAGTTCAACTCCACTCTACTCTACTGGGATTAGTTAGTTTTCCATTAAACTACGGTACCACCTCAATGTGTATGTAGGGGGTGGGGCGAGGGGCAGCACAAACTGGCATTTACTTCACTTCGTTTACAAACCAAAGAGTAGGCTAATCATTTATGCTCACTGGTCATCTAAAATTAGCATGAGGCAAAGTAAGTTACATCAAGTCTGTCTCTTTTCCTGTCTAGTTTTCCCATTTTGTAGACCTAAGTTCGCTGGTTAAACTTAACTGATGCAGCCACTCCATGTTAATTTTCTTATTATTTCTGACATCATGAATATGGGGCAAAACGTGTGCAATTAATGTATTATTTCACATACCTCAGTCTTTGTGTGTGTGTGTACATCCCTCCTATTCTTTATTAATGAGTGCAGAATAAACATGCTCTTAACCAACAATACCATATCTTTTTACGATGGCATAATGTTCTCAAAAAGAGCACAGTAGCTCAAATTCAGGACTTGGAATATTTAAGGAATAACCAAATGATTTTCAAAGCTGACCAGACTGGACAGGCAAAGTTGATTCTCTTGCATGTAAACTAGTGACTCGTACTGCTTGCGATGGCCCCCTCACAGCAATCAGTGGCCGTCACTCTGTTCACGTCACATGTCAGTATCAGCTCAGCACAGACAGAACCTGGCCAAAGCAGGTACAATAAAGTGTAATGAGTACCAGATGCAACCCCCCATGGAAAACCAAATAAGTGAGTAAAGTTGAGCCAAGTCGGGCCATGTAGTGCTAGAATAGTACAGTCAAAAAGGGACACATGTGTTGTATGTTTTGTTGAAGCAGACCTATTTCAAAACTGCTGTACATTCGTTGTAGGCCTACATGCTGCCAATGTGGTCATGCCTTAAGTTGGACAATCCCTTTTCTAAAATAAACTGAATTGGCCTAACCCACTTAGATGTGCAGTTTCTTCATTCCAGTTAACTGCTTCTTTTAATTATGAATCGCTGAGTAGAAAAATAAACTGGCCTGTTCTGTTTATTCAGATCCATTTCACTGTTCTATGCTCCTCTTTAGTTGGCCAAACAATTGCCCAATGGAGGGAGCGCAATCCCACACACTGAGTCTCATGTTGCAGTCCTTTTATCCAGGTTCTTCTTAAGAAAGCACAAGCTCTGAATGTTACCTGTGTGTTGCAACCTGAATGACTGAGTTTCAGTGTGCAGGCTTCCATCTTTTCCTCTGTTTTAAGTTCTTCAGAAATGGAATTTCGACCACTGCCCCAGTCAGACTGTCACATGATGACTGGAATTATTACATGCCAAGTAAAAGCATCTGGCAAGACATGAACAAGACTTTGTCTTGTGGGAATTATGATCTACTGGACCATTAGGGTGTCAACTACAAATTTGTTGGACTATTAAGTGATCAGAATGTTTGGGTGGGGGAAAATGAACAGTCCTCAAGTGTAAAATCTACACTATGAATGACTATACATTACGAATGAGAAATTAATCAGAGCAAAAACAAGACTTACTGTAAACCAAAATGTAAGATCATGTAAAATTGGCCCTATTTTGCTACCATTTTTTGCACACTGGGGGACAGGTGGAGCATAAAAATACGTCACATTCAAAAGTGGGAAATCACAGAAAAAGTTTGAAAACCAGTGATTTATAGATATAGGTTAGTATTTACTTTGTGGAGCACAGGGGAGCTTGAAATTTACTTAAGCCCAAATCTGACATTTCAACCATGCTGGATGTTACCTTCATAAATGTTAATCCTAAGTCTTTGTTATGCCTAAAAAGTAAAGCTATCTAAGTTAGAGATGGCACAAGTGTGTGTAAGGTTAGAAGAAGAAGAAGTACCTTGTCACGAACATGTCACTGCACAAACACTTTTATTAGCCACCAGTTGGTCCAACTATATAACAGCAACATACTGTCCTCAGATCCACTGTGATGAAAATTGAATCAATTACATCTTATTACATCTAAAAGCTGTCTAAACAAACTAAATGATGAATTAATAGAAATGCTAATGTTAAGAGGTGTAGCATTGCTGTCTGACCATCGGCCAACCGGGTTCTAGTCCTAACTCTCCCTGGTGAGTCTGTGTTGCTTTGGAAAAAAGGCATCTGCTAATTTCTAATCCACCACTTTACTGGCAATAGCAATGCCAATATGCCAGTGGTCATCTATTTAAAAGTAACAGCACAACCTCACTACCCTCATTTCATGCTTATGAGATACACTAAAATGGTGGGGAAAGCTGTGGAACTCAAGAGGAGAAGCTGCGGAGTTGTGCTGTGTTGTGTTGCTGGCTGAGCTACTCTCGTCTCAGACCACATAAAACCCGCTGGGCATATATGTACGCCCACTTAATTTAAACATGTAGTAACTTAGAGAAGATACATTGTGGTGTAGTTGCCATGATGTCCAATCAAACTACAGTATGTATGTGCTTGCATTGTCAATGAAAAGGCAGTGTGCAAAGATGGCCATACGCACCCATTCAAGAGAAGTTAAGATACACCTTGTTGCTGTGTTGCTGTGCTATTGTAGACAAAGAAACACATAAATATTGAATGTAACTAATATTAGCCCTGTAATCCAATTCAGAGACATAGAATGCAACACCATATAAATATTTAGGTTAGCTGTAATAAATAGTGCTAGTAAAAAATAGCTATTAGCTTCCATGACAGCACTCCTATTGCTAATGCCCATTAGCAATGTAAAAGCATTTGCCTCATAAGGGTTGTTGTTGACACTAATATGTTTACTTGCTGCATAAATTATAAAGCAGTGAGCAAAGCACACACAGTGTGGGCAATATCAGCAGGCAATTGAGACTTTCCAAAGGAATAATGGAATCTGTTCTGACTTAAAATGAATCATTAGGATGCTAAAGAGAGTGATCAGACACACACGGAGAGAGAAAGACAGACAGTTATACACACATACAGACAAACACACACACACACCCACACACAGAGAGACGCACACAGGGAGAGACACACACACAAACACACATACAAGGAGAAACACATCAGTGAAATGGTGTCATGCCAATTTGGCTGACCAATCAGCTGCTAGGCTGATGATTTTAAGAACAGGTTAAAGATGGTTGGTGTCCCAGCTGGAGGGCGGTGTGATGAAATGAGGACTGAAACGAGCCCATCCTACCCTCAAACACACACACACACACACACACATCCCCTCAGGCTGTGCAAAACGGCATTAGTCCCTACTCCACACACTTTAATAAAAACGTCAGTCTGTGGGATAATCATCTCGACATGAGTCTCCTTCGCTCACTTACATATATAAATATATATTATTATTATTATTTTTTATAAAACCGGAAAAGCCTACAGCTTTAACATGATTGACTATGTGATTCGTCTATCATCTTTCTCATTCATTTATTCATCCTAAACAGATCCAGGCTAACATTTGCAGCGCTATCATACATCCAATCTCCTTCAGCAGATCATTCCAGCATCTGCATACACATCAGAAGCCCTCCCTACCGAAACACCACCATCACCATACACAGCTGCTCTGAGACTGAAAGGTCAACTACAAGAAAGCAGGGTGAAAACATGGATGGATGGATGGATGCATGGATGGGTAGCAGCCTCCTGTGCCCCCCCCCCCCACCACCATCACCACTCCCACCCCCATCACCACCAGGATAGGTGCTTCCGTGGCCAGCTGTGAGCAAAACCACACCTGATGTCTATTTAAGGAGTGGGATAAGGAAGCATGGCGAACAGATGAAAAGAACAAATGATAAATAAATGGAGGGAAGATGGGGGAGGAGGGAGGGAGAGAGAGATTGAAAGGGATAGAGAGAGAACAGGCAATGAGCCTCAGGGTAGAATCCTGTTCTTCCTTTGATGATGCTGACAACTGCACTAAAACACTCCTATTAAAACAAAGGGGAAGGAGAGTGAGATCAAAGAGCACTACAATTCTACGTTGCAAACACACCAAAGAATAGGAGCAAAAAAAATGATCTACTACACAAGCGTGCGCGCGCACACACATACACACACTTGACATCTCATACTTTTTAAATGCTCTTTTGCCTGTGTGTATATGTGTGTGTGTGTGTGTGTGTGTGTGTGTGTGTATGTCTATGAGAGTGTGTATGTGTGTGTGTGTGCGCGTGTGTTTGTGTGTCCTCATTCTCATTCGCTGTGGACGACGTGGCCCACTCCTCTCATCCTGCTCTGCAGGAGGAACATCTCAGTGAAAGAGTGACA
>PYXC01002645.1:582500-585000 GCA_015244755.2 Tenualosa ilisha
ATTATGCATGTCTTTCTGAAAAGTGTGTGTAGGGCTGTATAATGGTTAGTGTAAGCATGCCTGTGAGTGTGTGTGTACGTGTGTCTATGTGTATCGGTGCGGTGTTCTCCTGTGAAGATTAATTATGTATTAATTATGTATTTCTAATAAATACCAAGTGAGACTGTTTGCTCTGGGTAAATATTTGGGTAAACATTTCACAGATCTCTCCCACCGGAGGACAACAACTCCATTACCACCAACTGTGTGTGTGTGTGTGTGGCAAAGATTCATTGACTTAATATTCACATACACTTTCATGAGACAGAGAGAGAGAGAGAGAGAGAGAGAGAGAGAGAGAGAGAGAAAGTCATAAAGAGAGGAGGAGGTGGAGAGGCATATCAGACCCACCATCTTCAGTTTCACTTAACGACCGCTGGTACATGCAGTGGAATCGACATTGGGTTGATCTAATTAGCCTCCCCTGCTAATTAGCTGACTCTGCTAATTAGTGTCCAATTAGTGTGCCAATTAATTGTCCAGTTAAGGGCTAATAACATGTAACACAAGGTGCTTGGGTGTAAAGTCACCAGAAAAGCTGTTACTGCTAGCCTCAGAGTTGCGATGCTTGTGTCTGAAGTTGGTATCATTTTTCCCTTCTCTTTTGCTTTCCAGAACTTTTCATCCAGAGGCCTCTGAGGCCCTAACACAGTTATATATCTCACAACAGTGTTTGGAGGGAATGACTAAAAAAAGTGCTTTCGTGGGCACTGATGTGGTCGAGCATGACTCGGCAAATTTTTGCCTGCAAGAGGCGAAAGTTTCTTTTCATTCAATCCCCATTTTCCCAGATGTGTTCCACACACGCACCTCAACCCCCCCCCCCCCCCCCCCCGGGCCCCTCCCGTCTGTAGGCTGGACGCTGTGGGTGGCCATTACTTTATACCCAGCACCACTGGTCCAGTAAATGAAGAATCAGAATGAGTTATTAGCCTGGTGGCAGTAGAGTAGTGTGGCGGGACCAGTTGTCTATGTCCACCCAGTCTACAAGTGTGTGTGTGTGTGTGTCTTTGCCACCCTCACACCCCCATCCCCGTCTCTTTCACTGTCTTTCGTCCTCTCTCTCGCTCTCTCTCTCTCTCTCTCTCTCTCTGTGTGTGTCTTCCCACTCTTTCGACATCCTTTCTTTCAATATATAAATGTATGTATGTGTGTGTGTGTCTACGTGTGTATGCCTCCTTTCAATCTTTCATCATCCTTTCTTTCAATATATAAATATATATATGTGTGTGTGTGTGTGTGTGTGTGTATGCCTCCTCTCACTTTTTCATCATCCTTTCTTTCAATATATAAGTGTGTGTGTGTGTGTGTGTGTGTGTGTGTGTGTGCGTGTGTGTTCTGGGACCATGAGAAACAGCTGCACATACAGAGTAGGCCATGCCATGGATAACTGCAATGGGCCACCACTGAGGGAAGGAAAAGGCATCCTCAGCTTATTTACAAGGTCTCTGTGCTGAGAATTTGAGCTGCGCACACACACAAACACACACACACACACAAACACACACACACACAAGCACACACACACACACACATTCTCATGCGGAGGACATACACAAGCAACTGCACTCTGGTGCAATGCTCATCAAGCTATCTCTGGAGCTAAGTATGTGACCAGCCTGTAAAGCGCACACACACACACACACACACACACATACACAAACATACAGACACACACACAGATTATGCTGCCTAGCTTTTTCCAACAGCCATGGATCTGAATATGTAAGGTGACACACACACACACACACACATACACATGCACACACACACAAGTGAGTGCCTTGCTACTTTGGGCCAGCCTATAGTCTTGGGACTGAGTGTGTGAGCTGACTCTGGGTCAGAGGATTTACTGATACTAACAACTAGCACTAGAATCACAGACAGAGATGAGGACATGGTCACACACACACACACACACACACACACACACACACACACACATACACCCTTACACATATGCATTCAAGAGAACAGAATTCAACTCTTACCGTAGGCTCACCTTAAGCAAAGGATTAACCTTACACACGAATACACACACACACACACTTCTTTTACAATTTTAAATAAACCCTCTTTACAATCAGCCAGAACACTTACAAACACACAAGCACCAAGACAAAGAACCCGAGGCATTTTGAGAGCACTACATGTGTGAACAACGAGATATTAACAAAGCATTCACACACACACACACACACACACACGCACACACACACACACATATGGCGTGGCATGGCAGCTCTGTGTCATGAGATGGAGCTGTGTTGTGGACTAGTGTTGATTAGAGGGCTGGCCAATGTAAATATGTAATAAGCTCTCTCCCGTCAGCATTGCTCCAGCCTCCACGCCTGGCCCTGTGATCCATAATGGATCTCCTGTGAGCCTCAGAGCTGTCGGGCTTTGCGGTTGATTTGGTGTGTATGAGAGTGTGTATAGTGTGTGTATGTTCATGACGGTG
>PYXC01002645.1:590000-602500 GCA_015244755.2 Tenualosa ilisha
TTGGCACAGGGCAAATGTGATGGGCCTTGACTCTCTCTCTCTTTCTCTCTCCGTCATACACTCTCTCTCTCTCACACACACACACAGACACACGTGCGCATACACACACACAGATACACACACACACACACACAGGGGGTTAGGGAGGAAATGAGATAGATGGATAGGGAAAGATACATAACAATACAGAAAGAGAGAGAGAGAGATACAGAGAGAGAGAGAGAGAGAGATACAGAAAGAGAGAGATACAAAGAGAGATACAGAGAAAGAGAGATACAGAGAAAGTGTGTGTGTGTGTGGGGGGGGGGGGGGGGGCATACACACAATGATGTTCTTGTGAAAGTCACAGTGCAGTCAGTCCTTCCTGCAAACTTTTTTTGGGATGACACAAAGACTACCCCAGTCCAACTATCTCAACCACAAAGAACCCATTTCAATGACTTTTTGGCTATTTCCACAGCTGAGCCCATGCACTGAGACTTCAAGTAACTTTCAGCACTAGTCTATTATAAGGAAAGCTAAGAACATATCACATGCATGAATCATGAAATACTGCTTGATCTGCTAGATGGAGAGAAAGTCTGACACACACTCACATAAAAATACATTCTAAGTCTGGAGTCTAGTACTAGTGCTCACAACTATTTAAGACTATCTAAGGAATGTGGATTGTGAAACCATGTAAACATAAATTTTTCATTGTAGTTGCACAGGATAGAAGAGGATGAACTCAGTGACTGGTGTACCTGTTGATGCATAGTCCCTCTCTATGCATGTTGTTAGAAAGACTCCAGCGAACTCCAAGACTCAAACATGCTGTATATGCTTGTCTTGTTACCTTAAGTTCATACTGAACACTGAATGTTGCTGTTTTGTGTTGTTCTGACCTAATTTACTTTAGGAGATGAGGATTCTTTCTGCTATCTACAATTTTCAACATTTCATTAAACACAACCAAAAGCATCAAAGTTTAATACAAAATGTATTTCAGCCCATTGCACGAGCTTGGATGTGATGTTCACATTCTAAAAAGTTTTTACTACATACCACGTAATCAACTTTGTAGACTTTCATATTACTCTATAAGTCTCCATATCAACTCTTAGAGACATAGAGAAGGAAATAAAGGCAAAGTAGCAACAGTCCTAGATTGCAAACCAAAAGTAGGTGGGGACACACACACACACACACACACACACACACACATACACATGCACACACCCACATATATATATATATATATCACTCACATTGGTCTTATACAGCAGACAGCAGCAGAAGCAGTAGCAACAACCTGCTCCTGATAACATTGCCCCCCCTTCAACCACACACACCCACCACACACACACACAGGCACACTGCACCGGTATGTCGGCCATGTTAGCGCTAGGTCCTCCGGCTACACTTCACACGAAACCAGTTTAATTAAAGTGCTTTGTACTCGTCAGTAACAGCAAATCCACTCTAAATTAGCCTGCCTTTTAGCCGTTAATAGGTTGCGGTTAGAAAGAGATAAGAGTCGACCGCCGCAGTATTGATCCCATTCATCTGCCCCCGGCAATGACTTCAGCCTTAAGGCATCTGATCGGGAAGTATACAGACACACACACACACACACACACACAGACACAGGAACACACACACAAAGATTTTTTTGAGACACACATACACACACACACGCACACACACAGTTTCCACCCTGAAACATACCAAATTTTATACCAGTCAGCTATCTGTGGTGATCAAATAGAAAAAGAACATGAATAAAAATGTGTTCTATAACATTTGAAATGTTATTGATTTTCCTGAGTAAATGTATCCCATCTTGCCTCTCTCCTTATGTCCCCCATTGCTAACAGTACAGCAGATTTACTGCATGTACACACACACGTAAACACACACACACACACAACACACACACACGTAAACACACACACACACACACACACACCTCCACACATGCCCAGACCCGGACAACATGCACACAAAGGAAATGGTTTTATTGAATGAGGCACGCATCAGCCAAAGCCGATAGAGATATCTGGGGAGCGCCCCATGCCTTTGTAATTGGCGGGCTAACCAGCATTTTGTTGCGCTCGGGCCTCCCTTATCGGGACCTCAATCTCTGTCTTCTAAACATACTGTCTGGCAGCGGCCGTGGCGGTGCACCATGGAGCACGCAGCAGATAAATGAAATTAAATTAGCTCCATTGCACAGCTTGGGGAGATGAGCGGGGGGTGTGTGGGTGTGTGTGTGTGTGGGGGGGGGGGTATTTGCCCTGGCCACACTCTCACACTTGCCACACCATAAGCGACACAGTTAACTCAGATAAGCAGTTTATGAGGGTGGTGGGAAATGCTAAGTGTGTTAGCACACAAGCTAGGTGTGAGACTGCTGTCAGATCTGAGACCAGATAATGGTGTTGGCATAGTAGCTAAGTTGTGATAGTTTTTCACAGCTAGCCTGTGATTTTTTTTTTTCTGTGAGCATAACCAAAAATGGTATCCTCATAAGGGTCTTACAGGGTGCCATCCAGAACTACAGTAAACTTTTCTTGAAATCTTAATTTATAACTGACATCATTTTTTAGAGGAGAGGAAAAAGGAGGTATATTTCTGAAATTACAACTGAAACTGCCTTTGAAGTTTTTTTTTGTTGCGTTTCGTTGTATTTGTGTTGTGAGAAGCACCAAGAGCGAGCGTTTCTGTCTACTTAACGTTAATTAGATTTCTGTGCCATGGGGCTCCTCAACTCCACCATCTATTTGGACCACATGCTAATGCAGTGTCGCACCGCGTCAGGATCAAGAACAAGGCAAATCCCCAAACCAAACTTTATACACAGCCTCGTTACACAGACAGAACTCTCAACGTGAAATATAAACAAACTCAGCGGCCTGGGCTACACTAACAAACCAGTCGCCCGAAATGTGATGCAGAAGCTAAACGAATCTTGTCTTTCCTATCTGAATTGAGACAGCATTCTTGCGAGCTTGCTCAGCGTCTGCGATGTTTTCCAGTGAGTCACGGCGGGGGTCGGGCGGCGATGCCGTTGCTGCGGGTGACCTCTGGCCATGGCAGTGCCGCGGATGCAGGTGCCGTGGCGACCTCTCGCTCAGCAGTGGCCTCCGGGGCCGGTGGAGCGGCAGAGCTCCCTGACACTCATTCTGTTCAAATTAGCTCAGTGCTCTCATTAGCTTGGCTGCCCACATGGACAGACACACATGTCACAGCAATCAGCGCTCAGTCATCAGCCCCCTCCCTCTCTCTTTCTCCATCCCTCTCTCACTTTTGTTTACTCTGTCGCTCTCTACCGTGCAACTCTCTATTGTGAATCTCTCTCTGTCTCTCCTCTCCACCTGTATTCCTCCTTTAGCTTCCTGTACAGTTTCTCTCTGTATCTGCAGTGTCCCTTTATCATATCTCAGACTCTTCTCTCTCCCTTTCCTGCCTTTCTCTCTCTCTCTCGCTCTCTCATTCATTCATTCATTCATTCATTCATTCATTCATTCATTCATTCATTCATTCCTTATCCATCTGGTTCATGTGTTTGCCTTGTCTCATCTGAGTATCTTTACATACTGATGGATTGAACATTTTGGAGTTCTGCTGTCTTCATTGTATAGCCTTCAAAATCTCAAAGTCTCTCTCTTTCCATCTTCTCTTTCACAATTCCCTCTCTCTCCTCTCACAGTTTCTCTCTCTACCTCTTTGACAACCAGTATGTCTCTCTCTCTTTCTCCTGCCCCATTCTGTCTTCCCCTGTTTGTCTTTGCATCTTTGCTTCTCTTTCTTTCTCTCTCTCTCTGTATTTTACCTCTCTTATTCATTCCTCCTCTCTCTTACTACCTGCATTCACTCGCTTCCACTCTCTTCTGTCTCTTCACTGCACTACTCTCCATCACTCTCTCTCTTTTTCCTCCTCTTTCTATCTCTCCCTCATGCAATGTGATACTACCTGGGTGGGGGGAGGGAAAAGATAGATACAGAGAAAAGAGATGAAAAGAAAAGGTGGAGAGAAGAGGAGAGAGAGGGAGAGCGCTGTCAGAGGCTGAAATAGCTCTAATGTGGAATGGCCTAACAGAGAAAGAGAGATACAGAGAGGGGGAGAAAAGAGGAGAGAGAGGGAGGAAGGGAGAGAAAGAGAGAGAGAAGTCTGTGAGAAGGGGCTGAGACAGCTCTAATGTGGCCTGGTCTAACAGAAAAGAGAGATACAGAGCTATAGAGAGGAGGAGGAAAGGAGAGAGAGAGAGAGCTCTGTGAGAAGAGGCCGAGACAGCTCTAATGTGGCCTGGCCTAATTGCCAGGTGCAACTGGCTGGGATGGACACCCCCCAGCACCAGCCTCATACTGGGTCTCAAATGGGTCTCTTTGCTTACCAGAGCCTATCACTGTTTTAAGGCAATCTGTGTGTGTGTGTGTGTGTGTGAGAGAGAGAGAGAGTGCGTGTTACTGGGTGAGCAAGAGTGTGTGTGAGTGTTTGTGTATGTCGGGTGCCATATCATATTTTAATGAGTAAACAGGTACATTTTAAGCACACTTGTGCCATTTTTTACCCTTTTCCAATCATTGTTGAAGCCAAGGCAGCAGTATCCTGGTGAACGGTATTATTTTTATATTGCAAAATATACAAAGACATTTTATGCATGGGCTTCTGCCTTTTGTGCTTGTCTGCAGCACAGGGATAGTTAAGGACATGTCAAAGCAAAAAAAAAAAAAAACAGTCTGTGTCTGGCCTGTGTGAATGTGTGTGTGTGTGTATGTGTTTGAGAGAAAGAGAGGTGTGTGTATATTGGTAAGTGTTGTGATAATGAGTCTGGGTCTAATAATTGCACTAGATGACTCAAGAGCCCACTCAATCTGGGCCCATAATGGAGGCATGACAGTCAGGGCCAGCAGCACTTTGAGAAACTTTGAAGCAGACAGACTAAATGAGAGAACTTAAATGGTTATGAAACATTTATCTACTCAACAGTCCCCTTTCTTGCTTAAGTTTTATGTCTCACCTAAGGCTCTCTCTCTCTCTCTCTCTCTCTCTCTCTCTCCCTCTCTCTCTTTTTCTCCCTCTAAACTGACCACTCAATCCTGAGAGATTTCAGCGACACCAACACACTCACATTAACATCTTCATTCACACCTCCACATTACAGTAGTAATAGGTAGACATACTATACACAGCACAACCACACACACATTCAG
This sequence comes from Tenualosa ilisha, assembly GCA_015244755.2. Lineage (NCBI taxonomy): Eukaryota > Metazoa > Chordata > Actinopteri > Clupeiformes > Clupeidae > Tenualosa > Tenualosa ilisha. Next base: position 595,200 of record PYXC01002645.1, read on the forward strand.
ACACTCATACACTTACAGAAAATTTTTCAATTGAGCCTACATACACAGAGACGTGAACAACACACACCAATGCTACTCAAAAGCAGCACTTTCTGCTTCTCTGCTCTAACGAGAGAGTACTACCCCCCCCTCCCAAAACACACACACACACACACACTCACACACACAAAAGGCAAGGTTCTATGTGCCGCCGCTCCTCTGCCTAAGCCTTTCTCAGATGCCATCTCCTCAAATCATTTAGCTGCCGTTTACTCTGAGCCTCCAAAATGCCTCCTCCTCCTGCTTCACCCAGGCGAAGGGGAACTGTCTCGCGGCCCTAATCTCTCCCTAACCAAAGGCAGCCCACTGACTGGCAGTTAACATAATGAGAGTGAGGGAGAAAACTCGTTCCCTCTCTTCCACTTAGCTTTCTCTCTCTCTCTCTCTCTCTCTCTCTCTCTCTTTCTGTTACTCCTCTCTCCACTTTGCTCTTTCTCTCTCCCCCTTTCCATCTCTCTCTGTCTCTCGCTTGCTTTCTTTCTCCTACAGACGTCTAGGCCCCGCTCTCTTCCTATCAAATTGCGGGGAAGAGCCGTTAAAGCTTTCTTCTCTTGCCTCATCCCCGTTGTGAGTTTTCATTTTCTTATTCTTTTGCCTTCTGAGGAGGGGAATCTGTCATGATTATACTGCATTCATGAGTGTGTGTGTGTGTGTCTGTGTCGTGTGTGTGTGTGTGTGTGTGTGTCTGTGTCGTGTGTGTGTGTGTGTGTATGTGTGTGTGTGTGTGTGTGAACTGTGTGTGTGTGTGTGTGTGAGAGAGAGAGTGTGTGACACAAAAGGAGCCAGAGAAAGACAACAGAGAGCTTATCACATCATAGGAGGTCTGCCTGTGCGCCTCTGTCTCTGGGAGCACTTATCACATGGCAGAGTTTAGACAAGGGAGCACGTTGCAATGTGAAGATAGCACAGTGTGTTCAAATAAATGGGCTGTATGCGGCCAAGACTGAGTGGATATACAGCAGCAGTGATACAACCACATGTGGCTTACAACACACACACACACACACACCACACACACAGAGAGAGAGAGAGAGAGAGAGAGAGAGAGAGAGACTGTCCCTCTTTCTCAATATTTCCTCAACACACTTACATACAGACATGTGCACAAACACACACAAACTTCCAATCTCTTTCTTGCTCTCTCTCTCTCTCTCACTCTCTCACACACACACACCTTTGTGCATACACACAACCACACAGCACACACACTCTACCTAAAATAGCCACCTGCAATCTCTCTTTTTCTAGTACAGCTATGATGTCCTGATTTTGAGACCCTGTCGCGTTTTTTCTTTTATTTCATCACAAGCTTCTGACATGCTGGCTGACTGAATGTTCTAGACATAAAATCCTAGTTAAACCACTAGGAAGCACACCTGCCCACCTACTGGTTGAGTCGAGAGAGGAGAGGCAGGGAGTCGGGGGCTGTGAGCATAAAACAGCAGAGGAGACCTCACCTCTAGGAGCAACTACAACCTGTGGGTGAAGGTCGACGCACCTGGTTGTACGTACAGGCACAGTGCAGACCCATTACCCCCTCCCCACCCCACCTGTACTGCTGGAGACTTGTTGAATGCCCAGGGTGTTAGTGCTAAAATCACATTAGATTTCCTCTCTGACTCAGGTAAATGTGAAAGCTGCCCTCTCTAATTCAACATAATAGCCGTCCATCAAAGCGCTGTAGAACAATGGAGCTCCTGAGGTGGGGTGCCACGGAGCTGTGTTCAGCAAAGGCCCAGAGCTGACAAACGGCGGGGAACAGATGCATAAAACATAGCACGCTCGCTACTCTGTCAGAACAAATGCATAATGAGGCTCGGATCAAAAAACACACACACACACACAACACACATACACACATACACAACACACATACACATACACACACAGAGTAGGGCTTGGTGCATAATGCAACCTGCCAGGACTCAAGGTTGCTAAATGAGCGGCTAACGGATGAACGCCCTCCCTGAAGAGGCTGGCTCAGAGTTAAAAAATGAGCAGGGCCCTTCTTCACTCTCCCATTCTCTCTCTCTCTCTCACTCTCTTTCTCTCTCTCTCTCCAGCCTCCCTCTCGTATCTCCCTCTGATGCTGAGCTCCATGCATGGCCCAGGACTCAGACACCAAAGCAGAGCAACAAGCCACCTTCTCCTAACTTGAGTCTACACACACCTCTCTATGGTCAGCGAGGCTTGTCGTTAAACTTTGGGTTCCGTTTACGTGACTCTGGTTGGGCTGTGCCCAAGATGTTGGATTACAGATGTCTGCTGTGTGACGAGCGCAGAGAATCATAACGACTCTTCGCGCTCTTGTCTTGGCGATGGCTGCCATCGCATTACTCACCGCACAAATCTGACCTCACAAAAAGACAAACTGACATGGCAGCCAAGTCATATGTTGACGCCTGTGACAGAATTAACCATGTGCGCACACACACACACACACACACACACACACACACACACTCACACACATATCCACGCACATACACAAATGAAAGAGCAAGAGGAAATGTCACACATAAGCCATGAATCAGACAAGTGGAGCATGTCCAGATCTGACGCTATGCACTGATGAATCTATAAAAATAGCACTATAGGGATGCAAGTAAAGAAATGGCGGCTATAGGCAGCAGCACAGTGAGGCCGGCCAAAGTGACAGGCGCGCTGGGCGGCCTACCAAGCCTGAGCCAGTCAGGAGCCAAGACTGAGCAGCTAGGGGTGATTATTTTGTCGCTGCTGTGACGGCTCATGCGTGAGCTTGCAAAGCACGAAAGAGTGGCATGAGTCAGCACTTCTGCTTACGCCTCCGCTAATAATAACCGAAAATCATGAACACACATTTCCCCCACTCCGCACACAGCACACAAAAAAGAAAGTTAAAACACACATACACACACACACACACAGACACACACACATGTAACAGAGTTGAACTTTTAGCAGTCGACTCAACTCAACTCAAGCTCCTTGAAGAGACAGAGAAGAGAGGAGAGACTGAGAGCTGGAAGAATCTGGAAATGCACCACAGGAAATGGCGGCAGAGTTGCAAAAAGTTGTGTACCGTACTCGTTCTGACGTCTTGAGAGCGGCTGACATCCGCTCGACCGCACAGTGGCTTGAAATAAATGAACAAATAAATAAATCATCATGAGCACAGAGGCGAAGCAGGGAAAGCTGTTGCAGTGAAGCTTCATCATCTTGGACTAACAGGAACGTGATGATGTATGAATACAAGAAGCAACCAAGAAAAGCTGGTGTTGGGAGCAGGTGTGTGTGTGTGTGTGTGTGTGTGTGTGTGTGTGTGTGTGTGTGTGTGTGTGTGTGTGGCCCTATTTACAAGCCTTCCAGGCACAAAACAAAGCAAAACAGAAGTCACTGAGGCTGACAGGACTTGTTGGTGCTGATGTATCTAATGGCTTTCTGGCAATATTAGTGTGCCGTACCCAGGTTCCCCAAACCGCCCTGCTTATGAGTGACAGAATTGCCAGAGGGAGAAGGGAGAACAACTCTGACGTGCTTTTGGCATGTGTTTGTATGTGTGTGTGTGTGTGTGTGTGTGTGTGTGTATGTGTCTAGGTATATACAAGTGTGTGTGTGTGTGTGTGTGTGTGTGTGTGTGTGTGTGTGTGTGTGTGTGAGTATGATTCTGTGTGTGAGTGTGTGGTGGGTTGGTCTCACTGAGACATCCTTTAGCTGCGTGTGTCTGCTTCATGCAAGGTCTCCTGGGTGGCTGTCTCCTTGACAAGGTGAAGCATCAGCAGGAAGTGGCCTTAGAAGGTCTCTCAAAGGCTCTGCTGCTGTGAGGTTATGTTTGGGCAAACACGTTTGGTGTGTGTGTGTGTGACAGAAAGAGAGAGAGACAGAAGGAGATAGATTGCTTTTAACAGTTCACATAGGGCAGCCAAGAATCAAAACATCGCTTAGCAAAGGTTGGAAAGGCAGAGCCAAACCAAGCCTGTGCGTGTGTATACATCCCCAAGCACGTTTTGCGTGTGCGTGTGTTGGGAGAGAGAGAGGCATGTAGGAAGAGAAGAAGAGGGAAATGGGAAATCGAGAGAAAACTGAGGTGGTGGACAAAGTGCTGCATGTATTTTAATACCAACTTTAGAAGCAAACTAACAGAGAGAGAGAGAGAGAAAGAGAGAGAGAAAATTTGCGTGTCTTTTGCGTGCCTCAGTACAGATTTTAAACAGAGCACGTATCCTTGTTTTTAACGAGATGCACAGAACACACACTTGAGGTGCCTTAGGCAATCCTGTTATAGTGCTCAAAAGGCACAATAACAAGTTAGTTCATTTTCCAACACAAATCCGAACGCTAAATTATACAAAACGGTTTGCGCAGAGCCACGAGAAAAAATGACCCACGCAGCCCTGCAACCTTTTCTTGTTCCACCTTTGCGTTCTGTGTATAATCCTACCCAAATTTAATAACAGGTCCATACTGCCAAATAGATGGTGGATAGCCTATGGTGTTGGGCTAAATGAGTCAAACTCATACAGTGTTCAGTTTTGCATTCACGCTATTTGACGCTGCCAAAATCTATCCAGCATGCTATAGGCTATGTATACTTATCAAGAAACACAATCCCATTGCCAAATCCCTGGAATTCCCTGTAATAAAGAGAAATGTTCTTAATATGGCTAAATAAAACGACGGGCTACACTGGAATATTTTAAACAATTGGCCTAAACAAAATAGGCAATATCACATAATGTAAAATCTGAGTCAAAATTTATTGAAGTCCATGACGGGACACTGGGATATTTTTGCTATTTATAAAAAGCAAGCACAAGTAATGGGGCAACCGCAGTCTTGACAAGTCTTGACTTATCCATATGTATGTCGTTTTGTCGTCACTGTAAGTGAACGTGTGAGTGTCTTTCACACCTAGACTTATGCACCTCTCCCATGACATGAGTGTCATGTCACGGTGAACGGACAGCCTGTGTCCTGGTTTTGCGTGCGCTGTCACTGTGTCGTGCTCATCTTCACGCATCGGACCCTATGCAGGCTGGTACTGTTTAAGCAGTCAGGAAAGCTTCTGCCACTCACACTATAATCTTTACACTATCCTCTGTCGTGTAATCGCCAGGGTAATGTTCCGTGATCAATGAAATTAAAAGAGCGACAGGTAATGACAGTATACATTCCCTCCCAGGTCGCATAATCCAGCTCATCTTCCTACAGCTGTCATACAATAACGTCAGACCAATAGGTTTTAAATTTAATTAGTCTACCACATCATACGCTAATCCAATCAGTAGGCTATGTAACAGTTTAAATAGACAATGCCACAAATCTCATGATACAAAGTTGTCAGTTAAGCTCATAAAATAGGTCACATCCATCTTTTTCCCGCACTTTGCAGTCTGAACCATGACGCAAAATTCCCCTGCTTGGCAAAGCCAGTGGAGACCCGAAACCGCCGTTAACATCGGCGCGGCGTCGTTAGGCTAATCAAGCGAGGCTACTCACCGATAAAAGCCAGCTGTAACAAGTACAGTCCGAGCAACTCCATCCTTCCCCGCGCCATAAAGCCTGATGAGAGCGAATCGGACCGGAGAGGGAGACGTGCTGAGGCTGACAGACTGGAGGGGTTCCAAAAGTGACACCAGGATATGTTCACTGCAGTTTTCTCCCAAAAGTGAGAGACGCTATCCACAACGTATTTCCAGAAATGGTACTTTGTGATCGCATCCTTCTGAGAAAGTCTTTTAACGATATCGCACAGATGATGATGTAGAGCTGATTACAGTCATATAAAAGAATAACAAATTGCTGTCGCCAATTAAGATTTTAAATAAATTAAAAGAAGCGCCATTCAAATGCTGCTGTCTTTTAGAGGGTTCTTCTTCCCACAAATACAAAGTCACTTGGCCGTCCTCGTTCCTTCGGTCGTCCGTCCCCCTTTTCGCTCTCTCCGCCTTGGTCCCTGTGTCTTTACGAGTGCACCGGGCGGAGAGGAAACTGCGGTGACACTTATCACTGGGTGAATGCCATCGCGTGCATCTCACAAACCCCGAAGCAGCGAGTGAGCAATCGGTAAAAAGAATGGAAAGTTATATGAACGCTCACCATGTTTCTGCTTTATGAAATTCGGTAAGGGATGTCAACTGGTTGAATTGGTTGAAAATCATCTCTGAGGTTTTAAAAAGTTACATTTACAGCAAATTAGTTTCTAAAAGAGTGACATATCGATTCCGATATTTATTAAATAGGCTACATAGCAATATCATTGCACACAAAACATTTGATTTTAGTTCTCGATTGTCCGATATTAGCTTTCCTAAAGTATTTTCTTTTCTTTCTTTTTTTTTTGCAAAATGGCTTAGATTTTCATTCTCAAAAATCAGACTGAAGCATCTGCAGCCAGCGATCTGCAGTCAGATGGGAGCTTGCTAATACACAAATACACAGATACTCGTGTATGCACATAGCCAAGCCCGTACACCCACATCTACACAGAGATAAGAGGAGATGAGCAAGGTTATGGTGCACTGAAGCTCTGATGGCTTAAGAGTGGTGTCTTTGCATCAGCCGTTCCGCTGTGATTTTCCGTTTCAGCGGCCGTTTAGTTCAAACACCACTAGTGTCACTCTGACCAGTTTGTGCTCAGCTGCCATTCAGTTTTTTGGTCTTTATTACACTCAGTGACTTAAACACACAAACAAACGCTCTCTTTCTTCTCTCTCTCTCTCTCTCTCTCTCTCTCTCTCTCTCTCTCTCTCTTCTCTCTGTGAGATGATGCCCCAATGAGACAGCAGCCGATGAGACAGCAGCTGTGTCCATTAGGATCAGAGTGAAAGGCAGTGAAAGGGAAACCAAATTCTGTGGTAACCACAAGTGCCTGACTTGACTTCATTGCACTGTGATGCTTTTTTATTTTCCAACTGGCAGTTTGTGTATGTCGGGGGGAGGTGCTTGTACTTATGTGGATGAGTGATGTGTGTGTGTAGTTTTCAACATGGATGATGTATGAATCATGTAGCATGGTGTATGCAGTGGGGTATGTATGCTGTTTGTGCAAGCACATGTATATGTATGCCCGCACACACACACACACACACCTTCCTACATGCTTCATAATTCATGGGATGCAACACTGGGATGCAACACTGCCACAGCATTGTTTTAGCTGTGGGTTTAAACACATAGAAATATTCATCCTTTCTTTGCCACAAGCCAACACTTTTCCCTTACTCTGGCATAGCAGAAAGAGGGAGATACAGAGACAAGCAGAACTACGCAGAGAGAGAGAG
>PYXC01002645.1:605000-612500 GCA_015244755.2 Tenualosa ilisha
TCACAGTCACATTGATGTGAAGACAAGAACTAAGTTAAAGCACAGACTTTGACTTTGTGTTGCTGTGTGTGTGTGTGTATGTGTGTGTGTGTGTGTGTGTGTGTGTGTGTGTGTGTGTGTGTCCCAGTTGCCACCGTTGTGCCCTTGAGCAAGGCACTTAACCCTAAGTTGCTCTAGGGGAGACTGACCCTGAACAATTGATAGTTGACAAAAAAAAAAAATGTAAGTCGCTTTGGATAAAAGCGTCTACTAAATGCATAAATGTAAATGTCTTGTTTCTCTCCCCATGGAATACATTGAACAGAGCCTCATGAAGCCACTCATGCATGGATACACACCTACACACACACACAGACAGACACACACATACCTTTACACTTACACTTATGTATACACAGACTCTCTCTCTCTCTCTCTCACACACACACAACACACACACACACACACACACACACACACACGTGCCTCACAGGCATGCATACTCTTACACATGTTGAGCCATCCTCCCCCATGTCCAGCACCAGCAGTGCACTCCAAGCCTGCTCCAAGGAGGAGGAGTTTTCAGGGAGCCAGTTCCCACTCTTGCCACCTCAAACTTCCCCTGTGCCAGGGCTCTCTCACTCTCAGGCAGCCAGCCAGGACTGCACTCTTCTTACACAGCATCTTATACACACACACACACTAAAATACATACAAGCACGTGCATACACACAAATCATATAAATATGTTTATAATACTTATATGAATATGAGTAGAAGCACGCACACCCACACCCACATGCACACACACACACACACACACACACACACACACACACACACACAGACTTTTTTACACATGCACACAACAGTAGCCTAAAACAGCTGCCCAAGGTGACATACAAGTGTTTGCCCACACATGCGCATGTATTTGGAAAGCATGCATACACACGTATGGACAGACATGCTCCTATTCACAACTAATAAACACAACACACTGCGCTGACAGCCTTGACAAGTAAGACTTCTCTTCAGAATAGAAGAGGAGGAACTGTGAAAGGGATAGAATATGTTTGCTGACAACACATCTGTGATTTCTGTGATTCTCACTCAGACACAAAAATATGTCTACTACTTTCGACAAATAAATAAATGTCTTACCACATGCACATTCACACAAAGCCAGACAGATTCTCTCTCTCTCTCACACACAGACACACACACACTGTGTTTTTCTTTACTATTGTGTGCTGCCTCGCTGTTGTGCTTTTCCTGTTTGCGTTGGTGTGAAGACTGTTGCCATGCTGTGCCCCGAGGGCAAAAGGCTCAGAGTGGCATGACTGGCCTGCTAACTTTAGCTGCCTGTTTATCAAGCACTTGCAGTCTCTTTTTCCTCCTGTTTCACTCTCTCTCTCTCTCTCTCTCTCTCTCTCTCTCTCTCTCTCTCTCTCTCTCCTTCTCTCCTTCTGACTCTGTCTTTGCTCCCTGTTCTCTCAAGAGTTTCTCACTCACTCTCTCACCTACTTACATTCAACCTTCTTCCTTTCTCTCACTTTATCTCTCACTGTCATTGTTTAGCACAAACTTACACAGAGGCAAACACATTGCATACACACACACACATCACACGCACAGATCACACACACACACACACACACACACACACACACACACACACACACACACACTCACCCACAGCATCTCCTCTCACTTTTTTTTCTACACACACATTCACTTCCAACCTTTTTACCCCACTTTAAAACTTGAACTCTTCTCTCTCCCCACCCCCCTCCCGTTTGTGTGCAAGGGGGTTGTGCATTGGTGTACATGTGATTGTGTGTGTGTGTGTGTGTCCTAACGCATCCGTTTATCAACCTCTCCTGGTCCCTAGATGCAGATGGCAAGCGTTTCCTTCTGTTTGCTTCTCTCCCCAGCCCCTCTCCTCTCCACCCCTCCATCAGCCATCCTTTCATTTAGTGGAAGCCTGGCCCAGAGAAGCACTGTGGCTTTTTGCTGTTTCTGTCTCGCTTGTCTGATTTGTGGCCTGTAATTAAGCAGAGATTTGAGTTCTTTGCTACCACAGCTGAGCCGACAGACCCCCCCTCACACACACACACACACACACACACACACACACACACACACACACACACACAGGCATGCACACATATGCACACATGTCCCAGTATCACAGAGGAGTCTGGCAAATATTGTTTCAGGCACTTGCTGACTTCAGCCTTCATTTCATTCCTTGGTTTGTTCACTCTCTCACACACACACAGCTGTTGAGGATATTATTTGTGTTTCATTCATCACAAATAAGACAGTAACCCCATATTACCAAGATTTCATCTGGACCTAAACAGTGACTCAGATCTCACAAAGTCAGAACTAGTTCAAGGTTAAGGTCTTTCTATAAACGTGTTCAGTTCATGTCACAATTCATAGAAAAATGATCTAGTTCATGCTGGTTATGTGTTAGTCTCTTAATTACTATTTCTTCTGTAAACATCCCCTTGTGTACTTCTGAGGAAACAATGGTGTGTAAAAATACTAGATATGTATATGTATATGCCCTAACCTCTGTGCCCTATACTGAAGAGCAATTTTCTGTGAGATGAAAGTTAAAAACAAATGTCATTGGGGTCACCTTTAATATGCACAAATATGGCAAGCAGGACTAGAATATTAATTCGTATTTTCATGTTGAGCATTTAAACTAAAACAGTGCATGAAAATACACTGCAGTAATCAGTGTTCTTCTTTGAACTTATAAACTTCAGTGAAGATGTGTACTGTTGGTTGTTTAACTGTTGCCTTTCAGCACCTTGGATAGCGACACTGCCCCCCATTAACATGTTGCCCATAGGAGAGATGGAAATAGACTACTGTTCTGATCCTCTCCAAAGACCCAGCTGTTCAAAGAAACTTAACCCCCCCCCCCACACACACACACACACAAACACAAACACAAACATTGTTTTCTGATGACCCTGAGATTTTATTCCAGCTTTTTCAATTTCTTTTGTGAGGTTTGTTGGAGACTGAAACTAGTTTGGTGAAAGAGGTTGGCAGATCAAGGGTGTCAGCCTCGCCCTTGGCTGAATTGGGGTGGCGCAGAGACCGAGTTGGTTCACGCTACACAAAAACACTCCTCGGTGCTACTGGGGGTTTAACAGACACATCTCTGGTGCAGAACTGCCAGGGGAAACTTGTGAAGACATGGCCAATGACACGAAAAGAGGACATCTCTTGTGTGTGTGTGTGTGTGTGTGTGTGTGTGTGTGAGAGAGAGAGAGAGAGAGAGAGTGAGCGAGAGAGAGCTGTTTTATATGTGTGAGATTTGTTGTACGTATGTCTGTGTGTGTGTGTGTGTGTGTGTGTGTGTGTGTGTGTGTGTGTGTTGTGACAGAGAGAGAGTGAGAGAGAGAGTTGTGTACTATATGTGTGAGATTTGTTGTATGTATATCTGTGTGTGTGTGTGTGTGTGTGTGTGTGTGTGCGTGTGTGTGTGTGTGTGTGTGTGTCTGTGTCTGTGTCTGGATGAAAACCAGTGTTCTGAAGGACAAAGTATCATTGGATGGGGTTGTGGAAGTGTCTGCACATTGGTCACTATTTTATGAGATCAATATATGTGCATGCCTGTTTTGTGTGTGTGTGTGTGTATGCGCACGCACGCGTGTGCATGTGTGTGTGGTGTGTGTAAGCTGGTGAGAGAGTGACCGTTACGGCTGGCTACCCCAGAGTCTGTGATTTAGCACAGGGAGACTTTGATGAGCATCGTCTGTCCCTGGGCAAGAGAACCAACCTGACCGGATGATGATCTCCACTCCTCAAGTGTGTGTGTGTGTGTTTACGTGTGTGTGTGTGTGTGTGTGTGTGTGCCCCCAGCTTCCACTTACACTCCTTAGAGAATAACACATCAGATACCCCCTGCTGATGCCTCCCAACTATTTTCTCTTTCTCTCTATCTCTATCTCTGCTCTTTCTCTCTCTCTCTCTCTCTCTCTCTCTCTCACACACACACATACACACACACACACACACATATATATAGATCACACAGTCTTTGCAGAAATTGCTGGCATGAAATAGAAGTGGAAGCAGTTCTGGTATCTTCACATGGACTATCATGTAATCATGTTGAAACAGACACTCACACACAATTTCTGTCTTTTACACACACATACACACACACACATACACACACACACAAGCACTTTTTTGTAACCTGATTTCTCCCATAGTCTGTTGTTCTCACTACCTTTTCATCTTTTCATCTCCGCATCTCCTGTGTCTTGCAGGCATATGCAATGGATATCTCTCCAGAGAAATCAAGCTGATTTGGAAGGAAATATTTGAGCTGAATTTTGTACAGAAGTTGACTAAGAATTATGTTATGCTGCGACAACTGACTTGTGCTTGATTTTCTTTCTTTCTTTCATTAAATTAAGTTATGAAATGTTTAATTGTTGCCTTTCAGCACCTTGGATAGCAACAAACCCACCCCTAACATGTCAATCAAGAGTGAAACTATCACAAATAACAGTTTCAGACTTTAAGGCAATGAGTTCTGATTCCCTTGAAAGGCCTTTCTTTCTTTCTATCTTTCTTTCTTTCTCTCTTTCTTTCTTTCTTTCTTTCTTTCTTTCTTTCTTTCTTTCTGTCTTCCTCTTCTCTCTCCCTGTGCTCTTTCAGGCTTCACAGGCCTATTGTTATCCCTCTGTAGAGGGAGACTGATGTTAATTGGCATGAAGCCGTCCATGAAGGAAAAGGAGAGGCGAGAAAGGAAGGAGGAACAGACTGGAGGAGGGGTGGGGGGGGATAAAGAGAGAGAACAGAAAAAGGAAGGGAACTGTAAATAGAAAGGACTTGAAAAGAGAGAGAAGAAAAGAGTTTAAGGGAGGAAAAAGTGTGTGTGTGTGAGAGAGGGAGGCACAGAGAGAGAGGAATGAAGGGAAGGAAAAGAATTAAAACAGAACTTGTAAGAAGAAGCAAATAGGAGAGATAGAGAAAGAGAGAATGAAAGAGAAAAGAGTGAACTTGTTCAATTAAGAGAGGGAGATGACAGAGAAAGAGAGAGGGATGAGAGTGTTGACTGCAGAGAGGGGGAGACTGACAGACAGAGAGAGAGGGAAGGGGAGAGAACACAAACCTGCTGTGAGAAGATTCAGCTGGATGGCATTCCAAAGGGACAGCATTGCGTTTAATTAGGCAGGATTGTGATGTCACAGTAATTAGAGGGAAAATAATTAAAGTGGCATAGCCCTTAGGGACATCTTGGCTCTCAGACGAGACAAGGAGAGGAGAGAGAGAGAGAGAGAGAGAGAGAGAGAGAGAGAGAAAATGGGATGTGGATCTGGGATGTAGGACAGACGAAGAGAGTGAAAGGTAGAGAAAAAGAAGGGAGGGAGGGAGAAAGACAGAGGGTGGAGGAGAGAGAGTGCTCTATTTTAATTTACCCACTCAGTTTAATGATGGGAAGCAGGTGGCCATAAACAGATCTATCAGCAGCAGTTTTTGTGTGTGTGTGTGTGGAGTGAGTGAGTGTGTGTTTGTGTGTATGTGTGTGGCATTTGTTCTTTCTAATAATGCAATTAATAAACAAAGACTGCAAAAAGCATGGTGTGCTCAGCATATTCACAACACACATTATTATAAATTTGTTTATGAAATGAACAAAATAGCCTTCATGCACTGCTGGATGGCTTTATACACACAGCACACTAATGTCTGTGATGCTGTCGCACCTGATGGAGCCACTTCCATTGATTATAGTGGAAGTTAATTGTACTTACTGTAGCAGACTCTGACTTAACGCTTCTGCAAGACATCCGGCATAGCCTGCCTGTTAGCCCTTGAACATTCACACACACACACACACACACACACACACACACACACACTCTCTCTCCCTCTCTCTCTCTGTCTCTCTCTTCCTCATGGTGAGCACTCATGGCTTTTTCCACACACCTGCCTTTGATCTGGCTCCGTAGGAGACTGCCAAAGGGAAGTATTTTTCCATGTTGCCATGGAAATATAGAGTAAAAAGTCTGATGATCAAAAGTAGCTCCCTGACAGTTGAGCTAATGAATCCATCCAATCACAGTCAAGGGCTGAGAGTAAGTGCAGGGTGCTAGCCCCCCTCTGATATAGGGCACTTCAGATCTAAATGGTGCTGTTGCAGAAATGGTTGGGCATACTCATATTAAGGGCATGGTGTACCCGTGTTGAGATCACACTCTGTGCTCTTTCGGGGGGAAAAAGAGAGGGGTGTCCGATGTGCCAGCTTTTGCTAACTTTTTTGGCAATGAGGAAAAAAGTGTGGCTTTCTACATGGTAGGACATATGCCAAATGTACCACCTGCCACAGAGTTGCCGCCAACTTTTTTGTGGGTAGATTCACAAGCAGGTTAAGCAGCTTGTTTCAAATGGCCGAAAACGGAATATTTATGAAATGGCTTTATTTCCATATTTCCATTTCATATTTACTGTACACCTGTTGTTGAAAAAAAAACTTTATTCATGGCAACTGGCCATAAGCAACTCTTATATAAATATTGGGTATGAATCAGTGTGGGTAACTGAAACAAAGATAGTTCAATCAGGACCTCTACAGTCAATAAAGAGCATTTATTTCAATTTGCAGTAAGTTGTCGTTGCTGATCTGGCTCTATTCATGGACTGGGCTGGCTGAGAGCGCTGCCTGAAGTGGTGCCATGCTCAATGCCCAACTAAATCAGTCATCATGCTTTTCTGCAAAACCCAAGACATTTATAAACTAAAAAGGTTTCATTCAAAATTCAAAATTCAACATGCACTATTTTAGTCATTATGATAAAATTCTATGTATTTTTGTTGAACAAGCTTGTTGCATATGTTGATGTGTAGGTATGCTGAACTCACAAGGGGATCTACTGGGCCTCTCAAATATGACTTCCATGCCTTTTTTCCTACAGTTGTTTAAGAGCATGGTAGATTCCAGAACATCATGATAAAAACAAGCCTAAGCATTTTTTTTAATTACAAAAACCTCTCAGACTGAGAATGATATAATAACTACAAAAATGTTGCACACAAAATGACAAAATGACAAAATGTCTTGGTGTATCCAGGGTTTCAGATGATTATAATGTTTTGTAAATATGTGCTTACTTAGTGTGTTGAAACAAAACATTGGATTGAGGAATCTGGAGATTGGTACATATGTATCAGTAAGACAACACATGCTAATCTCCAGGAGTGGTTCAATATCATTCTGATCTATTTTGACATCTGTAGACTAACAGTATATGTTGGATATCCCAAATAGTTACTCTGCCACTTTACCTAGATTAGTCTGCTAATTAGTTTGATGATGTTGCTTAGCCTTAGCAATAACTGAACGTGGGGGTTGTATCACTCCCTATGCTACTTTAACCTGTGCAACCTCGCTTTGCATGTCAACTCATGGCGGCATGAGTCGCTTCAAAACCTACAGCACCTGCCATATTTATACCCCTTCAGCTTCCCAATTAAAGC
>PYXC01002645.1:615000-667446 GCA_015244755.2 Tenualosa ilisha
AGCAGTACTGCAGAGTGCGTTAGAACGTTAGAACGTAGAACATTTGAAAGGGTGCTCCCTTAAGGTGGAATGGCAGGGCTGGAGAGAGTAGGCGGGTGATTAGACTAATGGCTCTCATTTCCCTTTCAAAACAGACACCTTTAAAACACAGCTCTCTTGCAAAGCTTCAGCGCACCGTTAATGGACTCCCTGTACACATGAGTGTGTGTGTGTGTGTGTGTGTGTGAGAGAGAGAGAGAGAGAGAGAGAGAGAGAGAGAATGGAATATTACTTGACCCAATGTTGTTTCAATGATACGTGGTGTTTCTGGCTGAAGCTCTCTCTCTCTCTCTCTCTCTCTTCCTACCTGTGTGTGTGTGTGTGTGTGTGTGTGTGTGTGTGTGTGTGTGTGTGCGCGCGTGTGTGTGTGTTTGGGAAGGGGCACATGTGAATATGTGTGTGCATTAGCATAGATGAGTTCTGGTTACACACAAGAGTGCACTAGCTTAACTGGAACATGCTTGTTCTTAGGAACTAAGCACAATTGAAGTTAAAGTCAGTGAGCCACCAATATGCTGATATTGCTGAGTAGACCAAAACTGTGCTTACATTTATTATCCATATCACACAGCTCTGTAGTTCTCAGAGTTAATTTTGCCCATTTCATGTTCACAAAGGCTGATTCACCAAATCTAGCCTCATTTTCCACAAAATGACAGGGTCATAATATCTATGAACATTACAAGCAGTTCTCCTTGCAGTGCCCAGTTGCTAGCTAGATGGTTCTGTGTGCTATAAAAGTGAATTAAGATGTAACCGAGCCAGCGTTAATGCTTAGCTACGGAAAAACAATGATCCACCAGTTCAACTCTTCAGTCTCTTTATGCTTGACCATGGTCACTGTGGGTGGCAGCTAAAAGAGCCCTTTCACCACTATTAAGACGCGGGGAGGCCAGCTCTCAATGTCTAGGGTGGTACTAAAACAAATGCCTCCCACACAGTGAGGATATTCCAACAAATAAGTGCAAACACCAAGGGGAAACTTAGTTGCCTGGCTCCATGGCAAACTTTCATAGGCCTCCTCTCTGCAGCAGACCTAACCTAATTAACAAGCCATGTGCTTTACCAATTAGCTACAGCTAATTACATCACAGAAGCTCTGCCTGTCAGTCAGTGCTTTCCTTACCATGTGAAATAACCTACCCATTGTAACACCACTCTGAGCTTGTGAATGATGAGGCCATGGGAACATGACAACTCAGCCAATGTGGCAGATAGGCAGGGAAAGATGCTTCATGGAAGGTCAAGTCTATGGGAGAAAAATGGAGATGAGTTACCACATTTGCATAAATAGGCGTATTGTTGATGTGCTGGGCTGTAGTAGTGATAGTACCACGCAGTAATAATCTCAGTGCACACCTGAATTAAAACGAGTGGAGAGTCATACCATCATGACATTTTCCTTAAATGGGCAGACCCTGGTACTGGAGACCCTGATGGAGGGACCCTGATACTGTGTCTGAAAAGTAGATCCATTGCTTAGAAAAATAAGACTTTTAAATATTCTGTGAAATTCTGGGGTTCTGCCCAGAACCCAAATACCAAGTCATAAATCCCAAAACTTTTTTAGTTTAAAACAGAAATAGTGATTGTTGCGTTAAATCCGCCAATTTAAATTTTTTGAGCAAAGTTTGGTTTCAAAGCACCTCGTCACGCATGCCCTCTCTCGGATTGGCTATTATGAAAAATTGCGTGGATTTGTTTCCCAATATTTCCATAAAATAGACAGCCTAGCTATTTTCCCCGCCCACCTGGCGACGTGTGGCCAAATCGTCTCCACTTGCCACTCGTCACTGGCTGTCATTGAAAATGAATGGTCGCTCGTCGCCATGCATCTATGTTTCTGTCGCCTGTGTGACCAAGGGGTGAGTCTGCTTGTTCCTGTGTTTTGCTTCGTAATTCCCATTCCAAGACATGTGAAAAAGCACTTCCACACTCACACACTTGTGTAATGAATGAGCTGTAGACCATGGTCAGGGAAGGTTAGCAGTTTCCTGAGAAGATAGAGAGCCTACCTTGCTTCCTTGTAAATGTAATATGCATTGTCCTGAAAGGTGAGCTTGGTATTGATGCACGCAGGTACTTCAAGTGGAGGAAGAATGTCTCATTTGGCTTGATTAAAATGTCTTCAAGACGGACCACTCTGTGTTCTGCTCTGGGGTAAACATGTCCACCTTCAGTGGTATGACCAGATGAGCCACAGCTTTTTGAAAACCAGTGAGAATTTAAGCTGCGTTTGGTTAATTTATCACTTAACTTGGTAGTCATTTAACTTGGTAGTAAGTTTATTATGTTTTACTTTTGTATTGATGGGTATTTCAGATTAATTTAAAATGAACCTAATTTCAACTGTATGTTTCAGCAAGCTATAGTTTTACATAAATGTGTGCAATAAGTGTTAAAATTTTGCAATTGTGGTAACTGTCATACGACTATGGAACTATGGGTATAGCTATTTTTGAGAAGTGTGTGTGTGTGTGCGTGTGCGCATGTGCACATGTTTTGCCTCGTTAAAAAACAGTCCAATAAATCAGCAGTCAGAGACAAAAACAAACAAATGCACTTAAGTAGCCACAAAACCTCGGCAGGTTATCTGAACGAGGGTAATGGCCATCGACTGCAGTCCACCCCAACCTTCCGGACTTTTCTGTGTGTAATTATTGGACAAATTAGGACTGTGTGGGCCCCATAACAAAAACACTAGCCTACACCCTGCCCCATCCTATGTCATCTTATCCCTACAAAATGCTGCTTTAAAAAAAAAAAGCAAGTGGCAGTCTTGGTGTGTACAGAGAAAAGATGCACAGAAAATAGCCTGTTCTGATTTAGTTTCTGTGTGTCTGACTGGCTGTCTGTAGGCCTGTCTTGCTGACTTCATGCATAGCAGAAAGTTTTTCCGTTCAATTTAATAATGAGGCCTTACCCACAGGCCATGACAGGCAACACACACACACACACACACACACACACACACACACACACACACAATATGCCTGAGTAGACAACTCTCTCTCTCTGAACTCTCTCTCTCTCTCTCACACACACACACACACATAATTTCTCACTGTCTTATACTTCCACAGAGACAAACACAAGCATACACTCATTCCCTCTGTTCAGCTGTGGGCTAAAGCTCTAAATGTGTTTTTGATGAGCTTAGACATTCTATTTATACAAGAAGTACACATCTGAGTTTGGTAAATGTGTGTGCTTATGTGTGTGTGTGAGAGAGAGAGAGAGAGAGAGAGAGCTTGCGTGTGTTTGCTGTTCCTGTCTGTGTGCATATCCTCTTCAGATTTTTAAGTTTTGTATTAATCCCGTTCAAACCTTAAGGCTAACACACACACATTAATCATTTTGGGTTTTTAACCAATTATAGGTCTACTGCTATTATTACATTCCCTGTCACAAACCCAACATCAGTCCTGTCCATTCATTTACCAGCAAGCAATTATATACCATTCAGAAGCCACCTGAGAAATGACAAAATGTTAATGTGAGGTTATTACGCAGAAGTTATTACTCTGAGGGATGCTATGGTTCTGTGGAACACACAGAATCATCTGACTACATGGTCCCTTATTTTTGCATTCTTTTTCCAGAATGTTTTGTCCATTTCTGGTAATGACGGATCTTTACAGCAAAATTCACTAGTCAGTCAACCCATAGCCCTGTTGTTTGAGGTTGCAGTGTGCTGTCAAGAGGTATAGCACAATTTAGCTGGGCGTGGCAAGTTAGCAAATGTGTTAGTTGGGTAGAAAGAACAGTGTATTCTCCTACTGGACTGAATAGTATCACTGTTAAACAAACTCTTCTTCCGTGTGGCAGAACACTATTGTTTAGCAACTAGAATACGAGAATATTTGGCACAACATAGACCAAGTAACTAATTGATGAAGGCAAGGAAACCTAATTTCAGTTTAATTTTCCTGTGCCCCATTCAGTTAGCGTTAGCTGCTGGTTCACCAATTTGGTCTGTGTGGTACCAAATTTTGTTGTTCTTATACCCATCAACAGCATACAGCAACCTCAAACAACAGGGATATGAGTTGACTGACACTAGACCTACAGTTTATGTGAGAAGCGGTATGACACAATGTAGGATCATCTGAATGCTAAGTAAGTGTCACATGGGAAGAACCCAGATGGTGTACTACCTTCACAGTGTCCAGTGATAGTACACTGTACTATCCCACAAGTCAGCAAAAACCTTGTAATTCATGTCCAGTACTTTTATAGACATCAACTGCAGAAGACACACACTTTTATGTGGGACAATCTTGTACTAGTAGTAAGCGGTTGTTTCTACTGTAACAATAAGGGTCCATTTGACAGTGGGGGGTCAGTCACAAAGCCTCAAGGAAGGGGAGTCGGGCCTGGCATGGGCGTCTAGGAAGGGCCTCTATGATGGAGAGCTGGTCCTGACATGGGCCTCCCCTAGTGTTGGTTGCAGTCCACTCAGGAGGGGAGGGTGAGAGGAGTCCGGCGGAATGAGGCAGGGATGACACTCAGCAGAGATAACTGTGGACAGAGGAAGAAAATGAATTAGGCCAGGCTCACACATCAGAGAGCAAATGTGTAATTTGGGCATACACATATGTATATAAATATATATATATATATATAAATATTGAGAAAGAGCTGAAAGAGATAGCATGTTATGCTAGCTATAAGACCTATTGTACCTGGATACACATTTTCATTTGCTAACTGGGAATAAAACTGCCTGAGATCCACTAACAAAAGGTTTCAGGAAATTATTCTGTAGCTTTTTAGATAACCAGCAACAACATTTTAAGGGCAATAGCAATAGCTACTTTGTTTAAATAAAATTCAGAAAAACTATTTTGGCATGTACCTTTTGTATATGCACACAGGTAGATACTAATTCAAACCTAATAGAAAGACTGATCTTGAGATGTATCAGTTCACAAAATCAAAACTAGTATTAGAATGCAAAAATATATTTAAGCCTATTATTCCGGACAGCAAACCACAAAACGCACTCGGCAATTAGAGATGTTGGTCATACCCTGAGGCATGAGTAATTAGGCATAGTGTGGACAACACATGTAATAGGCTGCTCCAGCACTTGTGGATCAGTCTTGGAAGCATATTTAAGGTGTGTGTACACAGGTATTTGGGGGTCTGGGGGTTCTCACCTAGCCTGATGCATCAGCCACTTTCACATCGTTTCACTTTGTGCAAAGCGCCTGAATCCTAGTTATTGGCACGTGTTCACTCCACAGTGGGCAGATATTTTCTGCTTCAACCAATCACCGCTGTTTGGCCATGCTGTGTGTCACGCGCTGGAACACACAGTTAACATTATCATTTTTAGCTCTCCCTCTGCTCGCTGACTGGCCCGCACTAGCTCAGACACAAGGTGAACCGAAGCTTACGCCTGACTCCCTGACCACAGTGGTTGAGCAATGACAAATTGAGCAGAAGCACTAGGTGGCACTTGCCTGGCTAGTTCTCCCCCAGGAAATGTTTGAAATATTAGATGCAATTTCCTGCATTCTGGTGCATCTTAACAGGTTGTTCAATAGCTTTTTATAGGAATGAATTCAATGGCTTACCGAATGTCATTGTATATTATTTGAATGCTTGAATGCTGAATAAAGCTTTTGATTTTGCACCAAAAAGTAGTATTGCCAGGCAACACCAGTTTGCAAAGTACTATTGCCACAGCAATTCTGACGATGGCAGCCCTAAATTAAAGTGAACAAAATGCATGATTCAAAATATAAAGTAAAAATGTTTTCCAGTGTTTTTTCCCCTGGCTGAAGTATTTGCTGTTCATCTTCAATTTGTTCATGTTAACCAGCCCATTAGGTGAGACTCTGTTTTTATTTTAGGAAGTATGGTGCATTCTATTCCTTGCTCTCATCATCTCTCAAACATTTTTATTCTACAGTTAGTCTGGTCAAGCTATTTAGCAATTTCTGTTTGGCCGAGGCGCATTTTGTGCATCACTAGGAATGAGGATATCCCACGGTATGCCATGGGTGACCAAGGGATAGACTTCTGTGAGGCAGTCATCATGGTGGAATAACACACAAAAGAGTGATGGTAGCCCGACACATGCAGAGGGCTACCTCTTACCTTAGGGGTATCTAAATAGACAATACAATACCTGTCCAAAATGCCTAATATCAGACAGAAACCTTGACCAGGTACTGATAAAGCAATCTCAGTCTGACACTTTTGAGTGAATGCTGCTGGTTTAAAAACATTTGACCATTTCTTTGCTTTATTCAAAACTGCCCAAACTGTCAACCAAATTCTAAGAGCACTGTCATTATTACATCTCATTATATTAGTAAAAGCCAGTCAAATTCTTGTGTTGAGTAAGGAAGAGTAAGGTAAGGTTTATACTAGCTCTTTCCAGCTACACATGATGTCAAAATTATGTAGGTGCTTTGGGTGGTTTTCCTTATACTTGCTGTGTGATTACAAATGCCTTGGTTATGCAAAGATTTTTTTTTTCAAGCTAGTGAGAGAGAGAGAGAGAGAGAGAGAGTAGATAAGAGTATATGTGTATGAGTGTGTAAAAGCATGTTTGTATGAGACTAAGGGAGTATGTCTGGGTTGTGTATGTGTATGTGTGTGTGTGTGTGTGTGTGTGTGTGTGTGTGTGTGTGTGTGTGTGTGTTTGTATTGTGTATGTTAAGGTGATAAGGGAAGGAAGGAGAGAGGGCATGTGAACAGCCAGAACCTGAGGCACTGGTGTAACTGGTGCGTGAGTGTATTACTGTAGGGCACTGTGCTCAATGACCCATAATTGTGGCCATTTTGTAACTCCCACTGTGTGAAGTCGTCCAATTAGTCAGCAAAGTCAGAGGAAAGCACTTTTAATCAGACCTCTTTGGATAGCTATTCTTGGGTTATTTTCTCCATGCAGCGCAAGTAAGAAAGGTACATTAAGCCCCCTTCCTAATCTCTTTCCCTCTCTCTTCCTTAACTCCTTGTTCTCTCTCTCTCTCTCGCTCTCTTTCTTCACCATTATCATTTCCTTTCTCATTCTTACCCCCCCCCTATTTCAGCGTTTATCTCTACTTTCTCGGATGTTTTCCAGATGGTGTTGATTCATTTGTGTGTGTGTATATATGTGTGTGTGTGTGTGTGTGTGTGTGTGTGCACCAAAGCCAGTGATGTCTGGTGCATATGAAAGCACAGTGAAGAGCACAGCAGAGAAGAGAAGAGAAGAGAAGAGAAGAGGAGAGTGGAGCGGAGTGCTGTGATGTGACCTGTGTTTAAGTATATTCTGATTATGCCCAAGCTGAGCTCCATTATGTTTAATGAGCGGCCCTGGCCTCTCTCTCCCTCTCTCTGCCTGTGTCTCGCTCCAGCTTCCCTCTCCAGCTATTCTGGGCCCATCCGGATGGATCCTCAGCGGGGGTTTCAGGGGCAAAAGTAGGAGTTCGGGGCCAGCGGATAAAAAAAAGCGCTGTGTAATGCGCCCGTGGATCTCAAAGAGGATCAAGAGAATGAAAGAGGGAGCTGAGAAGGGGGATGGAAAGAAGTAGAGAGGGGAAGAGGAGAAAAAAGAGATTTTACCTCTGCCTCCCTCAGGTGGTCTTGCTGTCTTTCTTTGGTTTTCCTCCTGCTTTCCTCTCGTTGGCTCTCTATCTGTCTCTTCTTAGTTATGTGTGTGTGCGGTGTGTGTGTGTCTGTGTCTGTGTCTGTACTCTGCAAGTGAGCAAGGTAATGTATCCTTGTCTGTCGAGCGTTCACATTTCAAGTGCACCTTGAGAAAAACAGGATCGAAAATCTGGAATTGCATAACAACAACAATTTCTAAATCAATTTTAATGCAATTTTATTTTAAATTCCTTATAAATGCAAAATGATGGCAGAGATATCTTAATATGTTGATATTTGATGATGTAGTGTTCTGTGTTTGGTGTATGTTGGCAGATATTAACACGTTTGGCAGATGTATCACTTTTAGCAGCCTTATATTTTTAACCCTGTGTGTGTACATGAGAGTAAAACAATGCTTAACACCTGTCTTCAGAGGTTATTAGACACTGACATCTGTCACATGGTGTGTGAATTCTCTCTTTTCACCTTTTCATCTGTCTCTCTCTATCACCTGCTCCCTTCCTCCTTCTCTTGTTTTCGTTCTAGTTTTGTCCCTTGATGACATGTTCAACCACACGCATCCCAATGACCCACTTTGATTGATATCTGGGGCGTGGCACCTGGCGCATCCAAAATTGCATGTCTAAACAGAAAAAAAAGGAAGAAAAAATTGCAGTGAATTGAAATTCTGATTCAGTCCTGCCCTAGTTTTACCTCATATACATTTATATTGTGTTTTGGGTGGAGGCTGTATTTTGGAGGTGGGTTGGGGGAGGGAAGGGGGGTTAGAGGGAAGAGGTGTGTGTGTGTGTGTGTGTGTGTGTGAGGGGGTTGGAGGCGGAGTTGCAGGGCTCCAGAATGGGACTTTAGATATGATCTCATAAGTAAGTATGCACAAAGTCGCATCTCCCTTTTATTTAAACGCTGATACGGAGGGATAGCCAGAGAGACAGGCAAGACAGATAATAAATCCCCTTCTGTAATCAGCTATTTGTTTGCATGGCTGACAGAAGCTCCTCTAGTATAAGAGGGTTTTAGTATGGAGAAAAGAGGAGATGGTGAGGAGGAGACAGAGGAGGGGGAGAATGGAGAGACGGGGGAAAATAGAGGTGAGGAGAATGAGGCAAGCGATTCATTTTTGCCAGTCATTTTCACACTTGTCAATACAAAGTCCGTCTTTTCAAAACTCTTCATACAATGGGCTTTACCAATGCACATTTGAGCAGTTAACATTTTCTGCTAAATGCACTACACCACCAAAATTCTTCAAACTTCATCCCAAATGACTAATGCTGCAGTATCTATACCACATGCTCTCACTCAGCATGATAACAATGGCGGTCAATGTGCAGTGAACGACATGCAACAAAACACATAAAATATAGCTGTTCTCAATTTGACATAGATCAACTTTGTTACGTACAGAATATGTTATGTTATGTATATTTTGACTGAATATTGCAAAACCAAACTATTTAAGTGACATTTTCATGTATTGGTGTACCTCTCTCAATAGATGAAAACAGCACATACAGCGATTGAATGAATATTTCTCTGTATCTGTGTAAACTGAGGGAATGTGCAGATGCAAATCACTATAGAACAGTGGCTGTTTCCTAAATGGCTTAAGACATGGTAAGTGTGAGACTTCTTTGTATGAAGAGACTTTGTGTGTGTTTAACTTTGACAATTTGTATGCTGTGGTGTAGGAGTACGACATTTCAGTCGTTTTACTGTATTCAAAATTCACAACATTCTGTACATGCAGTATATTTTGGAACATAAAATACAATGTGTATATTAGTGTACCATGTTACCTTGTCTCCTGTTTCTGCTTGTTGCACTACAAAAGGGTCACTGGTCATTACATGAATATTACCTCACTGGAGGTTCTCATATAATGTCCCACTACAAAGAGTAAAACATGTAAATAGGCCTAGAATACAGTAAATAGGCCAACAATGTAAATAGAGTTGAATGTAGATTGATTGAAAATATTTTATAAATTTTAAATATTTAATTTCTTTAAGGTTTTGACTTCATAGTTAACTGTTTTGTTTCTGCAAAACTTGCTATAGTGAATAGTGAATATAAGGAAGTGGTGGTTGAATGCATTTGTCTACAATGCAGACAGAACACTGTTTAGTCTACTTGTTGTAAAAATCTAGAAAAAGTAGACGTTGCATTCAAACAAGTGTGAAAATGGTCGTCAAAAACTATTAAATTAGGGCACATGTCTGTGAGCTCTACTTTGTCTGTGAGCACCACTTTGTTTCAAAGGCAAAAAGAAAAATGTCACCTGTGTGGAACAGCTAAAGAAATCTGAAAGTGTTAATGTGCACACTAATGAGCACAGGGATTTGTGTGTGTGTGTGTGTGTGTGTGTCTGTGTGTGCATGTGTGTGTGTGTGTGTGTGTGTGTGTGTGTGTGCAAGGGGGGGTTCATCAATTGCTCAACTACAACCGATTGACTATTACTGTAAATGTAATTTCAGCTGCAGTCAACTGATCAGGCTCAGAGTGGCTAAGCTAATTGGGCTAGACGTTTCTATGTGGACGTACTTGATGAGAAATCAGACCTGTTCCACCGTGACATTTAAAAGTCATGTACTGGTGTGCTCAAGCACAACAAGAATGGATCCCCATGGATAAAGACAGCTGGAGCACCTGCAGCAAACAGTTAGTGCTATCAGTAATGTTAGCACCAGAATGAGTAGGTGAAAACTGTTATGGGAAACGGAACAGTTTAAAAACTGTTGAAAAGATGACAAGGTAGAGAGAACAGCAGACTTTGGGAGAAATCCGGTTACAGTGAAAAATCGGGTTTTGTGTGTATGTGTGTGTGTATGTGTGTGTGTGTGTGTATGTTTGTCATCCCTCTTTGTCATGGGTAATGGCTGTAGGTTGACTGGATTCCTATTACTAATCCTCTTTTACGTAACATTGGTGCACTCAACCGCAGTCTCTGAAGCTGTTGACCTTATGGGGGATTGGGCCTGCAGACAGCTGTTGCTGTATGCTTTATTTTTGGATGACATTAAATTCATACGTGTGAGTCTGTGTGTATGAGAGGTAGTAGTAGAGTCCAGACTCAGATGATATTAAAAATGTGTGTGTGTGTGTATGTGTGTGTGAGAGAGTGAGTGTGGTACAGTTTGTGTGGGGGTGGGTGAACAGGTGGAGAGTGTATGCGTGTAGAACCACATGACATTAAACATACAGGGAGC
Organism: Tenualosa ilisha; assembly: GCA_015244755.2. Taxonomy (NCBI): domain Eukaryota; kingdom Metazoa; phylum Chordata; class Actinopteri; order Clupeiformes; family Clupeidae; genus Tenualosa; species Tenualosa ilisha. The sequence goes on from PYXC01002645.1 coordinate 625,857, forward strand.
GCAAATGCAGTCAGCTGTGTTCTCTGTGACATTAAAAATGTGCGTATGTGTGTGTGTGTGTGTGTGTGTGTGTGTGTGTGTGTGTGTGTGTGCGTGTGCGCATGTGTGAGTGTGTGTGTAAGAGAGTGTGCGTGTGTGTTGGTGGTCTTGTGTGGAAGCTTATCCAGTAATGGTGCGGTATGACTGATATAGACCAGGTGTGGAATATAGGTGCTTGTTTGTGAGTCTGTGGGTGTATGAAGCTAGAGTCAGGAGATATTAAAGTAACCTGCACCTCTGAGTTTAGGTGTGTAGGTGTGTAAACTAGAAATGGGAAAAATATCTCTTGAAAGGTAAAACTCGCCAATTGGACCATGTCCCACCAACCATGCCTAGCAATTGTGCTTGCATACAACTCCCTAAGTCCATACAAAACCCAGGAGCAGTAAAACCAATGGGGAGTACACTGAATAGACTTGTAGATACACCATATCTCACACAGTATTCAATTCAACTTTTTGTACAGGCTATGGTTCTTTCAAAACTGGGTTATTGGAATGCACTTTTGGCTGGCCTCCCTTGCCTGGTTGTCATGACCGCTTCAATCTAAGATTGCATTTGGTCTGGACACTTTGCCATTATCTCCCACTTCCCTGAGGCAGAATCAATGCATGTATCAAAATGCCTCTGTATGATATTGGACAGAGTTGCAGTACAACCAATCAGACCAATGATTCCGGTGATGATTGCAGAGACAAGACAGAGCAGGGGGCATCATAGTTATAAAACACACGTTAAGCCCGCCTCCATCACATCAGGGGTAAAAGCCTGTTTTTGATTGGTCTCCCACCTCAGGCAAGGTAAATGTAATAAGGCTTAGTGGCCATACGTTTTGTGGAAGCTGCACAGACAGTTGCAGAGACTATGCAAGGCTATTCACTTTTCATTTTACTTGGCCATAAATACATGCAGAAAAAGCACAGGTTGTCTGACACTTACCTTTTGACAGGTAAAGTGTGCTTTGATTCATGTGTGGTCTCATTCGCACATAAAAATAAAATATTTTCCTGTGGGCCCAGCCTACTGAGCCCTCATAGGATAGGTTATCAGGGACTGTCTGAAGATCAGGAGTTGGTTATCGGTTTTCTTTTAATACTGTCTTGTGGTATATAGTAGGTCTATATCAAGGTCATAATTTCTAAACATATGGTTCAGTAGGATAGGATTGGATCACAAAGGTTATCAGAAAGAAATACTATCTTGCATCACCACTACCTTGCGTGTCATATCATTATTTGCAAACAAGCATTTTTGCAACTGGAGGTTGATGTGGACTATGACCATAGACACTATGATATGGACTGTAGCAACATTTCCAGATCATGTATTTGATGGAGTATTTGCAGTAGGTTGGTAGTATGACTGACAGGCTGGCACTTCTCACACCCAGTGATATACAGGTGCTAACAGGCTTAGATCAGAGTGCTACACCCATAGACAGTAAAAGAGGTGGACAGGAATCACGTTGATCTCAGTGGGAGGCATTGAGGCCCGAATTTTAAATGCTCAGTTAGGTCCAGTGTCTACTGCGCATACTCCTAGCCGATGTAGTCACATTGATCTCACAAACCCAAATGTGGGAATTTGGCTAGTAGATGTAGCAGCGGAAATTCTGATAGATATGAAACAGACAAAAATCTTCTGCTGTCTGTGAAACGTGACCATGCTTAAGTGCTCCTAAGCAATGTGCTTAAATAACTTTAAATGTTAGTTATTTTGTTATGTATATATGACACTAACATACCTGGACTCCCAAAGTCTGAGGGAACACTAACAAAAAAGTACAGTAAATTCCCCACAGTGCAACATAAAGTTGCTAGCCGAATTTGCTGAATTTGTGTCGTCACTCCTAGCATTGCCACACATGAAAGTTTCTTACAAGGCAATAACATGACACAGGAGATAATGGAGCCAATATGCATTGTTGTGTTAGCTCCGGTGTACAACAATGCCAAAATCACGGTACCGAGTGTTTCACATGTAAAGTCATTTGATTTTGATGTGATGCTAAAATTAATTCCAGCCAATAAAACTAGAGAGCCCTTTCTGGGTGAAACCAGCCAGGAACAACCTCCATGGGTGCTTCAACCTCTGCTTGTATTCTTATGCCTTTGGCGACACCCCAGCCTGTTAGCACCTGTATATCACTGAGTTTGAGGAGTGCTACACCTCAGCTTGTTAGAACTTGTATATCAGTGAGTTTAGGAGTGCTACACCCCAAAAGGAGCTGCACTGCCCTGTCAGCTTGTCATCTCAGAAGAGGCTTTAAAGATTCTACTCACAGCACTTCCTGCTGGTAAAGCAGTCTTTAAGTGGGGAAGAAATCTTTCAGATTCTGGCACTTTTCTCTAGATGTGTGAGAAAGTCAAATGGTCTTCACCACAGAACTACCAGCAGAAGAATGAACATGTCTAGTCATCATTTCTATTCTTACTCCAATGCTCCATGTAAAATCCACAAAAGGAAGGGTTTTATCTGGGGGAAGCACTGACACAATAATGTTCCAATAATGTCTGGTCACTATTTGAACCCAGTGTTCATAAAGCACTATAAAAGCATTTATAAATGTCTACTTAGTAATCAATATTTTATAGCAAGTGTATAATTGCAAGCACACCACTGCACTTACAGCGCATAATGATATTATGGTTTAACCCCTACTCAACTGAATTAAGAATGTTTGTAAGGGGTCAGAAACTGTTATGTTAAAGATGTCACTTCCGTTATCAAGAGATGAGAAGTTTTCTGATTCTTCTCATACTTTGATTTATGCTATAAGGTTTTATGCTATGACATTATAATTATTTATGGTTGCAGTCATTACCATGATAAAATATTGTGCAGATTTATGTCAATCATAATAAATACTTAATATACCTTTAAAGATGTCTTTATAAGGCTTTGTGAATACTGGATTTCTGTATAGTTTGAATTTTGTAGTTGGATTTCTGTGCTTATTGCAATTTATTGGAAGAAGCATCATGGAGGTCCTCAGTAAAGTGGTCAGCTGTACAGGGTTGAATATCACACATTTATATCCATATTGGAAAGAAAAAAATGAAAAATAGCATTTGGCGGAACACCTTAAGAAGAGCATCAAGAAACATACAAAAATGAAGCTTAGATAGCCAAACCACCAGCTCTTTAGGTATTGAGGGTAATGTTTAGGATTCATATACTGAACATGAATGCATGGATTACATGGGTACATGGATTACAAGGGCAATGGGCATGGGCAAAATGAAAGAGTAGTTGCTCTTGAGGACAAGCTCTGAAATTAGAGCAAACAGACAAGGTGCCCCCTGCAGGCTTACAAGGTCCCCTCAGTCCCAGATATAAAATGAAATAGGAAAGATCTGCACTGATTCTTTCCCTGCCTAAGACAGGGTTACCTGAGGGGATGGTTGTGTGTGAGTGACGGCCACATAGCACAAAGAAGCAGACAGGTGTGAAATGAAATGACAGGTGTGGCACGTCGCTACGTCTCTAAATCTGCAAGCATCAAGGATGTGGCGCTGCGAGTGATCTCATTGGCTCGTCACGCATCTGGAAGTGAAATGATTGGACCGCATACATATTCATGGGCCATCTGACCGGCCATGGCCGACGTTGACTAATGTCTCTTGGCTGCGAAGGTCTGTGTGGTTGAGAGCCACGTGGCACAAGGCTCATCTGCCTGCCTGCCTGGCTGGACAGAATTTCCGAGTGCCTTTAAAGTCTCTGGAACCTTCCTCCAACTGTCACCCCTCATTGCTCCGTGCGCCTCGATGCCCTGGTAACACACCCCCCCTCCCACCCCCTCATCCCTCTCCATGTTACATTGCCACAGCAACATCAAGGACCTCTCTCTCTCTCTCTCTCTCTCTCTCTCTCTCTCTCAGCACTCTTGGGGAAGCAAAATCTGGCAGTGAACCGTCACAACCTCAGCAAACTTTAGGACAGCGGTTGGAACACCCCTGAGACACCTGCAAGACCTGATGTCACATATTAGGACATTGCCCTCTCCTTCTCTATCTCTTACTGTAACACACACACACACACACACACACACACACACAGTCTCACTCTGGGGTTCACTCTGGTGTCAGGGGGACTTAGTGCAGCCCAGTGGATGTTTTATTCAGCCGATCAGAGCTTAAGTTGTTGAAATGGATTCAGCATTATGCCAGCCACTCAACTGTGAAAGCCGTCTCTCTCCCTCTCTTTGTGCCAGCTATTTTGCCCTCTCTCCTTTCCTTCTCTCTCTCTATCTATCTATCTATCTATCTATCTATCTATCTATCTATCTATCTATCTATCTATCTATCTATCTATCTATCTATCTATTCTTTCTCTCCCTCTCTAGAGGTTTATGTATATTCCTAGTTATCTGCTCTATCTCTCCTCTCTCTGTTGGCACTGATTTTGTTTTTTGTTTTTTTGTGATCCATTTTTTCTCTGCTTCTTCAAGTCCCTCTCAAGCCTACTTTCTCCCTTCACTCATCCATATCTCATCCCCATATTCATCCTCTCCTGCCACCCCTGTGCTCCCTCTCTCTCTCTCTTTCCTCCCTCTGTCCTCTTTTATCCTCCTCTCCTTCTCTGTCTTTTCATTTCGTGTCACTGGTTTATGGTGGATGAATAAGTGGTTTTACCACCTAGTGTTGGATGAGATACGGCCACTGGCTTTTTTTACAGGACTGTGGGGGGTGGCAGTGGCTGTGTAGCAGAGTGATAAAAAAGAAACATTGTTATGGATGACGAGCACCAGCGTGTGTGTGTGTGTGTGTCTGTGTGTGTGTGTGTGTGTGTGCGCGCGCGCTCTATGGAGATTGTTTTGGTGTGTGTGTATGTCCTGTAAGAATACAAAGTGATCTGATGACTGTGGAGGTGTGTGTGTATGTATGTGTGTATGTGGTATGTAGAGGAATAGAGAATGGTTTGGCCTCGGTGATTATTCTTTATAGAAGGATATGAAGTGCTTAGGTGGTGGTAAGAGCATAGATGTGAATACATTTTCGAGAACAAAAGTCATTTGTATTGTATAAAAGTGTGTGTGTGTGTCCTGTCAGAATAGACAGTGGTTTGAAGGCTGAGGAGGAAGAGAGGAGGAAGGAGAGAATGGTTTGGTCAGAATGTATGTTCCTTACAGAGGCATAGAAAGTGTCTAGATGGCAGTGAGAGCATGGAAGTGAATGCCTTTTCAAAAACCAAGTTGTTTGTGTGTGTGTGTGTGTGTGTGTGTGTGTGTGTGTGTGTGTGTGTGTGTGTGCGTGCTCGCATTCTGAATTGTTTCGTTAGGGCTCATTATATCTGTGCATATCTACCAATGTGGAAGAGAGAACACTGCTGCCTTCTGCAACTTGTGTCTGCATATTTGCTCTTACTGTAGCTTGTGTCTGCATATTAGTGTCTGCATATTTGTGAGTGTGTGTGTGTGAGTGTGTGTGTGTGAGTGTGTGTGTGTGTGTGTGTGTGTGAGTGTGAGTGTGTGACAAAGACTGTGACCATGTTTGCAACATACAATTTGTAGTAGTTAGTTGTTTACACTGTCATTGCAAATAATATAATGTACTGTATGTGTATGAGTGAGTGCAGATGTTCTGTAACAGAAGTGTATAAAGCATACATCATTTACAGTGGGCTGAACATCATGTGTGTTTTTATGAACTCATTAAAGGACTTGTGTCTGCATGCCTGCACACGAGTGCTCTGAAGTATTAGAGGATGGATGTGTATGTGTGTGTGTGTGTGTACGCATGTATGCTCCAGTGTAAAGGAACAGTGAAGCTCTTCCTCCCATTATATGATGACAACTGCTCTATGTCTTATGAGATATATATGTCCTATTTTCAAGCTGTCTTCCAGAACCTTTGTGGCGCATACAACTTGGTGGGCCTGTAGGAACTAGGTCCAATAAGGAATCAATGATTTCGGCTTGGTAGGTTGCCAAGGGCAGAACATGTAAGACCTGATGCTCACCAAGAATTACAGAAATGGGATGGGACTTGAAGTGTGTGATTTGCCGTTTTTAAGGAGTTGCAGATATAGACCATGTGCTTCATTTTCTGTGTATAGCAGGTGTTAATCTAGTTCTCACATGTACAACATTGATTTTGAACTCCTCTTCTATCTTTCACCACTTCTCTCTCTCTCTTTCTCTCTCTCTATCTCTCTCTCTCTTCCTGTCTGTCAAACACACACACACACACCCTCACACACATTGTGACCTCACAGTGTTAAGGTCAGGTGAGTTTGGACCATGTTGTTTTCACACAATCCTAAGATGTGTAACCGTGATGGTCAGAGTAGCTAGCTAGAGAGAAAGAAAAAGAGTGTGTGGTTGTGTGTGTGTGTGTGTGTGTGTGTGCATGCTGTGTTTCAGGTTGGTTTTCAGTGGAAATGTCACACTCAGTCTTTCACGGAAAACACACACACACACACACACACACACACACACACACACACGTGCTACAGGGGAACCCATACACTTTAGTTGCTACTTTTATTTTGATTAGGACTCTTAGTTTGATAGAGCCTTGAGGTTATGATGGCCATCTCTCACCTTTGACCTTGGAAGCAGAGAGCAAAGGAATTTAATGTTGTAACTTACATTTACATTTACATTTACATTTAGGCATTTAGCAGACGCTTTTATCCAAAGCGACTTACAAAAGAGGATAACATTCAAGCTACAACACAATGAACCAACAAGGAGTGCATATTGCTAACATAGAATCTGCGCTGTTTTAAGTTGAAAGTGCAATAGTGTAACACAATGTAGAGAAATTAAATTATTAAGTGCATTCTCAAAGTTTACACCAGGAGATATTCTTGGAAGAGCTTAGTCTTCACGAGTTTCTTGAAGGTGGAGAGGGTATCAGTTGATCTGGTAGCACTTGGGAGGTCATTCCACCAGCGCGGAACCAGATATGAGAAGAGTCTGGACCGACCTGCACAAGGTGTTGGCCGTGCTAGAAAACGTTCCTTCGAGGAGCGTAGTGGTCGTCGGGTGACATAGGGCTTCAGAAGAGAATTCAAGTAGATGGGAGCAGAGCCATCATTCACCCAGTAGGCCAACATAAGTGCCTTGAATTTAATGCGAGCAGCCAAGGGCAGCCAGTGAAGTTCAATGAACAGAGGTGTGACATGTGCCCTTTTTGGCTGGTTAAAGACCAGACGTGCAGCTGCATTCTGGATCATCTGTAGCGGTCTTACTGCACAGGCTGGTAGGCCTGATAGGAGGACATTGCAGTAGTCAAGACGAGAGATAATCAGGGTCTGGACCAGGAGCTGGGTTGCATGTTGGGTTAGGTACGGCCTGATCTTTCTTATGTTGAATAGGGAAAAACGGCACGACCGAGCCACAGAGGCAACGTGATCTGCAAAGGTCAGTTGGTCATCGATCATGACACCTAGGTTTCTTGCTACTTTGGTGGGAGGAACAGACAGGGAGTCGATCTTGATACTGATGTCGTGATGTATGGCTTGTTTGGCTGGGAGGACCAGCAGTTCAGTTTTGGAGAGATTTAGTTGGAGGTGATGTCCTTTCATCCATGCAGATATATCGGAGAGACAGTCCGAGATCCGTGATGACACCGTGGAGTCGTCCGGCGGAAAGGACAGATAGAGCTGGGTATCATCCGCATAGCAGTGGTAAGAGAAGCCATGGGAGTGGATGATTGAGCCCAGCGAGGTGATGTACAGTGCGAAGAGAAGGGGCCCCAGCACAGATCCTTGGGGTACTCCTGTGGTGAGTTGGTGAAGTGCCGATGTCTGTCCTAGCCACGATACGTTGAACGACCGTCCAGTAAGATAGGACTTGAACCAAGAGTGCACTGTGCCATCAATCCCAATGTTGGTCAGCTTGTCCAGTAGGATGCTGTGGTTGACCGTGTCAAATGCTGCTGATAGGTCCAGCAGGATGAGCACTGAGGACTGACCTGCCGCTCTGGCCTCTTTTAGTGCTTCCGTCACAGACAGAAGCGCCGTTTCAGTGGAGTGGCCACTTCTGAAGCCGGATTGGTTGGAGTCGAGGAGGTTGTTCTGAGTGAGAAATCCTGTGACCTGTTTAAAGACAGCTCGTTCAATGGCCGGCTGTCTGTGAGAAGCTTAGACACCTCTGCCTCGGAGAGAGGAGTGAAAGAAGAAAAGGAAGCAGTTGGTGTAGAGAGGCTAGGAGAAGGAACCTGTGTAGATTGGTTTGAGAACTGACTACTAATAGCTGCAACTTTGTTAGTGAAGAATGCAGCAAAAGTGTCAGCTGTGAGGTTAGTTGGAGGAGGTGGAGGAGGTGGGTTTAGTAAAGATTTAAAGGTGGAAAAGAGTTTCTTGGTGTCCGTGGCGTTGTTAATCTTGTCATGATAGAAAGCCTTTTTCGCAGCAGTGACACTGGATGAGAAGGAAGATAGTAGTACTTGGAATTGTGCTAGATCGGCCGAATTCTTAGTTTTGTGCCATTTCCTTTCAGCAGCTCTGAGGTTAGTGCGCATTGATCGAAGTGAGTCATTAAGCCACGCATGAGACTGGGTGGGTCGTGCGGGTCTGGTAGACAGAGGGCACACACGATCCAAGCAGAATCTCAGCGTAGAACAGAGTGACTCTGTGGCGTCATCAACCTCAAAAGAAGAGAAACTTCTAGACGGTGGTAGAGCAGACGCCACCAAGGAGGAAAAGTGAGTAGGAGATAGATTCCGGAGATTGCGACGGACAGAGACAGAGGGAGTAGGAGCAGATGGTTGCTGACAGAGGGAAACCTTGAACTGAATAAAGTAATGGTCAGATAGATGTAGAGGAGTAACTGTCTGTAAAGTAGCGGCGCACTTCCTGGTGAAAATGAGATCAAGTTCCTTACCGGCTTTGTGAGTCGGAGGGCTGTGAACCCGCTGTAGCTCAAAGGAGTCCATCAGAGATAGGAATTCTGCAGAACCTGGATTGTCTAAGTGGATGTTCATATCACCGAGAACAAGCATGGGACAGTCATGCTCAGGGATGGAAGAAAGCAGAGTGTCAAGTTCCTCAAGGAAATCGCCCATTTGACCTGGAGGACGATAGATAACACACAGATATACTTTGACCGGTGCCGTTACTAAGATGGCATGGTATTCAAAGGAGCTGTATGTGACAGATGGTACCAGTTGAGTATATTTCCATTTGTCTGATATTAACAGCCCCGTACCACCCCCTCTCCTGGATGGGCGGGAGGTGTGGGAAAAAGCATAGTTGGTGGAGAGTGCAGCAGGAGTGGCAGTGTTTTCTGGTTTGATCCAGGTCTCAGTGAGAGCCAGAATGTCCAGAGAAAGATGGTTCGCATAAGCTGAAATGAAGTCTGCTTTGTTCACTGCAGACTGACAGTTCCACAAACCTACGGTGAAGGAGTTGTTCGTGGGTGACGAGACATAATGTGTAGATCGGAGGTTTGCAAGGATCCGTTTCCTTTTGTGGAAGCGGAATCTGCGACGACTGGAGACAACTGGAATGGAGTGAAGACACATTGTGGCAAGATGAAGTTTGCACAGAAGATGAAGTTACAGGGAATAGGACATGGTGATTAGTTAGTTAGGTCGGTGTCCTTGCTTGGTGGACACGCGCAGGTCGACACGCTCGTCTTTACCCTAGTCAGTCTTCACACAAGGAGGGCTGAACAAAAGGGCTGACGCTTCCGCTGACGCTTCAGTGTTACTCCTGCTAATAGGAACAATGATTGACTGCACCCGGCTGAGACCGCCCACCAAGAGTCAGACAGAAACAATAGGCCTGATAGGAGTGGCCAACGACCAATTGATTTCTGATGACCCAGCTGTGCTAGTACTTCACGCCTTCTGATGGCTTGTAGGTGTATTACAAATCAGGTGGTTTCCCACAAGACAGGTAATCCAAAGCAGCTTCCAAGTTTAGCAAAATAGCACAGAACTAAATAAGCAGACACTCACTTACTTCCTGTGTGTGTAGCTCCTCTGAGGGTTCCAGGGGAGCAGCAAGGTTTTTAAGGGTTAAGTGAGAAGACCGCCCACCAAGAGTCAGACAGAAACAATAGGCCTGATAGGAGTGGCCAACGACCAATTGATTTCTGATGACCCAGCTGTGCTAGTACTTCACGCCTTCTGATGGCTTGTAGGTGTATTACAAATCAGGTGGTTTCCCACAAGACAGGTAATCCAAAGCAGCTTCCAAGTTTAGCAAAATAGCACAGAACTAAATAAGCAGACACTCACTTACTTCCTGTGTGTGTAGCTCCTCTGAGGGTTCCAGGGGAGCAGCAAGGTTTTTAAGGGTTAAGTGAGAAGACCGCCCACCAAGAGTCAGACAGAAACAATAGGCCTGATAGGAGTGGCCAACGACCAATTGATTTCTGATGACCCAGCTGTGCTAGTACTTCACGCCTTCTGATGGCTTGTAGGTGTATTACAAATCAGGTGGTTTCCCACAAGACAGGTAATCCAAAGCAGCTTCCAAGTTTAGCAAAATAGCACAGAACTAAATAAGCAGACACTCACTTACTTCCTGTGTGTGTAGCTCCTCTGAGGGTTCCAGGGGAGCAGCAAGGTTTTTAAGGGTTAAGTGAGAAGACCGCCCACCAAGAGTCAGACAGAAACAATAGGCCTGATAGGAGTGGCCAACGACCAATTGATTTCTGATGACCCAGCTGTGCTAGTACTTCACGCCTTCTGATGGCTTGTAGGTGTATTACAAATCAGGTGGTTTCCCACAAGACAGGTAATCCAAAGCAGCTTCCAAGTTTAGCAAAATAGCACAGAACTAAATAAGCAGACACTCACTTACTTCCTGTGTGTGTAGCTCCTCTGAGGGTTCCAGGGGAGCAGCAAGGTTTTTAAGGGTTAAGTGAGAAGACCGCCCACCAAGAGTCAGACAGAAACAATAGGCCTGATAGGAGTGGCCAACGACCAATTGATTTCTGATGACCCAGCTGTGCTAGTACTTCACGCCTTCTGATGGCTTGTAGGTGTATTACAAATCAGGTGGTTTCCCACAAGACAGGTAATCCAAAGCAGCTTCCAAGTTTAGCAAAATAGCACAGAACTAAATAAGCAGACACTCACTTACTTCCTGTGTGTGTAGCTCCTCTGAGGGTTCCAGGGGAGCAGCAAGGTTTTTAAGGGTTAAGTGAGAAGACCGCCCACCAAGAGTCAGACAGAAACAATAGGCCTGATAGGAGTGGCCAACGACCAATTGATTTCTGATGACCCAGCTGTGCTAGTACTTCACGCCTTCTGATGGCTTGTAGGTGTATTACAAATCAGGTGGTTTCCCACAAGACAGGTAATCCAAAGCAGCTTCCAAGTTTAGCAAAATAGCACAGAACTAAATAAGCAGACACTCACTTACTTCCTGTGTGTGTAGCTCCTCTGAGGGTTCCAGGGGAGCAGCAAGGTTTTTAAGGGTTAAGTGAGAAGACCGCCCACCAAGAGTCAGACAGAAACAATGAGTGGCATATGGTTCTTTACAAGCCTTGGGATTTTGAATCTCCGTTTGGATATACTTTCTACCATTTTCAACCATCTTGCCTACAAACTATTTTCTGGTGTACTGGATTTGTTTGGAGAATTCTTTGTTTGTCCATTCAACTGTGTGCCTGCCTGCTCACCTGCCTGCTCACCTGCCTGTCTGTCTGTCTTGTTTGACAGATCCATTCCTCCATTATCATCCCTCTGAAAAGGAACAAGTTATATTTTACTTGAAAGCTTGTCAAAGGAGCGACTTGAGTCAAACTTTGAAACACACCACAACACACACGCACACACACACACACACACACAGAGAGAGAGAGACACACTAAAAGCTAAAACAGTAAACCCCTTTCCCCCTTTCTCTAAACAAAAATTCTGAAGTGTTTGAACACATTTCCATCCATTCCATCACTCTCTTGGCAAAACCATAAACAATTTCAACTCAACACAATCACAGCACAACTAACATGACACCGCAACTCAAAATTGTTCCAACTTTTCTTCAAATTATAAGATACACCAGTTCAGAGTGCACAGGGTGTTGAGGGTAGATCCCTTCAACAGATAGAAAGACATGTAGTTTGGGAGGCAATACAATGAATACAAGAAGTGAGTGAAAGAGTAATGGAGGGCCATGGAAAATGAACAGCAGGTGTCTGAGTACTGTTAGAGCAATGGCAAGGATGGCCTTACTGTCATTTCAGCTGCAGTTCAATCATTGTGATAATGACCATATTTTTATCATGAAGTAATATTCAATGTATTGCATGCAGTGCTAGATTTTCTTTGTGAATATTTTTCCTCCGATGTACGTATTCACAGGACTGCGCTACAAATGATCAACGTTTCCTTTCTGGAACTACCTCTAGAACTCAGCTACTGCTGTGTTTTCCATTTTGTGATGCAGTGTGTAATGACTGCTAAGTGTTTTTGTTTGGTTTTGAGCACAGTTACTACTCTGTTTTGCTTCAAGATTCAAGGGTTGCATGAATGTAGTTTGAAATGAGTTGATTTGTGCTTACAGTTTGGAGAAAACAGTGAAAGGTCTCAAGAAATGTGTTTTAGCAAAATAAATCATGCATGAGTCATAGTCACTGACACAAATGCACAACAGGCACAGGCCCACAGAGACACGCTAATCAAAGGTGTTCAGGGCAGGATTTTAGCTAGTTTCATTTCAGCAAAGACTAGTCATAGGACTTTGGGATCCATAAGTCAACGCCTCATTTGGTTTCAACTGTGTGAGTGTGTGTGAGGCTGAGTCTGAGGGTGAGTGTGAGTGTGAACGTGAGAGGGAAAGAAAGCGCGAGAGAGAGAGAGAGAGAGAGAGAGAGAGCATTGTGTAAAAGAAAAGAAAGACCTTAGGCTTTTTCATAAGAAATGGGCTGAGTGAATGAGGGGATAGGTAAGAATGATTGCAATGAGGAGAGGAGAGAGAGCGAAGGACAGATACAGGAGAATGGAGGGAAGAGAAGGAGAGGTGGGGAAAAAAAGGAGAGGATGAAACAGGAGGAGCGAGAGCAGTGGTGGGAGTGAGGGAGCCCTTATTCCCTCCACACTAAGAACAGGCTGAGTGAAACGTCAAACAGATGAGCTATGACAGTGATAGCCAGCTCAAAGGACACGGATGCACGCACCACACACACACACACACACACACACACACACACACACACACACACACACACACTGTCCACAAAAGGACAGCAGCATCTCACTGTATGTTCCACCCAGGGGCAAACACACACACACACACACACACACACACACACACACATATATATATATATATATATATATATATATATATATATATATATATGTACCTTACCTTTTCTCATTCTACAGTAGGATGGCTGCTTCTTACCTTTGTCTGTTCCACCTGGGGGCAAACACATACACATTTGCACCCACACACACGCGCGCGCGCACACACACACCCACACCAACACGCACACTGTTCTGTGGGTCACATCTATCAACCCAAGGTTGTTCAGTGATGCTACGAGGACCTCAAGTAAGGATTTATCTGTGTGTAAGTGTGTGAGCATGCATGTGTGTGTGTGTGTGTGTGTGTGTGCGTGTGTGTGCTAATATAGCCCCGAAGTCTGACCATGATAAGTCTCACTCTCATCTGAGCCACAAATTTATGAAACACACATGTAAGACCACCACACATACTACACACACACACACACACACACACACATGCCACACATAAACACACACACACATACACTGACACAACCAGGTCGACAGACCTTCACTTTCACCCCCAAATTTACAGCCAACCTTCGGTGCCACCGGGCAGCTCTAAGCGTAACGATCACAGCCTCTACGGTAGAGTGTCATGTGAGACACACACACACACACACACACACACACACACACACACACACACACACACACACACACACACACAGCTCTCCATCCCTGAGAAAGCTCTCTGAGTGATGTTAGCAGCCTCTATTCTTATTCATGCATCCTCACCTCTAATCAAATTAGCACTCGTCTGTCTGTGAGCCATGGGGATGATGCAAATATCTTAGCCGCGAAAAGAGCAGGCGTCTTTGGTGGCAGAAATGTAATGACATTTATGAGATAAAGACTAAGTGAAATAGAGAGTAAAGAGAGAGAGAGGGAGAAAGAGAGAAAAATGAAAACATTATGGTGGTTCAGATGATAAAACTGGTTCTCTTTTTTCTGGTTCTTACTGTAATCGGTTTAATGGCTTGACCTCCTCTGCTTAAATAAATGATATGAAGAATTCCCCCAAAGAAGATCAGGAGGAGTCTATCTCTCTCTCTCTGTGTGTGTGTGAGCGTGTGTGTGTGTGTGTGTGTGTGTGTGTGTGTGTGTGCAATGGTTCATTTGTGGATTTGTGAGTGCTCTGAAATGTTTCTGTTGGAGGTGTGTTGAATGTGTGTGTGTGTGTATACGTGTGTGTTTGTGTGTGTAAAAGAGAGTATGCATGATTCTCCCTGGAATCCAGACGTTTATTGAACACTGTAATCTTGCCAAGCACTAGAGAAAAGTGTGGCATCAACAGCAGCAGCAGCTGTGTGTATATGAGACTGTGTGAGAGAGAGAGACTAAGCATAGACACACACACACTCACACACACACACACGTCTGACGTGTCATCGAGACAATGAGGAGATGGGGAGCCTTGTGAAGTAAAAATAAAGCCCACCAGTACCCAGGCTAAGGAGGCACTGCTGGGAGACTTCAAGCATACACCAAAGCTGAGTCGCAGCCCGCGCCATGGGGATTCAAAAATATCACCAAAGCATGTCATAAGACCTGATCAGAGGAAGGAATAATGTTTTAGCACATGCTAATGTGTGTGTGTCTGTGTGTGTCTGTGTGTGTGCTTTCACAAATATATTTTCTCTAGGTTTGTACATGTTTGTGAGTATGTGTGTGTAAGTGTAAGTGCCAGGAAGAGTATGTGTGCACAGAACTGACAGAAAGAGTGTGTGTGTGTACGCAAGTGTGTATTTTCTGTCTTTAATAAGTCAAAGGCACTCATGACCCAATGTGAGACTCAAAGGCAGACTTTTCTGGTGTCATGACAAAAAAAAAAACATAGTGCCAACTGTGAATGTGTTCTCATCGCCAAATATGACGACAGAGCCATCTGGCATCCCGACTTCTCTTCAACATCAAGAACTTCCCTTACACCCACGCACAGCAGTTCACCAAGACACACAGTTTCCCACTTTGAAAGAGGTCAGTCGCGGTTATTCCAATCCAGTCTCTTGCAGTCCTGCTGACCGTCGCTACAGTTGAGTTGCTTCCAGATGGTTTGGAGAAAAATTGCCCGGGAAGACTGTGACACGCTGACATTTTCAGCCACTACTGTGGGGTCTTCAAACCTTCCAACTACACACACACACAAACACAAAAACACACATGCGGACACACACACATGCACAGGCACACACAGAAATACACTCACGCACTACATACTCACGCAGAACAAGTTCACACTAAAGGCCAGTCCTGCCAAAGGCTCAAGATAAGCTGCAACTACAGTCATGCGTTTTGAATAATGTTGTACACATAATGTGCATCTTCTAAATGAACAACTGAATTAACAAGAAATCATTTGTTTACAGTTTTTTCAGTTTTTGCTTACACACATTTTCAAAGCTCTGTCTCTTTTACTCAAGACTTTAAAAACAATGCCTTGCTCCCACAAAATGCCAAATGCCTCACTCCTGCAAAATGAAACACTGCACTATACAGACATCTCAGTCAAGCTTTTGTTTACAACACTTTTATCCTAATATTACACTTGTGTTTCTATTACTTAAGCACTTCTGTCTTTAATGAGTTTGAACAATCTGAAGGGAGAAAATGAAATATGCAAATTTTGCAAAGTTTGTGTGTGTGTGTGTGTATGTGTGTGTGTGTGCTTCCCTCTACGATATGTTCATACGCTGATCAAAACTAACTTGACCTTTGGCCAATTCATAGGCCTATACTATGGGGATGATTAGTTGGTGTTCAGTGAAGTAGCGAACATGAATGCACACAAGGAGTGAGTATGAAGCACTGGTAAAGAAGTGGGGCGTTGTGACTGGTTGTGTGTGTGAACAGAAAACAACGGAAGTACTTTAGAAGAACAGATGTCTATGACACATTATTAACACCTAGTAAATAATGAAGTTATTATAGAAATTATTATAGATTTAGATTGTAAATATGAACACATCATTTGTGAAAGGAAATGGTGAGTTACACATATAAGGTCATTGTTTGTGTATAATGATGTGATTATGCAAAAAGCTTTGTAGATGGGCTGCATATATATTTACATTTATATACATTATACATATACATTACATTTATACATATATTTTACATATTTATTTGTTAATGTTTTTCAAGTGAAGAACAATCAGCATATTAAATATTAACATAGCATTTCTTAATCATTTCGAAATCTATATAAATTTTTTGTTCATGATTAGTTCATTATTTACTAAGCGTTACTAATGCATTATAAGCATCTGTTATGCCTTTCGTTTCGTAGCAGAGCAACTTCCAAACAATGCACCTATGCTTCCGGTCAGGATGTTCTCTGTGGTGCCTAAAAAGGCCTTTAGGATCTGTGTTTGCATACCAAACATCCTTAGTAGTCTGAAGTGAAAGAGATATTGTTGAGCTTTATTGACCATTTGATCAGTGTGGCTATCCCAGGTCAGGTCCTCTGTGATGTTAACACCAAGGAACTTGAAGTTGTTGACCCTTTCCAGCTCCTGGTCAGCTCCTTGGTCTTTGCAATATTGAGAGAAACGTTTTTGTCCTGACACCACTGCATTGAGTTGTTGACTTCACTCTTGTAGACTGCCTTATCATTGTTGGTAATCAGTTACAGTGGTGTCATCAGCAAACTTAATGACCACATTAGAGCTATACATATCTGCACAGTCGTGAGTGTAGAGTTAGTAAATGAAAGGGCACATTATGCATTATGTTTAGCAATTTACATTATGTTATGTGGTTATGGTGTCTGTGTGACAGGTTTCAGAAATTTGTGTTTAAGCAGTTAAAAAACAAACTAATCTAAAGTGAGTGTGTGACCAACACTTTATGAGAATGACAATGTGGGACAAAAGCTGTGACAAACGTGACAAGCATTAAATCCTTACAACCACTATTGCAAGTCTTTGCAACAAGTGTGCGAATTTTGATTTATACCACTGTTGTATATCACTGTTGTATAAACTGTTTTGCCTTGTCACAAATCTTTGGTGTTAATCACACACACACACACACAAACACACACACACACATACACACAAACACATGGACACACACACACAAACACACACACACACACTCACTCATACTTCTACCTACTCCTTGCACTCTCTGTCTGAAGTGTGTGCACACACATGCACACACTCTCTCCATCCTGCTGTAAAGACCAAACTGCTCACTCCTTGTCTGAGATGATGGTGACTTCAGACACTAACCTCTGTAGCAACACCACTATTGATCCAGGGTTGTCCAACGGGGTTGGTGGAGCTCAGCAAGATAATTGAGAAACTGCAAGAAAACATTCAGCCCCCTCAGATAACTATCTCCTTGATACAGTGCATATTGGAGCGATCCTCAGAGAAAGTGTTGAGTGTTGTTTGAAAGTATGAGTGTTTCTGTGTGTGTGTGTGCCTGTGTGGATGCAAGTTCTTCTAATACTCTCTCCTCTAAAATAACCCATTAAATAAACCTTTTTGAAAAACAATTGTTGCAATTCTCTGGCTGTTCCTACAGTTCCAGTGGAGCTTCCACCCCCATAGACATGAAAGTTAAAGTCATAAACTCCCTTTACCAGTGCTGTAAAGAACTCTGGGTGAGAGAAGAATAGTAGGTTACAAACAGATACGTGTTAAGAGACTTCAAAACCTGTGGCAACTTCACAGGACTAGAACGGTTTGTGTTTTCCTCTTATATTAGTAAATGAATAAAGTTGGTTGGTAATCAGGGATCTTTGGTATAACTGTAAGTATTTTGGTCTGTTAGGTTTGTAAGTTGTTGGATATAGCTGTATCTTAGAGAAATTTTGATTCTGACAGCCATGCATTTTATATCATTCTGCAACAACGAATTCATCCAATACTTATTTCAGATGCTACTGATAAGTTCAAAAAATGTCTTACAGCCAAGGACACTTTAGGACACATAGTAAGTGAACCAGACAGATTTTACCTCTAAAACAAATGGCTGGCTTACTGTCTTTTAGACAACCAAAGATAACTGATCACCGACACAAATAAAGAGCATTTTCCAGAGCACTCCAGCCACAAACACGCCCACACACCACACACCACACACACAAACACACACACAGAAACAGAAAACTTCTGAGTCACACAGCTTTTTCAAAACGCACACCATCACATCAATATGCCTTCACTGGTGATTGACAGCAGCTCAGTGGCTGGCAGTCTGGCAGCTGGTACATCATATCCTCTTGGAAAGTCAGAAGCACAACTTTATGGAGTTCCTGGAAGCTTCAAAATGTGCCACAAACAATCTTTGTTCAAAGTACTGAGCACCCGCTACATTTTCTGTGCTCATACACAGAGAGCTAGGGAAACAGATACCAATTTCTCAACAACAAAGATTTCACTGTCTTGTCAAGAGAAGAAATGAAATAAAAAAAGTGGAAAAATAAACAATGATCTGTATTCGCCACAAGCTGGAACACTGGGTGCAACTTTATTTTTTCATTAAGAGAGCTGCAGTATGACTTCAATATCATTCATTTTCTTCGGTTACAGCGTATTGTTTTAAGTCAATCTGGCATCAGACTCCAATACTGTGTACATTGGTGGAGAGCTCCAATAAATTATATAAACAGAAGCCTTAGCCTACAGAGGCCTGTAAGAAACTTAGACGGCCACCAATTTTCCCAACATTTTCAAATCTCCCCTTTTTGATTGCCTAGTAGGAGTCCCACAAGGCTCCATACTTGGTCCAATTCTATTCAAACTATGTATAAATGATCTCCTTGATTCCTATCATAGTGTTAACATCCAGATGTCTGCAGATAAAGCTGTAATTTATATTCATATATTCAAAAATATCCAACATGTATCATCAGTTTTGACATCTGCCTTTTGACATCAAGTCAAAGTCAAAGTTGGCACATTCTAATGTGTTCTAATGAGTTTGATCTTGTTGATGAGCTTAACTATTTGGGACTAACCCTCGACTCCACATTAACCTTCAAAAGTCATGTTAAAAGGGTGTCAAATAAAATAAATTTAACATTCAGAATTTCAGGCAAGTCAGGCCATTTCTCTACATGAAAGCTGCTAGGGTGTTTCTACATTCAATGATTTTCTCACACATTGAGCACATCATTTTCGTAAATTGGCCAACAACACCTAAATGAATAGAACTGGACAGCAACACATAAACCAATAGAATCACATTTTTAAAAAAGCTATATAAAATATATGACACGAAAAGAACTACCACTAGTTCAATATCACTGGGATATTTTATAAAGCACAATCTTTTGAGTTTTAAGAATACATGCTTTATAAAGCCCTACATGGGCTTGTGCCACCCCCATTAAACAAATTCTGCATGGATGGAGGATGGCATTACAAGGGCTTCTGAAAAAGGTGACTGTACTATACCATTCAGACACAATACTTTTCGACAAACTGTGCTATCTGTAAAGGGTTGCAAATTTTGGAACAGTTTATTGCTTACATTAAGGGAGCACTCTGCATACCACCAGTTCAAAGTCCATGTTAAATTATGGCTGATGGTAAACCGGAATTGCAGTGATTTCCAATATGCCATATATCTCATATATCTCATACAGCAGAACTAAACAGCTATACTCAAACACCACATAGATTCTCAACTTCACTTCTCTGGCTCTTTACCCTCTGCCTCAAACTCTTGAAATGAGCATGCCTTTAAATAGATCTCTGCATCACCACCAGTCTGCCCAGCTGAGTGACACCAGCTGGAGTCATTACAGGGAGGGGCAAATGCCTAGAGGCCCACTATTTCAAAGCAGATTAATACATGAATACCTGAGGTGATTTGTTGGAATGCATCAGGTTTAACCCAATGTCATTCACAACAGTTCTGGAAAGCAGAGAGATGTCCTGGTGAAAACGAGAGATTTCCTTTTTCTTTTCTTGTTAATGTTTGTAAAGCATCAAGACAAGCTCAAGACAATTGTTTTGTTAATTGGTGCTGTATAAATATAATTGAACTGAATTATCTACACAAAGCCTCATTTGATTACAGGCATCAGGTTATCAGCAAGATAAGGTTAAAATCATGCTTGAGAGCTCAAAAGATAATCATGTCAAGATCAAATATCAAGTGACAAGGATAAGAATAAAAACATCCTTTGCATTTTCTTTGTTGCCCTCACACACAAATAAGACTCCAGCTCCAAATAGCCTTGAATTCAAATCATTATGCTACATATCTATCCTTTCTGGATCACTGACAATCACACACACACACACACACACACATATATATATATATATATGCATTCATTAGCTACATAGTACAAATTACATACATAATACACCTCATGAAATAAAATATAGATGATATGCTGTACAAGCCAAATATGGTAGCTTTACAACATCCAGCCCAAATGCTAAGATCAGGGAAGTCGATAAACAGCGCTACTGCGCTGTCAATGCATCATACCACCACTGGCATTCCCATGAATACTTCTACATTCCATGCCATGTTTTAGGTCCATGTGAATGGACATCTGGTTTGAGCAATAACATAGTGCATCTGCCCCTCATAGGTTTTCCAGTCTCATATACTAAGAGTCACTTTTGGTGCTTCCATCTTCATCTTGTCAGTTGTTTGATTTCATGGCTACATGTGACCCCTGACACATGGCCACACATACTCAATGTCTCCACAGAGCTAAGTGGGACTTGGCTAATCTGGGGACCGGAGAAGAGAAAAGGAGACTGTCTGAGCTCTGAAGAGTGAGTGAAATTGGTTTGTTATCAACAGTGTTGGGGGCTTTAATGTGACCAGGCAATTCACTTTGAGTTCGCTCTAGTTGGAAATCAAGCATAAACACACACACCACACACACCACACCACACACACACACACACACACGGCATAAATAAGCACAAAAAGGAAATCCAGCCTAGTGTGGCGTGAAAGGCCTGAGCAGGACAGTGTAGCTGAAACAGCGTCTATTAGTCCAGCGTGGGGCACCAGGGATCATGAGAGTGTATGTGTGCATGTGTGTGTGTATGTTTGTGTTTTATATGTGCATATGCACGTATGTGTATGTGTGCATGTGTTCTGTGAATGTGAGTCTGTGTGTTCTATGCATTTTGTGTGCCTGTGTGTATGTGTGTGTTTGTACATGTGAGAGTGTTTGAGCGAGCCAGGCACAATTGTGTGCTAATGATTTTGCTCAGGGGAGGAGATGGAAGACCCTGGCAGAGGTGTTGGATTTCTTCTCCACTGCAAACTCACACGGCGGAGAGAACTTAATCAAAATTCAATGCAGGTAATTGGAGAAGCAGCTGTTAAAAATTCTGTTGAGAGAGGCACAGCGAAGGACAGAGCGAGAGCGAACATGAGAGAGAGTGAAAATGAGAGCGAGTGTGTGTGTGTGTCTGTGTGTGTGTGAGAGAGAACGAAAGAGGAAATTCCAATTAAAGAATTAGGGATCACTCCATTACATGAGCTGAATTGTAACAGCACGTAGGCCCACTACCAACTGTAGTTTCCCCATCCATCCCTCCATTACCCCCTATTGCACAGTCCACCCCCCCCCCCACACACACACACACACACACTCACTAAACTCTCCACTCCAAACCAACTAAACCCCCTCCATATAAGGACTGACAGAAAGAACACCCATCCTCACACAGCAGTTTATTTTTATTTTATTTTTGCTTCTCTCTCCCTCCTCCTTTTCCTTCTTCATCTCAAACTGAAGGGGGCAGAAAGAGGGGAGAGAGAGAGAGAGAGGGGTGCCTCTTCTCCTCTCTTTCGGTCTCTCCTTTCCTCCCCTCCACTCTCCTCCTCTCTCCCCTGTGTGCCTGTGAGTTCCCGAGATGAGAGAGGTGGGGAATGATGCATTATGCATCCCTCCTCCGCTGTGCCGATGCGGCGCGATGCCTAGCGGTTTCCATGCCGCCATGCGGCGAAGGCCCGACCCGACCCGTGATGCCTGCCGCTTTCCGCCGCTTGGCGTTATGAGAAGAGAGGCGTAAATGCCGCAAGCCATGCGCCCAAGGTTTGACTCCTCTTTAACTCCGAGTGGCAAAAGAAAAGAAGCGAGGGGAGCAAGGGGGAGAGAGGGAGCAGAAGATGAGGCACGCAGGGAGGAGAGAAGGTCCATCCCTCTGTTGCACTCGTTTAAGGAAAGCAGGAATTCTTTCTTTTTTTTTTTTTTTTTACGGCCCTCCCGCAATGGCAACTTTGTGCGATGTGCTGATTCATGCTTCTGCGCCTCACTTCTGTTCTACAGATCTGACAAGATGTGTGTGTGTGCGTGCGTGTGTGTGAGAGGGCAGAGGGCCCGTTGTCCGCGGGTGCTCTCCATTGATCAAAGCTGCTGGGCGATTAGAAGAGAGACGTGAACTCCACCGCTCCTTGCTCTTGCTATCTGCCAATCTGTCGCTGCTGCTGCGGTCTTTGTTAACACGTGCCTGAGCACACACATGCACACTCACGGCTCACTGCTCACGGCTCACGTCCTGCAGATCACACAATTCACAGTGCAGCTTCATTACATGCTCTGGCACTGTGGGATGAGGATCACTTGGACATGTCCACGGGGCGTCTTCAGGTGCTGTGCTGCATGTTTCAGCTGGTGTGTGTGTGTGTGAGTGTGTGTGTGTGTGTGTGTGTGTGCGCGCACGTGTGTGTGTTTTTGTGTGTGTAGGTATGTGTTTACAACAACCAGAGTAGAAGAAGGTTTGTGTGAGAGAGTGAGAGAAAGAGAGAGAGAAGTGTGTGAAAGAAAGAAAGAAAGAAAGAAAGAAAGGAAGAAAGAAAGAAAGAATGAAATTGAGGAGATGGAGCCTGTGTGTGCGTGTGTTTGATTCTGTATTTCTATCTCCATGTGGGTGTGCCCCAGGAAGCATCTTTCACTAGTGATTTTGCTCAAAGAACTGTGCCATTACTGCTGTCTATCAGTGTCACATCTGATTGTAGGGGATACAGGAACAATTCACTCATCATTCTGACCCTTTCTTTCCCACTCAATCACCCCCAGCGCACACACACACACACACACACACACCAGCCTCTCATCCTTTCAAAACGGCAGGAAGCTGCACTCTCCCTAACTCACAGAGATCCGTCACCTTCATTACGGCCTAATGAATGTCTTTTGCACTGAGCTGAATATGTTCACAACGCTGTAATTCTCTGAAGAGCTGAGAGGAAAAATATGCGACCACAAAAAAATTGCTTTTGAACTTTGTTTCACCATTCCATTGCCTTCTATTATCACCAGTGTGTGAAAATTGTGCTGTCCTTTGCTAATCTGATGTATTATTCAGTTAAATCCTTCACCACCCTATCTTGATATCTACTGACAGTCCTTTGGTTAAGAGGACAGCAAAAGAGGAAGCAAAGAAACCAGAAAAAAGGAAAGAAATAAGAATGTGATAATGGGGCCGCTGTGTAAGTGTGTTTGTGTGTGTGTGTGTGTGTGTGTGAGAGAGAGAAACGATGCAATCAGAGCTGTGGAAACATCACTGAATGCTTGTTAAGGGTAATGGCAGCCAGTGGTTTGGCATGTTAATGAACACAGTGCTGAAATGAAAAACAAAGGCTTTGGGAACGCTGTCTGATGGTTCATCTCTAGCCACAATCAGCCTCTGTGTCCTGGGTGATGAGGCAGAGATGCAAAGATGGGAAACAATACTGACCTCGTTATCGCCAGCGGCTTCTTAGGGTTCCATCCTCAGGGGGTGTCATTCAGCCTTGCCCTGGCCACTTGGCTAACGTGTCTTTCTCCACTCCATATTCAGGCCCATGTTCATTATGGTGACTCAGGAGTATACACAGAGAAATGAATGGGTTAGATATGTCAAACTTAAAAACACTTGGAGGAAACCATTGACTCACAGACGCTAAATTTAATGAAAGACGTCATTATGGTGAGGAAAACACACAGACACGGAAATATACTGAAGAATGGTTTCAGCTGTTGCAATTGTCCATTAAACATATCTGCTTATTTAAAGGTGGAATAAAATTGTTTAGAAGCACTTTGTAGAATTTTTACATTCAAAAACATTAAATTAAGCTAAAAATATCAACATAATATAAAAATTCAACTGTATTGGCATCTCAGTCTCAAAAATGGGTGTGCTCTGAAGTCCTCTGCAGTTAGCATGCGAACAGCTAATGTCAGCCGGCTCTCTGGAAGATGTCTCTGTATCACATGTGACATTGTAATAAAAACATTGCCGGTCAATGGAAGCATGCCATTCAAAGCCTGTTGAACTTAGAGAAGGGATGCCATAGCAGAGAAGGGATGACCAAACCTTTACATCATCTCTAACTGTGAGACGGATGCCTTTCACATCCTGCTCAAATGTCTACAGAGTATAACAATTCTGACATAGCATGCCAATCTGTCTAAGTATATAAAGAAATACAAAAGAAAAGTGTGTGTGTGTGTGTGTGTGTGTGTGTGTGGGAGGGGGTGGGGCTGGGGATGGAGGTGGGCGTCAGGGTATGCACTGTTTTCTCCTGTTGTTGCTCTGTCTTACCAAGAAGAAATGTTCACTTGGTGTGGATAATCATAGTTAGGTTTTAGAATCAGTGCTCATTTTGTTCCTTGAAGTGCTCATAAACACCTGTCTCTTTGTACAGGTTACATTTGTATGCGTCAGCGCTGTAAGGGCAGTGTGAGGGCCAGTACTTCACAATAAGCATATCAAGGCTGCTCATCAGCGTTTGAGTGCGCCCTAACCATTGGACTTGGCGTCGCGTGGAGTGTGATCGTCTCCTGGCGCTGTCGCCTGTAATTTCCGTCTGGGCA
Source organism: Tenualosa ilisha (assembly GCA_015244755.2). Taxonomy (NCBI): domain Eukaryota; kingdom Metazoa; phylum Chordata; class Actinopteri; order Clupeiformes; family Clupeidae; genus Tenualosa; species Tenualosa ilisha. The sequence continues at coordinate 650,895 of PYXC01002645.1, forward strand.
AGCCGGGCTGGTGTACCATGAGAAGCTGCGGAGGGCACCAGGACCTCACCTTCATTCATATTCATGCATCACAATGCGCCACACACCTAATGCACTCTGACAGTTGTGCTTATTAAATTCTCATATACTTTTAAACCGCGCTGACATTCAGCCGGCTCAGTCCCACACTGACCCTGTTAGCCTATGTAAATACTGCCAAGGCATGCACCCGCGCATTTCTGTGTGTGTGTGTGTGTGTGTGTGTGTGTGTGTGTGTGTTGGAGGAAGGAGTAACAACGTCAAACATCATCCAGGCGAATGCAGATGAGAAACGGACACTAGCTATGAGTTGTCACTGTCATTGTCGTCATTAGTGATGTGGCATGTGTAAGTGTGTGTGTGTGTGTGTGTGTGTGCATGTGTGTGTGTGTATGTGTGTGATTGAGATATGAGGCAGAAAGAGGAAGATGAAAACAGACAAAAGGGCTCAGAGGAATTACAGGCCTGTCTGAAGGTCTTCAGATGCAACAAGTAATTAGCAGCAGACGAGTAGCAAACAAGCCGGCCAAAGACAGGTATAATCCGCTAGATTAGCGGCTGAACTGCACGTGTGCAGAAGATCTAGCTCATCTCCTGATGAGTCAGTAAGGTGGTCTGCCCTTTTGGATTGGTCATAATGGAGTTACAAAGAGCATTTCAGTACATGCAGGCAAGTATTCTGATGGGATTATATGAAAGTCGGAGTGCAATTCCTCCTCAGCTTGAGCCAATGGCTAAAATAAGGCAAAACCCTTTGTGCCCAAACAACCTCAAAGTCTTCAAACAACCTCAAATTCTATCAAGCCAAGTACGCAACTGAACACAAGATTACGAGCACAGTAATCACACACAGAAAGGATAAACAATAAACACAAAAGAAATACTCTCACTCAACACGTTGTCATGGGTTTCCCCCCATGGCAACCAGACCCTGCTGGATCAAACAGAACGACAAGGTCCAGGCCCTGACAGCAGACTCTGGCAGTGGCAGCGGCAGTGACAAGAGGCCCCCTCTGAGCTTCCTGACGCTTAATTAAAACTGGCACGGGTCGTCAGAGAAACGCCTCTTGGCGAGGTCTTCGGACCGAACTCCGCCGCTTTCAGAGGCTGCCTTATCAGGGCTAGCACACAAAAGGCTGCAGCTGAAAGGCTAATAAGTAGCGAAAGCCTTGGCTCCAACAATGGCAAAATGGCTTTTGGCTAAAAAAAAAAAAACTCAGTATGCTAATTTAGCTGGTTTGTCTGGGTAAGTAAGTGCCTAGCACATCTTAATTCAGATAGAGAGGAATGAGAGAGAGAGTGAAATGGAGGAGAGAGGGGGAGTAAGGAAGAGAGAAAAAGACTGGGTTAAATGCAACGAGACAGAAGCAGAAAGGGAGAGAAAAAGAGGGAGGGAGGGGGGAGATGCACCCATGGTATTTGCTGTGTGCTTTTATGTCTGAGACTAAAATTCCCGTTTCATCGAAAGACAAATACAGAGTTATCCGAGACGAAACACAAAGTCAAACTCTTGCCTTCAACAGAGACCTCAACAAGGCATGAAAACGGCGGAGAAACACACAATGACAGGAAGAACAAGAACAAGAGATGTGTGAGTGTTTGTTTGTGTGTGTGTGCGTGTGTGTGTGAGTGTGTGTTTGTGTGTGTGTGCACATGTACGTTTGTGTGTATCTGTGTGCCTGTGAGAGTTGGTGTGCATGTGTGTGTGTGTGTATGTGTGTGTGTGGAGGGGCTAGAATTAACATAGCTTAAATTACTACTCAAGCCCTACTCATGTCTTAAGCTGGCCAGCCTAGAGGAACTGCAGGGACAGCCTTATTTAACTAAAATCAGAACCAAAACAAGCAAACAGGCAGTGAGAACAAAAACAAAGAGTAAAACATCAAGTGTGAGAAAATGCAGTGAAAAAAAATCCCACAGGAAAAAAAAAATTTCAACCAAAATATGTGAACCAATTAATAATAATAATAATAATAATAATAATAATAATAAAACAACAATTTTGCAAACATTTGCAGAATTCATCACCTCTACAACTAAACTAAATCAAAAATCATATCAAAAGACCAAATAAAAACAGATGTAAATATCCAAACTCTTTCTCTTCGCTGTTCTCATGATGTGCTTGTCTGTCAGTGCTCCTGAGAGTCTCATTTGAGTTGATGACCTGCCGAGGGCCTGCATCTCTGAGAGCCATCAGCCGCCTCACTTTTGTTCTTAATGAGATGCTAATTTAGCTCATTTGGAAAGGGTGCGTTAACGAGGCCAGCAGCATCCCAGATCGTATCCTTGTCCACACATCCCTCTTCTGCGTGAGAAAGGAGAGGAGAGGAGGGGAGGAAGCCTCCTCAGAACATTTAGGGAGGTCAAAGACACCCCACATGGCTCCCCCTCTCTATCCTTTTCTCATTTGCCTCAGATCCTTTCATCTCTTCACTCATCCCTTATCCTCTCTCCATCTTCTCTGTCTCTCTCTCTCACTCTCCAACTCCAGCTAAATCTGTCCTGTGGGGGAAGAGAGTGAGACTCTGGCAAGTTTCCTTTGATATGAACCAGATTCGGTATTTGCCTAGAGATAAAGCCATGACTTTGTGTGTGTGTGTGTGTGTGTGTGTGTGTGTGTGTGTGTGTATGTGTGTATATGTGTATGTGTGAGAGAGAGAGGGAGAGTATAAATCTTTCTGTCTCTGTCTTTGTTTGTTCATGAAGGCAAGCACATATGTGCATAAATATAGGTATGTAGTTTATATGTGCACCTAAGGTTGGAATGTATTAGTTGTGTGTGTGCTTGTATTACAGGATGTCTGCTGAGATTCTAACTATATCCATTTGCAATTCTAAGCCCTTGTATTGTAGTGTGTGTTAGTGTGTGTTTGTATATGTATGTGTGACACTGCAAGTGTATAAAATTCATCCTCTTACCTAACTTTTATGTGACATTATAGCTCCTCAAGTGTGTGGGTATTTCAGCAGTTGTTTGGGTGTGTGTGCGTGTGTGTGTGTGTGTGTGTGTGAGAGAGAGAGAGAGAGAGAGAGAGAGAGAGAGAGAGAGAGAGAGAGAGAGAGAGAGACGTGCCATGACTTCAATATTGTATTGTTTTGTGTCTATATACTGGCTGTCGCTAACAATTTTTGAATAAAAATTGTGTGTGTGTGTGTGTGTGTGTGTGTGTGTGATATTATGGGTGTGCCAGCAATGTCACCTCATGTCTGCACTGTTTTCCCATTCCCAGTCTAACCACAGCAGGGAAAAGATGAAATAATCAATCATCTCCATACACATTGTGGGATACACACACGTGCACACACACATACACACACACACACACACAGCAGAGAGAGAGAGAGAGAGACAAACACAAAACATACAAATACAGACATGCAGAGACGGTTCACATACATACATTCTCTCAAAGCCACACACTCACACATACTTAAACCTACTAACACCTCTGCAAACCCGTCTCACACACACAAGCACAACCCCTTCCTCACAAACACACACACACACACACACACACACACACACACACACACACAGAGGGCAGCTATAGGACAAAATTCAGAAAAAAACACTCAAAGACAAAATCCTATTAGTTTTAGTTGAGCCAAAGGCAGCACGTGTTACCTGAGTGGCCTGACACTAAAGCTTGATACAGTGATGCCTCTAAGACACATTTACACACTTGACCCTGTGTATCACACACACACACACACACACACACACACACAGACACACACACACAGACACACACACACACACACTTTCAAAGGTACACCATCGAGAGAAACACTATTCTAAGAAAACACCAGTGTGCCTGATACACCAGTGGTACAACATTAAGATCAATCAACCAACCAATCAGTCAATTAATCAAAACTTAACAGAAACACTAAAAAGTAGCATGAAAAATGTAGAATTAAAGGGAACGTAGAATGGATGGATGGAGAAGTGTACCTTGCTCTCTGATGTTAAAGAAGAAGGTGTTCAACTTTAATTTATCAAAAATTCTAGCTCAAGTGCAATTTTACAAGTCTAATTAAAACCTTATCCTTAGCCTGCGTATTGATATGATCCTTTTGGCTAAATGGCGCCCTCTTTGGCAACCACAATGGAACTACAATAGCTGTGTGCCATTTCACATAACCTGTATGCTTTGTTGTAATTTGCCTGTGTTTTAGTGGCTATTTCTAAGTTTTCTAGGTAAGATTTCCATATGAAGGAGGGCACAACCATGTTTCATGTTTCTGATAGCTATTGACTGTGCACAACCTCTCCTAATTCATCGAAGCCAGGGCAAAAATGGTTTTCCATTCTATGTCTCCTTTAATACATTTCCTGTGCTATAGTTTTTTGTTTGTTTACTCCATGATGTTTGTAGAAATATTACATTAGTAATGTTTACTATTTCACTTATTGGTCTCTAACATTTATATACAAGTAAACATTTTACATTTATGGCAAACCTGACAGGCAACCAATAAGGTAAAATGAGACTGATGTCTCTCCTGTGCTAGGAGGGCTGTCAGAAATTGTCCAGGACAAGGATGGCAAGTGTCAATCAATAAGAATATAAAGTGTCACCTTTTGAAAGTAAAAAACATAATCATTGTCTGCAGAACTCAAGTAGTAGCCTTCAATACTGGACAATTTCCACCCAACGCTGAGCATAATATACACAACACAACACCTGGGAGGCCATAACTTGAGACCTGTTGCACCATCCAGGCCTATAACTACTCATTTGTGATGTACCACCACTGAGTATGTGACAAAAATGGCCTTTCATGTAATTGTCACTCATGCGCATAGACGTGTACACATGCACAAACACACAGACACCTGTACGTGCACATTCAAATACAGAAGCAAAATTTGGAGTTTCAATAATCATTAAACAACCATGGGGGACTGGAATGGGCATGGAAGACTTGCATTGAGCAAGGAGCTGTTGAAGCATGAATGGAGGTAATTAGCAAATGAATTTTTTTGTAAGATGGCGCAGCTGATAGCAAGTTAGCATGATTCAGTACAATACACATCATTTATTCATTTATTCAGCGCTAGCAAGACTATGCATTCTCAGAGGGCTTTTCAACACAATTATAGTATTCATGAAGTAAACAACATATCCACACCAGTTATGTTAACAGTTAACAGTCCACCAATGAATGTTGTCTATCATATGTTTGGTTTAGTCTTTATTGAGCCATCCAGAGGGCTGCATTTTCTCAGTAGACAAGGTTTACAAGGTTAGCAGACAAGCATGACTGCATGAGTGTCTGACTCAGTCCCCCAAATGCTTCTCAGGCCACTACCCTGCAGACAGCCCCTGGGGCCCTGTTTAACAACCGGACAGCACAGACAAAGGAGGGAAAAAGGGTCTGAGTCATGGTACCAGGCAAACAAGATAAACTGGCTTTAACCCTTGGAGGCTCAAACAGGTGAATGCAATGTTGCTAAAGGAAGGTTAGATTTGATGACGTATCTATCAACTTCTTGTTTTAAAGCAGTCATAGAATGGAAAACCATTTTTACGGTCGGCAAGGTTATGCATGGCCACAGATCTGTAATAAATATGAATATTATACCACAATTTCTATTTGGGGTATAGTACTCCATCCATGCCATGACCCCTTACATTCATTCAAAATGTCATGTAAACTCAATATCTACATGGAATGATGCTGGAATGACAGCAGAAGACCTCTGGTCTACAACATAGCTCATGGAACAGGAGACGGACAGACAGACAGACAGACAGACAGACACACACACACACACACACACACACACACACACACACACACACACACACACACACACACACATTACCCAAGAGATTGCTAAGAAAACAGTCTGGTTAAACATTTGAGCAGGAGACATCATGCTCGACACAACCATACCCTTTCAGGCACAAATTATTCTTCATGTTTGAAAAGAAAGCATTTTCAAAGAAAGAGAACTACAGCCATGAGCAATGGGAACTCTTCTGAAAGAAAGAAAGGAAGAATGAAAAATAGCAATAAAGAAAGAAAGAGAGAAAACTAAATGGGTCTGAGAGGTTTCTATCGATGTTTCTAACTGAACCTGGAAGGTTCTATTTTTGATGTAAGCTGAAGATCCTTTAGAAATTCTGAAGTGTTTTCTGGAAATTACTGAGCGTAATGAAATTCAGACTTCTGTCAGAAAACAGATATGAATTCTGTCTAACATTTTTCTTTGAGTAATATTCTGCTTGCAACATCTTCAGTCAGCAAGTTGTCATTAGCTTCCAGTCTTGTTGTCTCATTACTGCCAGGAAACTGCTGACTGGGAACAGTGAAACAGCAGTGTCACTTATTTCACAATGTCATGGTTCATCCTTATTAGCAAGTGATTTAGGAAATGGATCGGACAACCGAATGCCAATCAGTAGACATTTCAGAATGTCTAATTCACACTTCATTTTTTTGTCTCCTCCATTATAAATGCCTATCTCCTGTCTCTAATAATTTCTAATTGACATTTCTCTGTCCTTCATACTCATGATCCATCCTTGGTCCCAGTTGCTAACTATCCTTTCTCTGTTTTTCATGTGCTGACTAGCCTATTTTCTGTCTCTGTTCTGGATGCTCTGTCTATGGCCTGTCTGAGGCACTGACTGAGACCATGGAGTTTAGTCAGATGCAGAGCTTTGTAAGTCATGCATGTCCAACTCTGAAGGCTGTGCAAAGGCTTTCAGTATACAGGCAATAACTGACCAAACTGAACTGAACTGAAACTGAAAACACATCAAACACACAACTGCCTTGTAATAGGCAGTTGTAAAAAAAAATAGGCCTGCCTCTATGTTTCATAGTAGACCTGTGTGTGTGTGTGTGTGTGTGTGCACGTGTGTGTGTGTGTGTGTGTGTGCGTGTGCGTGTGCGTGTGTGCACGTGTGTGTGTGTGTGTGTGTGTGTGTGTGTGTGTGTGTGTGTGTGTCATTGAGTGTAACAGTGTTATTGCAACCGTGTAGTCATCACTGCCCTTCTCTCCCCTCTGGACACTCCATTAGCCATCATAGTGAATAATTCAGTGGCATGATCAGCATGGCTTTACCAGAGATCTCTTTGGTGTCAGACCCCTGAACCACAGCGATAAAAGCATGTCATGTAACATTTTTTAGCCTGCCAATTTCTCAGGTAACCCTGATAGCAGTTGGCTCCACAGTGGTTCCAGGACAACACTGGCAGAAATCCAGCTCTCCACTGGTTGGCTTTCCATCATAGGAGTGCATTCATTATGAAGAGCTACAGAAACTTGCTCTAGTCTCACATTAGTTATAGTAAGGAAGTGAAACCACAGGTCAGCATCAGGATCCTGAGCTGAATCTAGATGATCATATTTAGAGGGAAGAGATACAGTATGATGTCCCTCTTCCTTTTCTGAAAAGGTAAGTTGAATTTTTTGAAGGTATGTGAGTGGACACAGATGGACAGACATATGGCCGGACAGACAGAAATACATATGCAGTTACCAAGGCCTGCCCACCATCCTTATGTCGGGGGGAATTGTAACAAACTCATATTTTATAAGGTGAAACTAGGCAAAATTTTATGCCGTTTTCAGGCTAAATGACCACATTTGTAGTAACTGATGATCAAACGGCTCATTCTTGGGTGAGTGACGGCTTTGTCAGCTCCCTCTACAACTTTTTGCACATTTACAGCATTTGCAAGACGACACCGATGTAGAGCTGAAGAACAGTAGAACTGAAACCAAAATTGTCTCACTTGTGAGCCTACAGAAATTGCATTTATTACCTTGTTAGTCAACATAACTTTCAAAATCATTGCTGGTTGGTTTGCTAACACTGGTGAGAATTTGGGACGCTGGTGTTAGTTACTAAAAATTGGCGAGCGTAGGGGGACCTCTGCAGTTTAAAAAATTGTAGACTTGCCTGGTATGCCTTTATTCAGTGTAATGTAATGGCATTCTAAACACACTGGTTTGAGTCTAAGCACTGAAGGGATCTGGCTGCACTGAGTGTCACTACTGAGATCTTCATTTTTGTTCAAAATGAGAGAGTGCATAAATCAGATTGCATGTTAGGTGTTTCAAAATTTTCATTTCACTTAAGAATCTTTTCCCCTATAAAATATAGTTATATAAGGTATCTTAGAAAGTAAGGTTGGGGATGAACACAAAGAGAAAGATTTTCTTTGATATTAATTTGAGATTTATTATACATATGTGAATGTTGTATATTTGTTTCAGGGCTTACTGCTTCAACATGAATACTTTGTATAGCATAATGAGGCAATCCAACCATAGAAATGTCCTAGATGCATAAAAATCAGTATCAAAGCTGCCTAGTTTGGCAACTAACAGTCCTTGCTCCAATAAACACTGTGTGTGCATCTTGTGTTCTCCCAGTGGGTACTAGTCATCTTGGAATCTCCTCAACAGTTCCATGATAATTTAAGGATCTGATTTTCCAACGTGGATTAAATCATGCTTCATCTCTTCATTGTCCCAAGACCCATTTACAGACCAGATTATGTGGCGTTGAGCGCTGCTCGGAGTTGTGCTATGAGTTTTAGCAGGGGCTAGATGAGACGCTCATGGGATAGACTACAAAAGGCATTCATCATTGTACAAGCAGTGTCACATTCCGCATTGTGCAAAGGATTATGGGATTAGAATGAAACAAATGACTTAAATATTACATCAGGGACCTCCCTCGAAAGACAGAAGCACAGCCATGCAGATGAACTCAGACGTCCACACACACACACACACACACACACACACACACACACACACACACCCAAAGTAGCTCACTACTCCGCTGTTGCAAGTCATTAATGGGAATTAAAGAGGGTAATTAATGTCCTGCTGGAATGATTCTTTTTTCATCCAGTGATGGAGAGGTCTATTCTCTCGCTTTTGCTCTTCTCTATTTTGCTATGTCCCCTTAACAGATTGGCTCATCCTCTCTCTGCCTCCCTCCCTTTCTCTCTCTCACCCTCCCTCCTTCCATCCCTCTCTCTCTCTCGCTCTCTCTCTCTTTTTTCTCTCTCTCCTTTTTGGTGTTCATCCCTCCCTACAGCGGAATGTGCTCATCAGTGTGCCCAGTCATACTTGTGGACTATGGCAGGAGCTTTTGGGATTGGCTTCTTTTTAAATGTAAATATACATCATCACATCTCAGGACAGTGCAGCCAGCAAGATCCCCTGGCCTTCTAATCTGCACATTTGATTCCTTCACAAAGAAGGGTTTGCACTCTAAGCTGTCAGCACTCTGCCATATTTCATTCATTTTAGCATAAGTTTGTCAGTGTGTGTGTGTGTGTGTGTGTGTGTCATTGGTTGTTTGGGAACAGCTTCACGTACATGCAGACTTACTGTACCCAAGTAGATACACAGGCAAACATGAAAACACAAGCACACACTCACAGTCAAACAATTACATCCCTGCATTTGCACAGGGCCACACTCTGAGCTTTTGTATTGGGTCAGTTAATATGGCAGAGTCCACACTCACACACACACGCACAGTCATAGAGAGAGAGAGAACCCCAGCACTTGTATTTGAACTGTAAATCACAACTGTCAGATGACAGAGGAAACAGTGACTTTCATTAATTGACAAAATGCATGACCCTGAACACACATTTGAACATTCCTACCAGTTTATCCAGAATTTACAGACATATTGGCTTTTCCAGTCAATATTAGGCACGCAAACATGTGCTCTCTCTCTCTCTCTCACACACACACACACAAACACACACACATATGTTTTCAAGGGAGCAGTGTGTGGAATTATATTAGACAAGCCTTGCAACAATTTAAAAACATGAGCTTGTAACTGTGTGTGTGTGTGTGTGTGTGTTTGTGTGTGTGTGTGTGCTTGTGTGTTTACAAGCGAGAGAGGAAGAGAGATTGAGTGTGCATGAGTGAGTGAAAGTGAGAATACATATTTGCGCATTTAAATTAAAATAAGTTGCTGTGCTCGACAAGAACATGCTTGGCAGAATCTTAAGATTCTTTTAGCTAATACCACCCCATTTCTCTTCCTGAGGGAACATGGGAGAGATGTTTTTAAAACGGATATTTCAGATATTCTTCAACACTTTTTTGGATGCTTGTCTTTTTAAATGTTTAGATATTTTGCTCCCTGGTTTTCCCTCAAGCTTTTTGCATTTTTTTGTTGCTCACATCTATGGATTTGCCTCTGTTTTCCTAAGCGGGAGGTTTGAGGTCAAATCTGCATGTCATTCCAGCACGAGGCAGCTGCCAGTCTGCAGTGTTTGGCTGTGTGCTATCAGCATGCTCCACTCCATTCATATTCCCATAAATGGCCACTTCCACTCACTGTTTGCCTCCCAGCCACGACCACACACTGGCAGTTTATGCAAGCATATCAAGGCAGCGGACATATTTGGTCAGTTGGTATGCAACGGGGAGTCAGCCAGGCAGACACACACAAACACACACACACACACACACACACACAAACACACACACACACGCACACACACACACACACACATACACAAGGACACACTCTTACAAACACACACACACACGGACACACTCTCTCTCTCTCTCTCACACACACACATACATACAAAGACTAATATGCACACACACTGACAAACACACACACACACACACACACACACACACACACACACACACATATACACACACAGTGTAGTTGACTTATAGAAATTGTGGATGTGTCACAAGCTGTGAAGTGAGAGAGGCAAGCAGCTACATAAATGAATGACTTTCACAGAAACATGGTTCTGTATCACCACTGAAATTATGGGTGAAATAGAAAAATGCATGAATTTCAACACATATTTGGACATTTATATCAACGATTTCATCCATAGTTTACAAACAAATTGCCTTTTTTCCAGGCCATAAACACCCATGCTCTCTCTCTATCTCTCTCTCTCTCAGTCTCACTCTCTCTCTCCCTCACACACATACACACACTTTTTTGATATTGTTGGTAGCAGTGTGAAAAATTACATCTGTCAGGACTAGCAATACTTTATAAACATGAGGTCTTGACGGTCTGTGTGTGTATGTGTGTGTGTGTGTGTATTCATTTTTGTAGATCTGTGTAAAGCACAGATATTTGCTCAGACAAATTAACATACTGTGTTTGACTGGGACAAGAGGGTGGCAGACAGAATCTTGATAATTTATCAGAGAATTTCATTTTAATTTCTGATTACTACAGTTTAGAGTAGACGATATGACAGGGAGGAGGCTCAGTGTTCACCACCCTCTGAGCGGCCGTGAAAGTCGAACTAACACTTCAAATGTTTTTTTTTAAGCTTTATTTCCATTTTTGTGCATTTAATCTGTGGATTTGTTTCTTTTGAAAATGGAGGTAGTTTCAGGCCAAATCTCCCATCATGCTCACAACAGGAAACTGCCAATGCAGCAAAAGTGTTTTAATCTGACCAAACTTTTTTAAAGCTCTGACAATTCAATTTAACATATAACCTCAAATAGACCTCAAATTATAAAAGTCGCTCACACAGACTCAACCTGTCAGCCCCAAATGTGGGGATAAGACAGAGAGACACAGAGAGAGAGAGAGAGAGAAGGAGGGAGGGAGGGATGGAGAGACTTAATCTGAGCTTGGCAATGGCTGTAAGAAAAGTGTGCATTTTGGGGTACATTTCATTTCGGATATGTGAGATTATGGAGAAAGGGAGGAGGAAGAGGCGATGCTGTTGAAGAAGAAGAGAGAGAGAGAGAGAGAAGGGAAGGAATAAGGAGAGGAAGTAGAGAAAGAGAGGAGGAGACAAACAGAGAGGAGAAAAACAGATGGACGTGGCATGTCCTAGTGTTTGAAGTCTTACTTTTCCTCACAGCAATATCACACACACTCACACACACACCTGGTTGTCCTCGTGGTACCCCTGTGAGCTGTAGGAAGTGAGTGCTGTCTTGTCTCTCCAGCAGCAACTGCCTGGCTAGATGGAAGAAGATAGAAGGGGAGCTGGAAAGATGGATCACCCCCCCCCCCCACACACACACACACACACCACCCCCTGAACAGTCCCCCACAGCATGAAGAAAAGACAGAGGAAGAAGACAGGAGGAGAGAGAAAAAAGTGATTAGTGGTGGTGAGGGGAGGAGAGGAGAGGAAACGAATAGGAGAGAATAGATGGGGTGGGAGTGATGGTGTGATTAAAAGGCCTGGACAGAGAGGAGTGGAGGGGAGGATGTTCATTACTGTGGATGAGCTGAGACGGTCTCGCTCTGCTCATGTTGCTCCCTCGTCCTCTAATCAGCACTTCTCCCCTGTCATACTGCGCTGCACCTGCCATGGCGGAGGGAGAGATGGCGAAAAAGAGAGAGAGAAAGAGAGATGTGGGAAAGAGGAAAAGACAGAAATAGGGAGGGAGAATGAAGGAGGGTTGATGGAGGGAGCTAGTGTTCAGGAAGTCATAGGTGCAGATGATAGAAAGATGGAGAGAGAAAGGGATAGAGGACGGAAGGAGATGGACTGCTGGAGAGCAAAAGATGATAGAATCCAGCTCTATGTATGTGTATGTAGTTATCTTGCACTTTCAAGACATAGCCTTGAAGAGTCCTAGTTCTGCTTTGCCCATTAAAACCTATAGTCATCTGAGTGGGGCAAAATCTGTCAACATTTAAAAAGACAAGCATCCAAAGAAGTATTTCATTCTACAAAGAAGAGGCAGAATATTTGAAATACTGGGCATCATCACTGATGGGTGTAGAACCTGATAATGTTATTATTTTCCGATAATGTATAAAAATCTCCTAAGTCCCTAAACATGTAATAAAACCTGATAATGTAATAACTTCCAGATAATGTACTAAAGTGCAATACCCAATATTGTAATAATCAACGTACAAATAATGTAATAAATCATTGTAATGTTATCGTTATCGTTTTGTAACAAATTGTAAAATTAATAAACAAGATAAGATTATAAATAATAAATAATAACAAATTAATTAATAAATAATAAATAATAAAATTAAGAGAACTAGATGCTTTCACAACTTAATCACTGGACCCCAGAAATTGGAGGCCGGCTGCCACAGCATTGGCCAAACTTTTTACAATACTGCTAAGTTATTGCATTATCAGGTTCTGCAAATTTAAGGCTAACCTGGTAATGTAATAAACTCCCAATAATGTAACACTGTCTTACATTATTGGGAAATGTACTATTTATTATCGGGAACTTATTACTTTATCAGGTTTTATTACATGTTTTAGGGACAGATGAGGGGATTTTTATTAAATTATCTGGAGCTTTTACATTATGTAAATGATAATGAGCGAAACGGCGTGCATATACAGGTCAATACTGAGGTGGTGATGTTCACTGATATTCATTATCCCACTTATACCGCTGTTGCCACATCTGCGCTGCATAGCTTTGCTAACAATTTATGAATTTATGAACAATTTATAAAAATACATCATTGTTATAGCTAACTCAGGCTTGTTTGCATATTCAAAACTTACAGGGATTAACAGCCGTTACTAGTTCTAAATGGATGGTTGCTATGATGAAAAGTGGGTCTTTAGTTCGATCTGTCGTTGTCAGGCATCATAGCCAAGCATTCTATCCCGTCCTGGCATTTGTAGAATCACCATTTCCCATACTCCCAAACGCCAGTGTAACAGACTTAAAATACATCTCGGTCACAAGTTAACATATTGCTGTGCTGTGAATGTTGGTCAGGCATGTAAATTGTAACCCTGTGTTAACGCAACAGGTCATTTAAACTTCACAGTGAGTTGGGCGAATTGATATGCGAGTGTAATATGACCAGAAAAAGTGGAACTACTTCATAGGTGTGCGGATATCAGAAAATAATGCACATTCTAGCGCATCACAATAGGAAATCTGACCAAGCAGTGGTATAAAAAATTCTATATGCCTACTAGACCTATCAGCAGGAAATAAGATTACAAAAATGCGGTTATTTTGGGAAGTTTTCTTGAAAGTCCCTCCTTGCCCTCCTAATTTCTTCATGTTGTACACTCTGTGTGTGTGTGTGTGTGTGGGAGAGAGAGAGAGGGAGAGAGAGAGAGAGAGGAGAAAATAGAGAGAGAGAGAATCAGTAAAGGAAATGGCTTTTATAGTTCAGGTCATTCAGAAAATGGGACACCATTACAGAGAGACAGAGTAAAAGAGAGACTGTTGTGTGTGTGTGTGTGTTGTGTGTGTGTGTGTATGTGTGTGTGTGCACGCGTTTGAGAGAATGAGTGTGGTGCTCTAAGACTGATGTGTGTGCGTACAGTAGAGTACAGTGTTTGTCTGTGTGATGGATGACGGTGTCAGCAGCCAAATTTATGGCAAAGGTGTGAACGCAGAAGCTAGTTGTTTATTTGCAACATTTCACTCCTGACAAGCTATTTTTCCTCTCTTGCAACTGGAGACCTCTCACAAGTCAACAGCTCCTGCTCTCTTTAACACACACACACACACACACACACACACACACACACACACACACACACACACACACACAAACTAATACATTAATACACAACATTTCACACATAACACATGCCTCTGGAGATTAATTATATCCATCACAGGATATTAGGCAATCTGATATCTGTTGTCTACAAAAAGCCATTTTTCTCTCTTTCTCTCTCATCATTCTCTCTATCTGTCACACCCACATACACAAAAAAATACACAAAACTAATATATATATACACACATACACACACACACACACACACACACACACACACACCACAGAAGCAGATATACATAATAAAGGTACAAATGGTCCCTGCATTCCTGTGCATTTTGTGGCCATTTTCATTTGCCTGTATCCCAACACAGTGCTGCCTCAGCACCTCTCTTCCCCAAGAGGCAATAAGGGATATTTCAGAGATACTAACACCTACATACACCTCCAAAGTAGCAGTCACCACCAGCTGTGTGTGTGTGTGTGTTGTGTGTGTGTGTGTGTGTGTGTGCGTGTGTGTGTGTCTGTGTTTGTGTCTGTGTGTGGGTGTGTGTGTGTGTGTGTGTGTGTGTGTCTGTGTGTGTGTTTGTGTTAGTGTTTTGTGCAAACACATAAGAAAAAGAGAGTATATGCATGCACAGTTATGGCAATCTGCCACTACTTCTGTTTTTTCTGCAGTTAAAGGTCTGCCTCATATGTACACCCAGCAGGTTAACTGGCTGATGTCCGTATTGGCTGGCAGGTGGGGAGGGTCATCGGGGTCAGATATCATGCACTTCAGATGAGGAGCTGCAGCTGATCCACTACTGCTTGACTGCAGGGCTGCTCAATTGCAAACTCAGTTAAGGTAGATTTTCAAACCAAGAAATTCAGCTGTGCCAGACATGTTTAGCAATAGGTAGCTTTAGTTGTGAAGACAGACACATTTGAAAAGCCACACGAATGAATGTGTTGACAAACAACTATGTTTGTTGTGTCTCTTTTAAATTTGGCTTGGAATTTGACACAAACACACAAGTGAAAGTGCATAAAAATTTTGACTCTCATAAACTGAGCGCAATAAGCACATTCTGGCACCCTGAAAGCGCCAGGAAATTCTTAGTGTTGATGGAGTTATTGGTTTATTCATAGCATCACACTCTGAGAGTGTTAAAGAGTGCAGTCTGGATCCACCAGCTGAAGGGACAGAGCAACAGAGCGTGACATCAGTGGCAGACAGAGTTTGGAGGAAATGGGACAGATTCTGAATTTATCAACAAATTATGATACCAAACATATAATTAAACACATTCTGTTCCATTGTTTTGATCATCCTCACTGTTGCCAGACTCTTGATTGAAACAAAAAGGCCTTCTTCAGCCTTTGTTGTAATGTCAATTGTCCATGAGAAACTGTTAATTCATGGGGAGATAGAGTGCTTCTCTTTTTTGAACTGCTAGGCATTTTTCCATTTTCAGCTAATTAACAAAACACACCCCACAAAGACAATAAACGAGCTATAGCTGCATATTACTGAAAGCTTGACAAAAAAGTGTGTCTCCAAGTTCTTCTCTGCATTTCGGGTGGAACCGGAGGTTGCCTCTGGGCCACGTGTGGCCCACAGGCTACCGATGGCGCAGACCCGCTGTAGTGGGCCTATCCTATGGTGGATAGGTGCCAAAGGAAAGGGTTTCCCCACGCTGGCTTTGGGCCGCACTGGGCACTGCTGCAACAGGCCCTCTGCAGAGCGGAGATAAGCAGAAAGAGCTGAAATGGTTCAAAAAGGAGCTTGGCTCCTCTTGTCAAGTAGAACACAAGCAAAGAACAAGAGGCAGAAAGGTCTTTTTTGAGCACTTCATAGGCTGTGCATGAGGAGAGTGCAGCATAATGTGACACTGAGTAATGATGTGAGGCTGGTCAATATTTACAGATGTACAGTATGTGTGTGACTCAGGCACTTTCTAATAGGATCCTGGGCTTGTTGTCTTTTGGAAGCATATAGTTTGAACATCCTGTATCACATACGGACCCAATGTCCATGAGGACCAAGATTTGAATCTGACCAGAGATCATTTTCTTGA